>LR778274.1:23138278-23158454 GCA_902810595.1 Coregonus sp. 'balchen'
GCAGGAGCAGGAGAAGAACAGAGCACTAGAGGAGAGGATCAGAGAGCTGGAGGTGGAGAGAGACATGTCTGCACTCTGGACTGTGGTGAGACAACATCAACAGGAGAAAGAGCAGGAGCAGGAGAAGAACAGAGCACTAGAGGAGAGGATCAGAGAGCTGGAGGTGGAGAGAGACATGTCTGCACTCTGGACTGTGGTGAGACAACACCAACAGGAGAAAGAGCAGGAGCAGGAGAAGAACAGAGCACTAGAGGAGAGGATCAGAGTGCTGGAGGAGAAGGTGAGGACGATGACGGGGTGACAGAGAACAACGCATTAGAGAGCTGGCCACCCCCGCAGAGAAGCCAGCAGAACAGCCCACCTCAGATCCTGGCCAAAGTCTCGATACCGCAGCAGAACAGTACACCCTAGACCCTGACCATAGCCTTGACATCACAGCCGGACAAACAAATGAAGAACCCCAAGCCCAGTGGATCCCACCCCCTCCACACACACCCACTGAGGACATACACAAGCCACAGATTGTACTCCTTATGGACTCAAATGGGAAATACATACAAGAAAATAAACTTTTTCCACAAACACACAGTGTTAAATCCGTTCTACCTAATTTCTACCAGCATGTTAAATGTGCAACCAGAGGGAAAAAAACTCTAGACCACCGTTACTCCACACACAGAGACGCATACAAAGCTCTCCCTCGCCCTCTATTTGGCAAATCTGACCATAACTCTATCCTCCTGATTCCTGCTTATAAGCAAAAACTGAAGCAGGAAGCACCAGTGATTCGGTTAATAAAAAAGTGGTCAGATGACGCAGATGCTAAGCTACAGGACTGTTTTGCTAGCACAGACTGGAACATGTTCCGGGATTCTTCAGACAGCATTGAGGAGTACACCACATCAGTCACTGGCTTCATCAATAAGTGCATCGATGATGTCGTCCCCACAGTGACCGTACGTACATACCCCAACCAGAAGCCATGGATTACAGGAAACATCCGCACTGAGCTAAAGGGTAGAGCTGCCGCTTTCAAGGAACGGGACTCTAACCCGGACGCTTATAAGAAATCCCGCTATGACCTCCGACGAACCATCAAACAGGCAAAGAGTCAATACAGGTCTAAGATTGAATCATACTACACTGGCTCTGACGCTCGTCGGATGTGGCAGGGCTTGAAAACTATTACAGACTACAAAGGGAAGCACAGCCGCGAGCTGCCCAGTGACACAAGCCTACCAGACGAGCTAAACCACTTCTATGCTCGCTTCGAGGCAAGCAACACTGAAGCATGCATGAGAGCACCAGCTGTTCCGGACGACTATGTGATCACGCTCTCCGTAGCCGATGTGAGTAAGACTTTTAAGCAGGTCAACATTCACAAGGCCGCAGGGCCAGACGGATTACCAGGACGTGTACTCCGAGCATGTGCTGACCAACTGGCAAGTGTCTTCACTGACATTTTCAACATGTCCCTGACTGAGTCTGTAATACCAACATGTTTTCAAGCAGACCACCATAGTCCCCGTGCCCAATAACTCTAAGATAACCTGCCTAAATGACTACCGACCCGTAGCACTGACGTCTGTAGCCATGAAGTGCTTTGAAAGACTGGTCATGGCTCACATCAACAGCATAATCCCAGAAACCCTAGACCCACTCCAATTTGCATACCGCCCCAACAGATCCACAGATGATGCAATCTCTATCGCACTCCACACTGCCCTTTCCCACCTGGACAAGAGGAACACCTACGTGAGAATGCTATTCATTGACTACAGCTCAGCATTCAACACCATAGTGCCCTCTAAGCTCATCACTAAGCTAAGGATCGTGGGACTAAACACCTCCCTCTGCAACTGGATCCTGGACTTCCTGACGGGCCGCCCCCAGGTGGTAAGGGTAGGTAACAACACATCTGCCACACTGATCCTCAACACGGGGGCCCCTCAGGGGTGCGTGCTCAGTCCCCTCCTGTACTCTCTGTTCACCCATGACTGCATGGCCAGGCACGACTCCAACACCATCATTAAGTTTGCCGACGACACAACAGTGGTAGGCCTGATCACCGACAACGATGAGACAGCCTATAGGGAGGAGGTCAGAGATCTGGCCGTGTGGTGCCAGGACAACAACCTCTCCCTCAACGTGACCAAGACAAAGGAGATGATTGTGGACTACAGGAAAAAAAAAGAGGACTGAGCACGCCCCCATTCTCATCGACGGGGCTGTAGTGGAACAGGTTGAGAGCTTCAAGTTCCTTGGTGTCCACATCACCAACGAACTATCATGGTCCAAACACACCAAGACAGTCGTGAAGAGGGCACGACAAAGCCTATTCCCCCTCAGGAGACTAAAAAGATTTGGCATGGGTCCTCAGATCCTCAAAAAATTCTACAGCTGCACCATCGAGAGCATCCTGACTGGTTGCATCACCGCCTGGTATGGCAACTGCTTGGCCTCTGACCGCAAGGCACTACAGAGGGTAGTGCGTACGGCCCCAGTACATCACTGGGGCAAAGCTCCCTGCCATCCAGGACCTCTATACCAGGCGGTGTCAGAGGAAGGCCCTCAAAATTGTCAAAGACTCCAGCCACCCTAGTCATAGACTGTTCTCTCTGCTACCGCACGGCAAGCGGTACCGGAGTGCCAAGTCTAGGTCCAAAAGACTTCTCAACAGCTTCTACCCCCCAAGCCATAAGACTCCTGAACAGCTAATCATGGCTACCCGGACTATTTGCACTGTCCCCCCACCCCATCCTTTTTACGCTGCTGCTACTCTGTTAAGTATTTATGCATAGTCACTTTAACTCTACCCACATGTACATATTACCTCAACTACCTCAACTAGCCGGTGCCCCCGCACATTGACTCTGCAACGGTACCCCCCTGTATATATAGCCTCCCTACTGTCACTTTATTTTACTGTATATATAGCCTCCCTACTGTCACTTTATTTTACTTCTGCTCTTTTTTTCTCAACACTTTTTTTGTTGTTGTTTTATTCTTACTTTTTTTGTTTAAAATAAATGCACTGTTGGTTAAGGGCTGTAAGTAAGCATTTCACTGTAATGTCTGCACCTGTTGTATTCGGCGCATGTGACCAATAAAATTTGATTTGATTTGATTTGATTTGGTGTCCAAACACCCAGCGCGCCCTAGACCTTCTGTCAGAGGACCAACTAGGGTCACCCAGCCACATAATAATACACGCAGACACAAACGACCTGAGAACACAGAAGGAAAGGGTGGCCACAGCTTTCAAGGGAGTGATTGAAAAGCTTCTTCTACTTTCCCCAACGCACAAGTGGTTATCTCCACCCTGCTATCCACGAAAAGATGTCCACCCTGCACCATAAAGCAAGTAAACACAAGTATTTCCCGTGACTGTGCCTCAAAACCTAATGTCTACCTGGCCCACCACTCCACCCTGGACGTGAACAGCCTTTACGACCAGGTCCACCTATATAAGGCAGCAGTGCCCACCTTCGCCCGGACCCTAAAGGATATCGCCCTCAACCGCAGTCCCAACACCTCACACAGGAGCAACAGATCAACAGACCAGACCTGCACATAGAGGACCCACGCTGAGAGGACCTACATCCAGACCACAGCACCACCAGCCACATCCACACACCCCCCCCCCAAGTCAACCATGCCCACACCCCATTTAGGCCCCCTCAGATCAGACCTATGCCCCTCCTGCCCACCCCATGCCCCCCACTCCCGCAAAGAGGGCCTCAACATGAGTCACACATACGCCCAGGCCGTGAGCAGGCAAACAGACCCAACCCCCACTCTTACACTAGCCCAAGCCAATGGCATGTACCAGATGCTCAGCAGGCTCTGCTCACGCCTACTGGTCTGAGGCCAAACCACACGACTAACAACATCGGACACTTTATGGAACACAAAGCCTTCACTATCTCATCCTGGAATATCCAAGGCCTGAGGTCATCTGCCTTTGGCCTAAAGAGCAGGAACCTGGACTTCACCAAATAAATCAGAAATACAGACATTGTCATCCTACAAGAAACATGGTATATAGGAGATGGACCCACTGGTTACAGAGAGCTGGTATTCCCATCCACCAAACTAGCAGGTGTGAAACAGGGAAGGGAATCAAGGGACTATGCTAATTTGGTATAACTAACATTTATCAAAACAGGAACATTTTAGATTTGGCTAGAAATTCAAAAGGAAATGATCTCAAAAGATAAAAATGTAATCCTGTGTGCTACCTATATCCCCCCAATATAATCCCCATACTTTAATGAAGACAGCTTCTCCATCCTGGAGGGGGAAATCAATCATTTCCAGGCCCAGGGACATGTACTAGTCTGTGGCAACCTAAATGCCAGAATTGGACAAGAACCTGACACCCTCAGCACACAGGGGGACAAACACATACCTGGAGGTGACAGCATTCCCTCCCCCATTTGCCCACATAGGCACAACTACGACAACATAACCAACAAAAACGGGTCACAACTCCTGCAGCTCTGTCGCACGCTGGGTATGTACATAGTCAATGGTAGGATTCGAGGGGACTCCTATGGTAGGTACACCTATAGCTCATCTCTTGGCAGTAGTACTGTAGACTACTTCATCACTGACCTCAACCCAGAGTCTCTCAGAACGTTCACAGTCAGCCCACTGACACCCCTATCAGATCACAGCAAAATCACAGTCTACTTGAACAGAGCAATACTCAATCATGAGGCATCAAAGCCAAAGGAACTGAATAATATTAAGAAATGCTATAGATGGAAGGAAAGTAGTGTTGAAACCTACCAAAAAACAATTAGGCAACAACAAATTCAATCCCTTTTAGACAACTTCCTGGACAAAACGTTTTACTGTAATAGTGAAGGTGTAAACTTGGCAGTAGAAAACCTAAAGAGTATATTTGACCTCTCAGCTTCCTTATCAAATCAAAAAATGTCAAACAGAAAACCGAAGAAAATGAACAACAATGACTAATGGTTTGATGAAGAATGCAAAAACCTAAGAAAGAAATTGAGAAACCTATCCAACCAAAAACATAGAGACCCAAAAAGCCTGAGCCTACGCCTTCACTATGGTGAATCACTAAAACAATACAGAAATACACCACGGAAAAATGAATAAACATAAATGTGGGTTGTATTTACAATGGCGTTTGTTTGTTTGTTCTTCACTGGTTGCCCTTTTCTTGTGGCAACAGGTCACAAATGTGCACATCTCTACAACACTGTATATAGACATAATATGACATTTGAAATGTCTTTATTCTTTTGGAACTTGTGTGAGTGTAATGTTTACTGTTATCATCCTTTTCACTTGCTTTGGCAATGTTAACATATGTTTCCCATGTCAACAAAGCCCTTAAATTGAATTGAATTGAATGGGAGAGAATGAGAGAGATAGAGAGAGAGAGAGAGAGAGAGAGAGAGAGAGGGGGAGAGAGAGAGAGAGAGAGAGAGAGAGAGAGAGAGAGAGAGAGAGAGAGAGAGAGAGAGAGAGAGAGAGAGAGGGGGGTGTTGAATTGAGGAGGAGTAGAGTGGAGTGCCTCTTGGTCCACTCAGACGTGTGATTCACAATGTCTATATACACACACAAGACATAGACGCCGGGATGGAGTGTCATATCACACACACACACACACACACACACACACACACACACACACACACACACACACACACACACGCACACACACACACGCTAGCATGGAGTGTCTTTTCACTGTGCTGTCTGTTGTGGAAATAGGGCTCCATGCCTCCCTGATCACCGCCAGAGGCTGCATCCCAAATGGTAGACTATTACCTACATAGTACACTACATTTGACCAGGCCTCATAGGGCTAAAGTTAAAAGTAGTGCACAACATAGGGAATAGGGGTGCCATTTGAGACACAGACAGAAAATATGCAGCATATGACTCAGATAATAGAGTGAGTCAGTCATGACGAGGCTGGGGGAGAGGAGAAAGGGATAGAGATGAGAGAGAGACGAAGAGAGAAATATGGCGAGAGACAGAGATGGAGAAAGGACAGTACTCAGATCATTAGTGTGGTTTTTTATTTTTTTTCATTATAGGCCTGTGTTCAATAAACTGTCCTCAATACAGGCCTATGTTCAATAATCTGCCCTCATTATAGGCCTGTGTTCAATAAACTGTCCTCAATACAGGCCTATGTTCAATAATCTGCCCTCATACAGGCCTATGTTCAATAATCTGCCCTCATAACAGGCCTATGTTCAATAATCTCCCGTCATTACAGGCCTATGTTCAATAATCTCCCTTCATTACAGGCCTATGTTCAATAATCTGCCCTTTATCAGTCATTACATCCTGCACTCATTTCTACTCTACATTTCATCTCCACAGGGAAGGGAATTGACCTTAGTAATCATCGTATTGGAAACAGAGGAGCACTTAGAAGAAGAGGTCAGAGGTCAAAGTATGAAATACAGAAATATTTCCTTGTGACTAGTGTACAAGTATGAAGTTAAATTTGTTTAATTTTATTTGTAATAAATGATGTGAAATCCTATATTTTCAGATATTAAAAAGGTCCACCAAACACCCAAGTCTGCTTCATGAATAACTAAAAAAGCTTTAATTTCCGCTGAACTAAAGCACCCCATTACACACCTAATTTCTCATATTCCAATATGCTAAATATTTCCTGCTGTTGATTTTAGGATCAATATACATTCGGCGCTGCTGTGTTAATGGTAATTTTAAGACTTTAATTACTTTCAGTCTCTGTAATTATGGCTGATTTAAAACTCCATGAGGGCACAGGGGCTCTTAGGAGACACGAAAAGTAGCGTTAAAGTGTTAAGTAAACCGTTGAAGTGTGGTCTCACAGAGTTCAATCTGTGTAAAGGATCACTCCAAAGGTGCATTGTAAGACTATGCGTTCACACTAGCTTTGATGCTCCTTGTAAGAGACTTGGCTCTGGAAAATACCTGCTTTGTAAGCCTACTGCTTTGTAATGCATTACAGAACAGGTGGCTCACAGAAACTGTCTCAGTGTTAAGTAGCTAGCATGTGCTGCTGTATAGTTTAATATCCTGTCCTCCACATCTAATCAAACTCTTATCACTCCTCAGAGTACAATAAAACGTGATGGAGAGCTGAAGAGCAGGGAAAGAGCTGGTGACATAGAATATTAATACACTGCTCAAAAAAAATAAAGGGAACACTTGAACAACACAATGTAACTCCAAGTCAATCACACTTCTGTGAAATCAAACTGTCCACTTAGGAAGGAACACTGATTAACAATACATTTCACATAATGTTGTGCAAATGGAATAGACAACAGGTGGAAATTATAGGCAATTAGCAAGACACCCCAAAAAAAGGACTGGTTTTGCAGGTGGTGACCACAGACCACTTCTCAGTTCCTATGCTTCCTGGCTGATGTTTTGGTCACTTTTGAATGCTGGCAGGGCTTTCACTCTAGTGGTAGCATGAGACGGAGTCTATAACCCACACAAGTGGCTCAGGTAGTGCAGCTCATCCAGGATGGCACATCAATGCGAGCTGTGGCAAGAAGGTTTGCTGTGTCTGTCAGCGTAGTGTCCAGAGCATGGAGGCGCTACCAGGAGACAGGCCAGTACATCAGGAGACGTGGAGGAGGCCGTAGGAGGGCAACAACCCAGCAGCAGGACCGCTACCTCCGCCTTTGTGCAAGGAGGAGCAGGAGGAGCACTGCCAGAGCCCTGCAAAATGACCTCCAGCAGGCCACAAATGTGCATGTGTCTGCTCAAACGGTCAGAAACAGACTCCATGAGGGTGGTATGAGGGCCTGACGTCCACAGGTGGGGGTTGTGCTTACAGCCCAACACCGTGCAGGACGTTTGGCATTTGCCAGAGAACACCAAGATTGGCAAATTCGCCACTGGCGCCCTGTGCTCTTCACAGATGAAAGCAGGTTCACACTGAGCACATGTGACAGACGTGACAGAGTCTGGAGACGCCGTGGAGAACGTTCTGCTGCCTGCAACATCCTCCAGCATGACCGGTTTGGCGGTGGGTCAGTCATGGTGTGGGGTGGCATTTCTTAGGGGTGCCGCACAGACCTCCATGTGCTCGCCAGAGGTAGCCTGACTGCCATTAGGTACCAAGATGAGATCCTCAGACCCCTTGTGAGACCATATGCTGGTGCGGTTGGCCCTGGGTTCCTCGTAATGCAAGACAATGCTAGATCTCATGTGGCTGGAGTGTGTCAGCAGTTCCTGCAAGAGAAAGGCATTGATGCTATGGACTGGCCCGCCCGTTCCCCAGACCTGAATCCAATTGAGCACATCTGGGACATCATGTCTCGCTCCATCCACCAATGCCACGTTGCACCACAGACTGTCCAGGAGTTGGCGGATGCTTTAGTCCAGGTCTGGGAGGAGATCCCTCAGGAGACCATCCGCCACCTCATCAGGAGCATGCCCAGGCGTTGTAGGGAGGTCATACAGGCACGTGGAGGCCACACACACTACTGAGCCTCATTTTGACTTGTTTTAAGGACATTACATCAAACACAATGAGTTTTACTCTATTGGTTTTTACAGAAGTAATGGAAATGTATTTCTTCACGAAAGACAGGATATACAAACAGATAAACTGACTTCTGAGGTTTTTATATTGTTCTCAGACTAGTGGTGCATAGCGTCATTTCACGTCGGTTAAACTAACCGCCTCTTCTCATTGCTCGAATCCAGGAGTGAAAACTGCGTCCCAAATGGCAACCCTATTCCCTACATAGCGCACTACTTTTTGAGTAGGTTCGATATGGTTCTGGTCAAAAGTAGTGCACTGTATAGGGAATAGGGTGCCATTTGGAACTCTGGGGTTTCTGTACACGCTGAGTCACTGGAAATATGCATAGAGAACCACTATACTATGGATGGCAACGGGTCTCTTCTTGAAAAACAAACCTTTGTTTTGACTCACAGCTAATAAAGCCCACAGCTAATCTGTTTAGCTGTCTAATCGTACCAAAGGCAGATACTTGCCAAGGATTGTGGACAGCAACTCAAAACAGAATATGCAACGTCTGCATCCCAAATGGCGCCCTATTCCCTACATAGTGCACTACTTTAGACCGGAGCCCGAGGTCAAAAGTCGTGCACTATATAGGGAATAGGGTGCCATTTGGGACATAAACATAGCCTATTTTGTTTTGAGTTGCTATTCCACAAACCTTGGCAAGTATCTGCCTTTGACCTACGTTCCAAATGGGTAAATATTCTCTATTCTATGTAAATATGGGCCTCACATCAAAAGCAGGACTGGAATGAGTGACTCAGGGGTATTGATACTGCATTTGATTAGTTGTGTAGAGTAGTTCACACACACACACACACACACACACACACACAAAAACGCACACTTCAGGCAATGGTGGCTGCAATGTTTGGTGCTAGATGTGTGTCACGTTGTGTAATGATTAGAAGACAGGAGCAGGAATAGGTATCAGGTGTTTTATCACTCCACCCAACACAAACACGTGTATATATATATACAAAAGGGATGTAACCCAAACAAAGAGTGAGGTGTAAACCTCTACACAATACAAGACCCGTAAACGAACCAGAACACAATACACAATACAGACCCGTAAACAACCAGAGCACAATACACGGGAAAGACCCGTAAACAACCAGAACACAATACACAATACAGACCCGTAAACAACCAGAGCACAATACACGGGAAAGACCCGTAAACAACCAGAGCACAATACACGGGAAAGACCCGTAAACAACCAGAACACAATACACAATACAAGACCCGTAAACAACCAGAACACAATACACAATACAAGACCCGTAAACAACCAGAGCACAATACACGGGACAAGACCCGTAAACAACCAGAGCACAATACACAATACAAGACCCGTAAACAACCAGAGCACAATACACAATACAAGACCCGTAAACAATGCTACCAAAAAGAACTTAATGAAACTGGTTACAATTGACGGAGTCACCCATAATTCACCTAATGATATTTTGAAGGAAGAAACAAAGTATTTTAAGCATATGTTTTCTTTTCAGTCGCCTCCATCTCCTCTAACTGAAGCTAATTGTAGAGATTTTTTTCCTATTGATAATGTCAAATTAACAGCCACACAGAAAGACTCATGTGAAGGTGAAATTACAGAGGAGGAACTTCTGGATGCAATTAAAGACTTTAAGTCCGGGAAAACTCCAGGGTTGGATGGCATACCAATCGAGGTATACCAAACCTTTTTTGATATACTAAGAGGACCGTTATTAGCATGTTTTAACCACTCCTATGTAAATGGTAGATTATCTGACACTCAAGAAGAAGGTCTGATCTCATTATTACTGAAACAGGATACAAGTGGAAAATATAAAGATCCAGTCCATTTACAAAATTGGAGGCCCCTTACACTTCAGTGTTGTGATGCAAAAATCCTAGCAAAATGTATAGCGCATAGAATTAAAAAGGTATTGTCGGATATTATTCATTCTAATCAGACAGGTTTTTTACATGGAAGATACATTGGAGATAATATAAGGCAAGTATTGGAAACAATAGAACACTATGGAAAATATGGGAAACCAGGCCTGCTATTCATAGCAGACTTCGAAAAGGCATTTGATAAAGTTCGACTGGAATTTATATATAAATGCCTGGAGCATTTCAATTTTGGAGAATCTCTTATAAAATGGGTCAAAATCATGTATAGTAACCCTAGGTGTAAAATAGTAAATAATGGCTATTTCTCAGAAAGTTTCAAACTGTCAAGAGGAGTGAAACAAGGTTGTCCACTATCGGCATATCTATTTATTGTGGCCATCGAGATGTTAGCTATTAAAATCAGATCCAATAATAATATCAGAGGATTAGAAATACAGGGCTTAAAAACAAAGGTGTCATTGTACGCAGATGATTCATGTTTTCTTTTAGATCCACAACTAGAATCCCTCCACAGCCTCATAGAGGATCTAGATACATTTTCTAACCTCTCTGGATTAAAACCAAATTATGACAAATGTACTATATTACGTATTGGATCACTAAAAAATACAATTTTTACATTACCATGTAGTTTACCAATAAAATGGTCTGATGGTGATGTGGATATACTCGGAATACATATCCCAAAGGAAATAAATGATCTCACTTCAATAAATTTTAATAGAAAGTTAGCAAAAATAGATAAGATCTTACTACCATGTGTGATGTCACGAGAGGCTGTGTCCTGGAGGGACGTTACATCCCCCTGAGGTGGCTGCAAACCCAGACAGCTATGGCTCCATCTGCTGGTATGGTCGGGAACTCCACCCCTCTATGGCCAATCTTCCCACGCAGCTGAAACAAATCAGGAGCTGATGAGCTGAAGGTTTTGGGAAGGGAAGAGACACACTGAGGGAGTGTGTGGGGGGTGAAGAAACACAGTCTCCAACCTGGGCTCTCTGGAGGACAAGAGTGCTGCACGTCCACTTCCAGGAGGAATATAAGGATTTGGAGATACTTACCTTTGGGAAACACTCACCTTTGGATATATGCACCTGTGGAAATACGTGAGAGACATTTGGAAGGACTTTTTGCTGGGTTGGCCACTAGCTGCAACGTGGACTACAGTAAGGCTGGGGAAAAGTTATCTGAGCGAGTGAGAATTATGATTTTGGATGTGGAAGAGACATCCCTGAACTGTTAACCCTTAAAGAGCCACAAGAGAACAGAATTTTGTTATATTTTCGTTAATTTCCCAAGACCTATAATAAAATCCTTGTTTTGTTTGAACCTTGTCTCCTTGCACTACTTGAGCAACCCCGCTGAAAGCTGTGTAGCCTCTCGTGACGTCACAGATGGTGGAGAATACGGGCATACTCAAGCGTTAATAGTGCATGTCAGAGGAGGATACCGAAGGTTTGATCACCCAGTTTTCCAAGTTGGCCGTAGGCTCCCCGCCGACTGAAATGGAGGACATATTGAAAGCCCTTGTTGCTGGCCAGCAAGCCCAGATGCAAGCAAACGTGGCTCTCTTGGAGGAGCAAAAGAAAGCCAACCTTCTGAAGGCAGAGGAATTGCAGTTGCAGAGACAGAGGGTTGTCCAAAATACCCGCCCAATAAAGGCAAGTGACTTTATATCTAAGATGGGAGCTACCGATGACATTGAGGCATACCTGCATGCATTTGAGGCCACGGCCACTAGGGAAGCCTGGCCCAAGCAACAGTGGGTTGGTCTGTTAGCCCCCTTTCTAACCGGGGAATCGCTGAATGCTGTCCGGGACCTGGGCCCTGACCAGGTTACTGACTATGATGCCCTGAAGGCTGAGATCCTCAGCAGATATGGACTCACAAAGTTTGGTATGGCCCAGCGCTTTCACAGCTGGACCTTCCAACCAGACCAACCTCCTCGGGCGCAGATGCATGAACTTGTCCGAATCGCAAGGAAATGGCTGGATCCGCAGAGGAATACAGCAGCGGCGGTGGTGGAGGCCGTTGTGGTGGATCGTTACCTACGCGCCCTGCCTTATGAGGCAAAACGGTTCATCAGTCAACAGGCCTTGACCACGGCTGATCTGACCGTGGAAGCTGTGGAAAAGTACCAGGCCACAGCGGAGATGCTGAATGCTTCCCGAAAAGACCCCAGGAGTGCGGCCCCACCACAAATGGGAAGAACCCGTCCAAAGGACCCCAAGGTCTCGAACCCAGCCACGTCAGGACTTATCCCGGCTCCAGGGGGAGCCAGAAACCAGGCGGGTCCAAGAAGAGTACACCAGGAGGGGGAAACTCGACAGTGTTACCGGTGTGGGGAGATGGGACATATCTCCTGGCAGTGTGGGAAACCAGCCGATGAACCTATGCCCACTGCGGAGTCCTCCAGCTCAGCACCCCCCACACCGTTTTGCCTCGCTCTTGGGAGTCGTAGATGGCGGCCCAGATCGACCCCCCACCTGCCCGGTAACTGTGAATCACCATGATGTGGAGGCCTTACTGGATTCTGGTAGCCGGGCCACCCTGGCGCGTAAGGATTTGGTGGGCCCAACGTGTCTGACCCCGGGGAAAGTCCTCCCAGTTTCCTGTGTCCATGGGGACACCAGAGAATACCCCATTACTGAACTTACAATGACCAGCACACGGGGAACCATACACACGACGGCGGGGGTGGTTGATTCCCTCCCCGTCCCTGTCCTAATTGGACGAGACTGCCCAGCCTTTTACCCACTCTGGAGAGAGTCTCAGGAGAGGATAACCCGAGTACCTCGGAAACGGAGAGGCAAGACTCATCCTGGGAAGGCTCCGGTGCAATCCTCAGAGTTACTCACTCCCGCCCGGGCTCTGATAGGGATGGCAGGTGCCCAGACCGACACCGAGACTGGTCCGGATACGGGAGAAGAGAACGCAGCCCAGGAAAGTGCTCCGTTCTCCAGTGAAGAAGACGTCCCAGGCACCCAAGAGCTTCCCCCTCTCACAGGCCAGTATGGTACGGCTCAATTACAAGATCCTACTCTTGCAAATGCCTTAAGAAATGTGCAGGTATTAGAAGGTGTAGTGTTAGGTGATAAGACAAACCCTACTTACCCCCATTTCGCAGTAAACCGGGGGTTAGTATATCAGATAGTCAAGAAAAATGATGAAGTGCATGAACAGCTCCTCGTGCCACAGCCCTATCGGGCCACAGTACTCAACCTAGCCCACACACACCCGCTAGGGGCCCACTTGGGGGTAGAGAAGACTAAGGAAAGAATCATGCAACGTTTCTTTTGGCCAGGAGTACACAAAGAGATAGAGAACTACTGCCGTAGTTGCCCTGAGTGTCAGCAGGTTGCGCCAAAGCCCACATATAGAAACCCGCTCATTCCCTTGACCATTATCGAAACTCCTTTTGAGAGGATTGGATTAGACATAGTCGGGCCCTTACCGAAAAGTTCCAGGGGACATCAATACATTCTGGTCATTCTGGACTATGCATCCCGGTACCCGGAGGCCATTCCGCTGAGGAAGGCTACATCCAGACAAATCGCCAAGGAGCTGTTCCGTCTCTCAACTAGTCTGGGAATCCCAAAAGAGATATTGACGGACCAAGGGACTCCGTTCATGTCCAGGGTGATGAAAGAACTCTGTGCTTTACTGAAAATCAAACAGCTGAGAACCTCGGTCTACCACCCCCAGACAGATGGCCTAGTCGAACGTTTTAAACAAAACACTAAAATCCATGCTGCGGAAAGCGGTAGGGGAAGATGGGCGCAACTGGGATCAGCTGTTACCATACATATTATTTGCGGTGAGAGAGGTACCTCAGTCTTCTACTGGTTTTTCACCCTTTGAGCTCTTGCTTTCCTACAGACCCAGAGGACTGCTCGACATCGCCAAGGAGGCCTGGGAGGAGCAGCCATGCCAACAGCGGACACTGATCGACCATGTCGGGGCTATGAGGGAGAGAATGAAGGCCATCTATCCCATGATGCGGGAACACCTGGAGGCCAGTCAGCGGCAACAGCAAGCCTCCTACAACAGATCTGCTCAACCCAGGGAGTTTAAGCCGGGGGACAGAGTGCTGGTCCTGGTGCCAACCGTTGAGTGTAAATTCCTGGCAACCTGGCAAGGACCATATGAGGTCATTGAACGCATGGGAGAAGTAAACTACAAGGTGAGGCAACCAGATAAAATAAAAAACTGAGCAGATTTATCATGTTAACCTTTTAAAGAAGTGGCACGCCAGAGAGGCGATGTTCAGCTGTCTACCCCCCACAGAGACCAAGGAAACCGGCGCGAGAAGAGGTTCAGCTGGGTCCAAATCTGTCCCCACATCAACGACAGATGGCCCTGGAACTCGTGGAGCAGAACCAGGATGTCTTCTCCTCCCTTCCCGGTCACACAGAGGTGGTCCAACATGAGATCCGCACCATGCCTGGCCGAACGGTAAACCAGCGCCCGTACCGCGTGCCAGAGGCTCGTAAAGTGGTTATACAGAAGGAGGTAAGGAAGATGCGGGAGTTGGGAGTAATCGAAGAGTCCCACAGTGCCTGGGCAAGTCCCATCGTACTAGTTCCCAAGCCAGACGGTTCAGTACGATTTTGTAATGACTATCGAAAGTTGAATGAAGTGTCTGAATTTGATGCATACCCAATGCCTCGTGTCGATGATTTAATAGACTCCTTGGGGCATGCTCGTTTCCTAACCACTCTTGATCTCACAAAAGGCTACTGGCAGGTGCCCCTGACCCCGGCGTCCAAGGAGAAGACAGCCTTTGCCACCCCGGAGGGGCTCTACCAGTATACCCGACTTCCGTTTGGTCTCCACGGGGCACCTGCCACGTTCCAACGCCTGATGGATCGAGTCCTTGCGCCCCACAAGAGGTACGCAGCGGCTTATTTGGATGATGTTGTTATACAAAGTCCGGATTGGGCCAGCCACATACCCCGGGTACAAGCGGTGCTGGATTCGCTCAGGGAAGCAGGGCTCACGGCAAACCCGAAGAAGTGCAAGCTGGCCTTCAGTGAGACAAACTACCTGGGGTACACCATTGGGCGGGGGTTGGTCAAACCACAGGAAGCCAAACTGCGGGCCATACAGGACTGGCCGCAGCCCATCACCAAGAAGCAAGTAAGGTCATTTTTGGGCCTCGCTGGCTACTATAGACGCTTTATTGCAGATTTTGCTACCATAGCTGCACCGTTGACGGAGCTGACGACCAAACGCCACTCACGAATGGTGAAGTGGAACCCTGCGGCGGAGGCGGCTTTCCTCAACCTGAAGCGAGCACTCTGCTCCAGTCCGATCCTGGTGGCACCAGACTTCAAGAAGGAATTCATTGTCCAAGCGGATGCTTCGGAGGTGGGTCTGGGTGCTGTCCTCACCCAGGCACATGACGGTGAAGAACATCCCATTCTCTACCTAAGCAGAAAGTTACTTCCAAGAGAGAAGAACTATTCAACGGTGGAGAAAGAATGTCTGGCTGTAGTCTGGGCCCTGGAGTCCCTTCGGTTCTATCTCCTGGGCCGACGTTTCATGGTGGTATCTGATCACGCCCCTCTGCAGTGGATGGCCAAGAACAAGGAATCAAACAGTAGAGTAACCAGATGGTTTTTGAGCTTGCAACCGTTTAACTTTTCTGTTGCCCACAGGGCTGGCAAGCACCACGGCAATGCGGACGCCCTCTCCCGGCGTGATGCCTTCTTCGCTGCCTTTACCCCGACGAGGACGTCGGTCCCGAGGAGGGGGATGTGTGATGTCACGAGAGGCTGTGTCCTGGAGGGACGTTATATCCCCCTGAGGTGGCTGCAAACCCAGACAGCTATGGCTCCATCTGCTGGTATGGTCGGGAACTCCACCCCTCTATGGCCAATCTTCCCACGCAGCTGAAACAAATCAGGAGCTGATGAGCTGAAGGTTTTGGGAAGGGAAGAGACACACTGAGGGAGTGTGTGGGGGGTGAAGAAACACAGTCTCCAACCTGGGCTCTCTGGAGGACAAGAGTGCTGCACGTCCACTTCCAGGAGGAATATAAGGATTTGGAGATACTTACCTTTGGGAAACACTCACCTTTGGATATATGCACCTGTGGAAATACGTGAGAGACATTTGGAAGGACTTTTTGCTGGGTTGGCCACTAGCTGCAACGTGGACTACAGTAAGGCTGGGGAAAAGTTATCTGAGCGAGTGAGAATTATGATTTTGGATGTGGAAGAGACATCCCTGAACTGTTAACCCTTAAAGAGCCACAAGAGAACAGAATTTTGTTATATTTTCGTTAATTTCCCAAGACCTATAATAAAATCCTTGTTTTGTTTGAACCTTGTCTCCTTGCACTACTTGAGCAACCCCGCTGAAAGCTGTGTAGCCTCTCGTGACGTCACACATGGAAAGGAAAATACCTGTCAATTTGTGGGAAAATCACCCTGATTAACTCTTTAGTATTATCCCAGTTTACCTATTTGCTTATGGTCTTGCCTACGCCTAGCAAACAGTTTTTTAAATTATATGAGAAAAAAATATTCAATTTTATTTGGAACGGCAAGCCAGACAAAATTAAAAGAGCATATTTATATAATGAATATGAATTCGGAGGACAGAAATTATTAAATATTAAAGCATTAGACCTATCACTAAAATCTTCAGTCATCCAAAAGTTATACTTAAATCCGAACTGGTTCTCAAGCAAATTAATAAGATTGTCTCACCCACTGTTCAAGAAAGGCCTTTTTCCCTTTATTCAGATTACAACCTCTCACTTTCAGTTATTTGAAAAGGAAATAATCTCCCAAATGTCACTATTTCTAAAACAAGCCATAGAAAGTTGGTTGCAATTTCAATTTAATCCTCCAGAAACGACAGAACAAATAATGCAACAAATATTGTGGTTAAATTCAAATATACTAATTGACAAAAAACCTTTATTTTTTGACAGAATGTTTAAAAAAGGTATAATCTTCGTAAATGATATCATCGGTAGGACTGGTGGAGTTATGTCGCACATGCAGCTAACAAAAACATATGGAAATGTCTGCTCTACCGAAAATTACAACCAAATAATTGCAGCCTTACCGCAAAAGTGGAAGAGGAAAGTTGAAGGGGAAGAAAGTAAGGAACTTGTCTGTCGGCCTTGCATTAAAGAACATAATTGGTTAAGGAAAACTGTGATAAATAAAAAAGTATATCAGTTTCACTTAAGGACCAAAGGATTGACAGCAGTCCCATATAGATTGCAAAATAGTTGGGAAGAGATCTTTGACGTACCGATCCCATGGCATAGTGTTTATGAACTGACACGCAAAACGACACCGGATTCAAAAATTAGAATCTTTCAATTTAAATTATTATATAAAATTCTTGCTACCAATAGAATGTTATTTATATGGGGGATACAATCTTCCCAGCTCTGCAGATTTTGCTGTGAAGAGATAGAATCATTAGATCATTTGTTTTGGTTCTGTCCATTTGTAGCTTGTTTTTGGACACAGGTCCAGGAATGGCTAAAGGATTGCAATATTTACCTGGAACTAACCTTGCAGATAGCATTACTGGGTGATCTGAAAAGTCATAGTCAATCAATCAATAATATAATAATACTTTTAGCAAAAATGTTTATTTTTAATTCACAATCTGTAGAAGCAATGAGAATAGAAAGGTTCAGAACTTTTGTAAAACATCACAGTATGGTTGAAATATATATGGCAAATAGAAATCCTATATGGATGGTGTTAAGAGATAGATGGGAGGTATTGAATAGAGTTGAAGGATGGGACTAATAACAAATAACAACAAATAATAACAAAGATAGCTAATAATGTAAGCATACTGTGTCCATAATAAGTATATAGGTTGTATGTTGGGAGCTTTTGGGAAAGAGCACAGTTAGAAAGATATGGCATTTAGAAGCAAACCGGATGGACATCATGAAAATGATCGGAGAGGTTGAGAGTAGAAGAAGTTCAGGAGCAAAAAAATAAATATATATATATATATATATATATATATATATATATATAGATATAGAATTATTGTAAAATTAACTCTGTCCATAAGGTGTAGATAGTAAGTATAGACCGGAAGTAGAGGCCTGGGCGTTGTTGTTCACTAATTTACTCCAAGTAGGGAAAGGATGGTGGGGTTGAAAAGTAATAAAGGGGAATATATATATATAAAAAAAAAAAAACATGGGGGATTGGAAGTGATGCAGACAATTACATTGATAGAAGATACAATCTATCTGCAATATTAAGCTGATCCATCCCCCCCCCAAAAAAAATAATAAAAAAAAAAAAAAAAAAAATAAATTATAAAAAAAACAAAAAAAAACAAAAAAAAAAGACCCGTAAACAACCAGAGCACAATACACAGTGCGAGACCCGTAAACAACCAGAGCACAATACATACTCAATACATACGTACTCACGAGACCATCGGACATGGGACAATAATGGACAAGGACAATGGGGAACAGAGGGTAGATATATACACATACTAATCAGGGGGAATGGGGAACAGAGGGTAGATATATACACATACTAACCAGGGGGAATGGGGAACAGAGGGTAGATATATACACATACTAATCAGGGGGCAAGGGAACAAGGGTAATTATACACATACTACAGGGGGGAAAGGGGAACAAGGGGAGATTAACACTAAATCAGGGTGAATGGGAACAAGGGCCCTTATACCATACTAACAGGGGGGAAAGGGGGAAAAAGGGTAATTATCACAAAATAACAGGGGGAAAGGGGGAAAAGAGGCCCAATTCCATACAATCAGGGGGAATGGGAACAGAGGACACATTATCACTACTAATCAGGTGGAATGGGGAATAAGGGGAGATATATACACATACTAATCAGGGGGGATGGGGAACAGGTAGATATATACCATACAATCAGGGGGAAGGGAAAAGGTAGATTATACACATCTATCAGGGGAATGGGAACAAGGGGGGAAAATTTACCTCTATCAGGGGGGGTAAACAGGTGATTTCCATCATCAGGGGGAATGGGCCAAGGGAATATTACACTCTAATCGGGATGGGAAAGAGGAGATATTCCCATCTAAACAGGGGGAAGGGGGAAAAAGGGAAAATAACCAACTACCCGGGGGGAATGGGGAACGAGGGCACATATATACACCTATAATCAAGGGGAAGGGGAAAAAGGCAATATATACACTCTATCGGGGGGTGGGGGGCGGGGTAATATATACACAACTAACCCGGGGGGAAGGGAAAGAGGGTAAAATTCACTACTAATCAAGGGGGGGGTGGGGAACAGGGTAATTATACAATACAATCGGGGGAATGGGGGAAAAGGGACAAAATTACACATACTAATCAGGGGGAAGGGAAAAAGGTGAATTTTACACTATAAACCCCGGGGGGAAAGGGGAAAAGGGTAATATTACACAACTAATCGGGGAATGGGAAAAAGGAAAAATATACACTCTAACAGGGGGGAAAGGAACAAGGTAGATATATCACAACTAATCTGGGAAGGGGACAGGGGTAATTATACCATACTAATGGGGGAAAGGGGAACAGAGGCATATTCCATCTAACAGGGGAATGGGACAAGGGAGAATTATACACATACTATCGGGGAATGGGGAACAGAGGGGAAAATATACCCTACTAAACAGGGGGGAAAGGGGAAAAAGGTAATATTAACATACTAACGGGGAATGGGGAAAAGAGGGAAAATACACATACTA
>LR778274.1:23158554-23183554 GCA_902810595.1 Coregonus sp. 'balchen'
GGGCTTGTCGTCCGGATGAGCTAGGTTTGTAGGAGGAGGGAAATATCTCCGCCCCCTGTCCTTCACCATCCCTCTGTACCACGTTAAACACATCTCCCACACAGTACAGACGGGTTAAGACTCATACCTTCATATCTTAAAAACCACATTATAATTATAGCAAAAAGGGATGAATTCAGGGAATTCATTAAATTAATTATATTGAAAAAAAGAGGAAAAAAATATATGGAATTGTAGAGATTATAGAGATATGGTATTGTAGAGCCATTAGATATATGGTATTGTAGAGATTAATATATTGGTATTGTAGAGACTATAGATATATGGTATTGTAGAGATTATAGAGATATGGTATTGTAAGACTAAGATCTATTGTATTTTCGCTCTTATAGATCTCCTGGTATTGTCTATATCTGGTCTGTCCGCGCTTCTAGCTCTCCTGGTCTTGTATCGCCTCTCGGTCTATGTGGTATTGTCGCGCTTCGCTCTCTGGTCTTGTCGCGCCTCTCGCTCTCTGGTCGTGTCGCTCGCTTCTCGCTCTCTTGTCTTTGTCGCGCCTTCTGCTCTCTGGTCTGTCGCGCCGCTCGCTCTTGGTATTGTCGCGACTCTCCGACTATGGTCTTGTAGAGACTATCTATCTCTGGTATGTAGAGAACATAGATATATGGATTGTAGGAGATTATGGTGTTGTAGAGATTCTCGCTTCTGGTTTGTCGGCCGCTTCTAGCTCTCGGTCTTGTCGACGCTATGGGTCTTGTCGCGCCTCTCTCATCCGTCTTGTACTTGTCGCGACTCTAGATCATTGTCTTGTAGAGATTATCGATATATGGGATTGTAGAGACTCTGTCCTGGTCTTGTCCGCTCTGGTCTTGTCGGCTGCCTCTCGCTCTGTTGTCCTTGGTCGCGCTGTCTCGCTCTCTGGGTCTTGTCGAGCCCTACGGCTCTCTGGTCTTGTCGCGCCTCTCCCTCTCTGTTGCTTGTCGCGCTTCTCGCTCTCTTGTCTTGTCGCGCTCCTCGCTCTCTGGTTTGTCGCGCTCTGGTATTGTAAGACTATAGATATCGGGCATTGTAGAGTCTATAATATCTGTGTCTGTCTCTCTCTCTGGTCTTGTCGCGCTCTCGCCTCTGGTCTTGTCGAGATTACTCGTCTCTGGTCTTGTAGCGATCTGTCTTGTCTCGCCCTCTCGCTCTCTGGTCTTGTCGCGCACCGCTCGCTCTCTATGGTCTTGTCCCCCGCCCCCTTTCTTCCTCTCTGGTCTGTCGCGCGCTCTCGCTCTCTGGTCTTGTCCGCCCTGTCTTGTCGCGCCTCTCGCTCTCTGGCTTGTCGCATCCTCTCGCTTCTGGTCTTCCTTCGCGCGCTCTCGCTCTCCTGGTCTTTGTGTAGCAGCCTCCATCGCATCTCTGTCTTGTCCGCTCCTGGTGTTGTCGACGCATTCTCGCGTCTCTGGGTTGGTCGCGATTCCTCGCTCTCTGTTCTTGTCGAGACTCTGGTTGTAACGACTATAAGCTCTCTATGGTTCTTGTAGCCCCTATCGCTATCTGGTCGTGTAAGCTTCTCGCTCTCTGGTATTGTCCTCGCCTCTCGATCTCTCTGGTCTTGTAGAGATATGGTCTTGTCGCCCTATCGATCTGTTGTCTTGTAGCGATTCTCGATCTCATGGTCTTGGTGACCGACTATAGCTATATGGTCTGTCGCAGCCTCTCGCTCTAGTCTTGTCCAGAGCTTATCGCTCTTGGTCTTTGTAGAGATCATAGATATTGGTATGTAGGATATGGTTTGTAGAGACCTATAGAGATAATGTATTGTAGAAGACTATGATATATGGTATTGTAGAGCTATGGTATGTCGAGACTATAGAGATATGGTATTGTAGAGATATAGATATATGGGTATTGGTAGAGTATGGTATTGGTAAGAGACCTATAGATCTATGGTCTTGTCGATCGCCTCTCCTCTCGGTCTTGTCGCGCTTCGTCGCTCGTCCTGGTCTTTTCGTCCCTCGCTCTCTGTCTTGTCGCTCTCCTGGTCTTGTCGCGCCTCTCGCTCTATGGTCTGTCTCGCCTTCGCTCTCTGGTCGCTGTCGCGCACTCTCTCTCTCTGGTCTTTTAGTGCGCCCTCGCCTCTCTGGTTTGTCCGCGCTCTGTGTTGTCGCGCTCTGCTTCTGTCTGTCGCGCTTCCTCGCTCTCTGGGCTTGTCGCGCTCTTGTCTTGCGCGCCTCGTCGCTCTCCTGTCGTGTCGCCCTCTCGCTTCGGGTCTTGTCGCGCTCTCGCGTCTTGGTCCCTGTCTGCGCTTCTCGCTTCCTGGATTGTAGCAGCTCTGGTCTTGTCCGCCGTATCTCTCTCTGGTCTTTGGTCGCGCCTCTCGCTCTCTGGTCTTTGTCGCCTCTGGTCTTGTCGCGCCTCTCCGCTTGGTCTAGGTCGAGCCTCTCGCTCTCTGGTCTTGTCGCGCCTCTCGCTCTCCGTCTTGTCGCGCCTCTTCGCTATCGGTTCTTGTGCGACCTTCCGCTATTGGTCTTGTGCAGCACTATCGCTCTCTGGTATTGTAGCGACTATAGATATATGGTCTATGGTCGAGACTCTCCTCTCTGGTTTTGTCCGCCTCTCGCTCTTGGGTATTTGTCGACGACTCTCGATCTCTGGTCCTTGTCGCGCTTCTCGCTCCCTGGTCTTGTCGCGATTTCGCTCTCTGAGTCTTGTCCGCGCTCTGTCTTGTCGGCGCGCTCTCCGCCTCTGGTCTTGTCGCTCCTCTCGCTCTCTGTTCTTGTTCGCGCCTCCTGGTCTGTCTCGCTCTCGCGCTCTGGTCTTGTCGCCTCTCCGCCTCTGGTCTTGTCCGCCTCTCGATATATGGTATTGTAGAGACTATAGAGATATGGTATTGTCGACTATACTAATATGGTCATTGTCGCCCTCGCGCTGCTGGTCGTGTAGCGCCGCAGCTCTCTTGTCTTGTAGACGCCTTCTAGCTCTCACGGTCTGTCGCGACCCTCGCGCTCTTGTATTGTCGAGCTTCTCGCTCTCTGGTTTGTCGCGCCTCATTGGATTGGTCTTGTCGAGCTTCTCGCGCGATGGGTCCTTGTCGCGCCTCTGCTCTCTGGTCTTGTGCTCTCTCGCTCTCTGGTCTTGTCGCGCTTCTCGCTCTCTGTCTTTGTCGCGCCTCTCGCGCTCTGGTCTTGTGCGCTTCGCTCGCTCTCTGTCTTTTCGCGCCTTCGCGCGCTCTGGTCTTGTCGCGCTTCTCGCTCTTGGTCTTGTCTCGCCTCTCGCGCTCTGGTCTTGGTGCCTCTCGCTTCTGGTTTGCTCGCCTGCTCGCTCTCTGGGTCTTGTACGCGCTTTCGCTCTCTGGCTTGTCTCGATTCTCGCTCGCTTGTCTTGTCTCGCTCTGGTCTTGCGCGCTCCTCTATACTGGTCTTGTAAGACCTACTAGTATTGTCTTGTAGCGCATATGGTCTTTGAGCTATAGAGGATTGGTATTGTAGAGACTTCGATATCTGGTCTGTAGAGACTCTCGCTCATAGGTAGGGTCGCTCTCTCGCTATCTGGTCTTGTCAGACTATAGATCTTGGTATTGTAGAACTAACTAGATAATATGGTACTTGTAAGACTATAGATAATGGTATTGTAGAGACTAATAGAAAAAAAATATATGGTATTGTCGAGACTATAGACTACTGGTCTTGTCGCGCTTATCCTATCTTGGTCATTGTAGAGATTACATAGATATAGTGTATGTAGAGATATGGTATTGTAGATACTATATATATAAATGGTATGTGGTATAGCCTATAGATATATTGGTATTGTAGAGATCTTTCATTGTACGCGCCTCTCGCTATCTGGTCTTGTAGAGACCTCTCGCTCTCATTGTTATTCTTCGAGCCTATAGATATATGTCTTGTATGCTATAGGATATATGGTAGTGTAGAGACTATAGAATAGGTTTGTAGAGACGATAGAGTATATGGAGTTGTAGAGACCTATAGATATATGGTAATTGTAGAACTATAGCGATAGGGTCTGTGTCGAGATTATAGATATATTGTATTTTCGAGAATATAGGTACGGTATTGTAGAATATAGAGATATGGTATGTAGAGACCTTAGATATATGGTATGTAGAGACTATAGATTATGGATTGATAGCGATATGGTATTGTAGAGACTAGATATATGTTAGTGTAGAGACTATAGATATATGGTATTGTATAGACTATAAAAATATCGGTATTGGTAGAGATTGATAGGATATATGGTATTGTTAGATTGATATTGAGAGAATATAGTATATGTTATTGTAGAGACTATAGATATATGGTATTGTCGAGCTCTGATATATGGTCTTGTAGAGATTATTAATCTACGGTATTGTAGAGACTTATAAGAGATGGTATTTTAGATATATAGATATATGGTATTTTGTCGAGACTATCGCTATCTCTGGTCTTGTCGCATCCTCTCGCTCTCTGGTTTGTCGCGCTCTCGCTCTCTGTTCTGTCGCGCTTCTCGCTCTCTTGTCTTGTGCGCTCTGCCTCTTTCGCGCCTCTCGCGTCTCCTGGTCATTGTCCCTCTCTCTCTCTGGTCTTTCGCGCGCCTCCCTCGCTCCTCTGGTCTTGTCCGCTTCTCGCTCTTGGTCTTGTCCGCGCCTCTCAGCGCTCTGTGTCCTTGCTCGCGCTTCTCGCTGCTCTGGTCTGTCGCAGCCTCGTCGACTATCTCGTCTTGTCGCGCCTCCGCCGCTCTGGTCTGTGTCGCGCTTCCCTCTCTGGTTTGTCGCGCTTCTCGCTCTCTGGTCCTTAAGTCGAAGCTATCCTCCTCTTGGTCTTGTAGCGGCCTCCGCCTCTCTGGGTACTTGTAGCGCACTTCTGGTCTTGTTAGAGACTTCTAGTATATATGGTATTGTCGCGACCTATAGATATAGGTATTTGTGAGAGACTATAGATATAGGTAATTGTATAGATTAAGCTATTGGTATTGTAGAGATATGATATTGTAGAGACTAAAGCTATATGGTATTGTATCGCACTCTAGCTCTCTTTTCTTGTCCGCGCCTCTAGATCTCTGGTCTTGTAGGATTATAGATCTATGGTATTGTAATAGATATGATAATTGTAAATAGACCTTTCGATATTGGTCATTGTAAACTTGCTCTCTGTCTTGTCAGAGCCTCTCGCTATCTAGGTCTGTCGCGCTTCTCGCTCTCGTCTTGAGCGCTTGGTTTGTCGAGCCTCTCGTATCTGTGTCTATGCGCGCTTCCATCGCTCTCTTGCTTGTCCGCGCCTCTCCCGATCTGGTCTTGTCGCGCTTCTCGCGCTCTGGTCTTCGTGTCGCCACTCTCGCTATCTGGGTCACTTGTCGCGCCTCTCTCTCGGTCCTGTCGCGCTCTCTGCTCTCTGGTTCTTGTCGGCCCTCGCGCTCTGGTCTTTTCGCATCTTCTCGCTCTCGGTCTGGTCGGCGCTTCTCGTCGCTGGTCTTTCCGCGCCCTAGCTCTCTGGGCTCGGTCGCCTCCTCCGCGTCCTGGTATTGTACGCTCCTCTCGCTCTCTGGTCCTGTCGCGACTCTCTCTCTCGGTCTTGTCGCGCTTCTCCGCTCGCTGGTCTGCGCGCCTGCGCGCTCTGGTCTTGTCGCGCTTCTCGCTTCTGGTCTTGTCGCGCTTCTCGCTCTCTGGTCTTGTCGCGCACCTTCGCTCTCTGGTCTTGTAGAGAACTATAGATATATTGTATTGAGTAGAGATATGGTATTGTAGAGCCTCTAGATCGATGGTATTGTCTAGCCTCTAGTATATGGTATTGTGAGACATAGATTATATGGTCTTCGTAGATTATAGATATTGGTATTGTAGAGATATGGATTATTGAGAGCCTATATATTCTGTTATTGTATAGCGACTATAAATATGGGTATTGTAGAGACTATAGATATATGGTATTGTAGAGATTATAGATATAATGGTAAACTTGAGAGACTGAGATATGGTTTGTAGAGATTATATGATATATGGGTATTGTAGAGACTATAGATATATGGGTATTAGAGACTATAGATATATGGTAGTAGAGACTATCGCTATACATGTTTCCACACAACACTTTTGTCAGATTCTCAGCTCTCTGGTATTGTAGAGATATGACTATTGTAAGAGACTATAAGGATATTATGGTATTGTAGAGATCTGGTATTGTAGATACTATAGCTTAATATGGTATTGTAGAACTATAGATAATGGGTATGGTAGAGCCTATAGCTCTCTCTTATTGTACGCGATTCTAGCCTCCTGGTATTGATAGAGCTATGATATTGTAAGAGAACTATAGATTATATGGTATTGTCGAGACATAAGATATATGGTATTCTAGAGACTATAGATTATATGGTATTGTAGAGATTAAGAGATATATGGTATTGATAGAGACTCTAGAGATTGGTAATTGTAGAGTTATAGATATTGGTATTGTAAGAGCTATAGGATATATTGTATTGTAGAACGACTATAGAGTCTATGTTATTGTCTAACTATCTATATATGGTATTGGTTAGTAGATTTAGATCTATGTGTTCTTGTAGTAGATATGCATCTTGTATCGACTATCGTATCTTGTTTCTCTTTGCGCCGCTCTCTCTCTGGTCCGTTGTCTTGCCTCTCCGCTCTATGGTGCTTGTCGGCTTCTCGCGTCTCTGGTCTTGTCGCGCCTCTCCGCTCTGGTCCTTGTCGCGCTTCTCGCTTCTGGTCTTGTTTGTCGCTGCCTCTAGCTCTTGGTCTTGTCGCGCTTTCTCGATCTCTGGTCTGTCGGCCTCTTCCGCTCTGGTCTTGTTCGCGCTTCTCGCATATCTGGTTATTGTCGCGCTTCTCGCTCTCTGGTCTTGTCGCCGCCTATCGCTCTCTGGTCTTGTCGCGCCTCTCGCTCATCTGTATTGTCTCGCTATGTCTGTTAAGAAGACTATAGATATTGGTATTGCGCGACTCTAGATCTATGGGTCTTGTAGAGCATTATCGCTCTCTGGTTTGGTCGAGATCATATATTGGTAGAGACTCTAGATCTATGGTCCTTGTCGCGCCGCTCGCTCTCTTGTCTTGTCGCTCCCTCTCGCTCTCTGGTCTTGTTAGCGCTTCTCCGCTCTCTGGGATTGTCGCTCTCTGCTTTGTCGCGCCTCTAGCTATATGGTATTGTCGAGACTATAGACTTCTGGTATTGTCCCGCCTATCTTCCTGGTCTTGTCTCGCTGCTCAGCTACCTGGTCTTGTTCGCAGACCTCTCGTATCTGGTATTGTCGAATGATCGCTCTATGGTATTGTCTCGCCTCTAGCTCTCTGGTCCTTTTCGCGCCTCAAGATCTATGGTTTGTCGCGCTTCGCGCTCTCTTTCTTTCTCGCGCCTCTCGCTATCCTGGTCTGGTCGCGCCCCTCCTCTCTGGTCTTTTCAGCGCCTCTGGTCTTGTCGCGCTCTCCTCCTTTGGTCTTGTCCGCTTCATAGATTATGGTATTGTGAGACCTATACTATATGGTATTGTCAGACTCTAGATCTCTGGTATTGTAGAGACATTCGTGATTCTATGGTATTGTATACGATAGCGATCTCGGGTATTGTACGCGCTCTGGTACTTGTCGCGCCTCTCTCTATATGGTAATTTGTCGAGACTCCTAGCTCTACTGGTTTGTCGAGATATGGTCTTGTCGCGCCTATAGGATCTTGTCTTGTCGCTCCTATACGCTCTCTGGTCTTGTAAGAACTATCGATATATGGTCAAAAAATTGTAGAGACTATAGATAGATTGTATTGAGAGACTATAGATATATGTATTGTAGAGACAGAAATATGGTATTGTACAGACTATAAGATATATGGGTATTGTAGAGACTAGAGAGATATTGTATTGTAGAGATTATTAAATCTGTGATTGTAAGAATTATATATATGTTATTGTAAAGACAGAGATTATATGGTATATTGTCCTCCGATTACTCGCTCTCTTGTCTTGTAGCATGACTATCGCTACTATGGTATTGTAGAGCCTGATATAAGTATGGTATTGGTAGCGATATGGTATTGGAGCTATGATATGTGGTCATTGTAGAGATTAGATAGATATAATGGTATTGGTAGAGACTATAGATATATGGTCTTGTGAGACTTAGATATATGGTATGAGAGAGTATGATATAGGGGTTGTAGAGATTATAGATATATGGTATTGGAGAGATATGGTTTGTAGAGACTATAGATATAGGGATTGTCGAGACTATAGATAGCTGGATGGTATTTAGAGATATGGTAATTGTAAGAGACATAGAGATAAGGTATGTATAAAACTTAGAGATATATGGTATTGTAGATACTATAGTATAGGATTGATAGACTTAAGAATATAAGGTATTGTAGAGACATAGATATAATGTATTGTTAGATAATATAGATATATGGTATTTGTAGGACTATGATTATATGGTATGTAGAGATTATAGATTAGGTATTGTAGAGATTATAGATATATGGTATTCGGCGCGCTCGGTCTTGTCCGCCTATCGCTCTCTGGTCTTGTCCGCCTCTCGCTCTATGGTATTGTAGCCGACTCTAGTATATGGTATTGTCGAGCCATCATCGAGCTATGGTCTTGTCGAGACTATAGCTATCTTGTCCCTTCGGAGCACTCTCAGCTTCTCTGGTCTTGTCTCCGAACTCTCGATATAAGGTATTGTAGAGACTCAGCGATCTCTGGTCTTGTAGCGATCCCTGTTCTTGTCGCGCTCTCGCTCATCTGTTGGCTTTTGTACGCGCTTCTCGCTATCTGGTCTTGTGCTCTCTTCTCTTGTCGCACGACTATAGCTCTCTGGTCTTGTAGCGCCCTATAGATATATGGGATTGTAGAGAACTATAGATATAATGGTATTGTAGAGACATAGATTATCTGGTTTTATTGGTAGAGACTATCAGAGCTATGGTCTTGTGAGATTCTAGATATAGTTGTATTGTAGAGTAATATAATAGATCTGTGTCTTGTCGCGCTTCTCGCGCTCCTGGTCTTGTCGCGCCATCTCGCTCTCTGTGTCTTGTCGCTCTCTCTCTCTCCTGGTCTTTTCGCGCTTCATCGCTTCTCTGGTCTTGTACGCGCCCTCGCGCTTCTTGTCTTGTCGCGCTCTCGCTCTCTGTCTTGCGCGCTTCTCGATATCTTGTATTGTAGACGCTCGCTCTATGTTCCATTGTCGCGACTCATCGCATCTCTGGGTCTTGTGGCGCTCTGGTCTTGTAGCGCCTCTCGATATATGGTCTTGATCGCGCCGCCGCATCCTCTGTTCTTGTCGCGCTTCTCGCTATCAGAGGTCTTGTCGCGCTTCTGCTCTTGTCCGCGCCTCTCCTCTCTGTCTTTGTCGCGCCTCTCGTATCTGGTCTTGTAGAGACTCTAGCTCTATTGTCTTGTACTGACTGACTAGCTATATGGTATTGTCGAGACTATAGAGAGTATGGTATTGTCGAGATTTATAGATATATGGGTATGTATAGACTATAGATATATGGTATTTTGTCAGAGACTATATAATTGGTAAGGTATTGTAAGACTATAGATATATGGTTATTGTTAGCGCCTCTCGCTTCTGGATTGTTAGATATTCTCGAGCTCTGGATGGTCAGCGATTCTAGCGAATGGTATTGTAGAGACGATAGAAGATAATGGTAGTGAGATACTATAGATATATTGTTAGTTTAAGCTTCTCGGCTATCAACCTGGTCTGTCGGAACTCTCAGCGAGCTGGTATTGGTAGAGATTATTATCTATGGTATTGTCGAGATTTAGATAATTGGTATTTTTCGAGACTCTAGATATATGGGATGTAAAGACTATAACTATATTGTGGTATTGTAAATCTTGTATTTGTAGAGACTTATAGATTATTGGTATTTAGAGACTATAGATTATGTTATTTGTATAACTAAGATTATAGGTATTGTAGAGATTATAGATGATATGGTATGTAGAATATGATATTGTAGATCTCTATAATATATGGTTTGTAGATACTATAGCTATATGTTATTTGTAAGACTATAGATAATATGTATTGTAGAGATTATAGATATATGTATTGTATAACCTATAGAGATATGGTATTGTAGAGATTATAGATATATGGTATTTATGAGACTATAGATATAGGGTATTGTAGAAACTATAGATATTGGTATTTTAGAGACTATAGATATTGGTATTGTAGAGATTTATATATTTATGGTATTGTAAGTATATATTTAGAGACTATAGATATGGTATTGAGAACTATAGATATATGGTATTGTATAGACTAGAGATATATGGTATTGGAGAGATGTAAAGATATATGGTATTGTAGAGACTATAGAGAGATATTGTCTGTCAGAGATTATAGATATCTGGTGATTGTAGAGACTATAAGATTTATGGTTAATTGTAGAGATATAGTATAATATTTATTGTGAGACTAAATATGAGGGTAGAAGAGAGAAGAACTTCCCCCCCCCTACTCCCTTTTCCCATCCTATGTTCTTTCTCTCTTCTCTCTCTCTTTTCTTTTCTCCTTCTCAGCTCTCTGGTCTTGTCGCCCTCTCGCTCTCGGTCTTTATTCGCGCTCCTCGACTCTCTGGTATTAGTAGAGATTGGTCTGTAAGACTTAGATATATGGTCTTGTAGAGACTCTCGATCTCTGGTCTTGTCCTGCGCCTCTCGCCTCTGTCTTGTCGCGATCTGGTCTTGTTAGAGCTATCGAAGATATGTACTTGTATATACTCTTCGATAATGGATTGTAGAGACTATAGATATATTGTAGTTGTGAGACTATAGATATAGGGGTATTGTAGAGACTATTAGAATATCTGGTATGTAGAGACTATAATATATGGTGATGTAGAGATAGGTATTGTAGAGACTTATATATGTGGTATTGTAGAGATTATAGATTTTGTAATTGTAAGATATGATATTGTAGGACTTATAGAATAGATGGTATTGTAAGAGACTATAGATATTGTATTGTAGAGACTATATATATATATGGTATTGTGAGACTAATAGATATATTTTATTGTAGAGACTATATGAGATAGTGGTATTGTAAGAGGAGATTATAATATTGTATTTGTAGCGTATACCGATCTGGTCTTTTTCGCGATATGAGATCTGGGTATTGTAGAAGACTTAGATGATATGGTATGTAGAGACCTATGATATATGGTATTGTAGAGATTATCGCTATCTGTTATTGTAGCGACTCTCGGAGTCTATGGTAATTGTAGGCTTCTCGATCTCTGGTCATTGTCGCTATTCTCGCATCTATTGTATTGTATCGCCTCTCAGATTCTGGTCTTGTAGAGACTATAGATATATGTATTTGTAGAGCCTATAGCTCTATGTTACATTGTAGCGCTTCTCGAATATATGGTATGTCAGACTATAGACGACTATGGTCTTGTAGATATTACTAGCTCTGTGGTATGTCGCTATTTCTCGGACATCTGTCTGTCCGAGACTCTAGCTATATGGGTATTGTAGAGCCTATAGTATATGTATTGTAGATATATGGTATTGTAGAACTATAAATATCTGTAAATTGTATAGACTATAGATATATGGTTATTGTAGAGACTATAGATAATGGTATTGTAGAGATTCTCGCTATATTGTATTGTCGAGATATGATATTGTCGAGCCTATCGTATATGGTCTATGTCCGACAGCCTCTCGCTTCTGGGTCTTGTCCTCTTCTCGCTATCGGTTGTCTTGTACGCGCCTCTCTCGCTTGGTATTGTCGCGCTTCTTCTCTATCTGGTATTGTCGCCCACTCGCTCTCTGGTCTATGTCGCGCCTCTCGCTTCTTGTCTTTGTCGCCGCTCTCCTCTCTGGTCTTTGTCGCGCTTCTCGCTCTCGGTCTTGTAGCGCTCTCTTTGTCGAGCCTCTAGCTCTACTGTTATTGTAAGAGACTCTGATATATGGTATTGTATAGCTTCTCGCTCCTGGTCTGGTCTAGCCTATCAGAGCTCATGGTACTTGTAGCGATTTCGTCTCCTCTGGCTTGTTCGCCCTATCAGCTCTCTTGTTTGTCGCGCTTCTCCGCTCCTCTGTCCTTGTCCGCGCCATCGGCTTCTGGTCTTGTGCGCGCCTCTCGCTCTTACTGGTCTTGTCAGATTATATATATGTGGTATGTCAGACTATGATATATGGTATTGTAGCGCCTCTCGATATATGTTATTGTCAGCTCATATGGTCATTGTAGAGACTTAGATTATGGTATTGTTAGAGACTATAGATAATGTAGTTGTAGAGATATATATTGTAGAGACTAATAATATATGGTATTTAAGAGACTATAGATATATGGTATTTAGAGAGTTATAGCATATATGGTCTTTTAATATATGATATTTAGATACTATAGATATATGGTATTTAGAGACTATAGATATTGTTATTGTAGAGACTATAGATATATGGTATTGTAAATATTAGAGATATAATGGTATTGTAGGATATATTTGGTAGAGACTATAGATATATGGTATGTAGAGACTATAGATATATGGTATTGAGAGACTATAGGATATCTGGTATTTTGTACAGCTTAAATAGATCTATGTCTTTTAGAGACTATAGATATATGGTATTTTTTTACAACAGAGATTCATCGATATATGGTCTTGTAGAGACTAATCTATATGGTAATGTAAGACTATTAGAATATGTATGTGTATAGATTATATATATATGGTATTGTAGAGACTATAGATATCTGGGATTGTAGAGACTATAGCTATACTGGTATGGTAGAGATATGGTCTTGGTAGCGCCTATAGATATGGTGGGTTTGTAGAGATTATCGCTCATATGGTATTGTTAGACTATATATTAGCATGGTTATTGTAGAGACTATATAATAATGTATTGTATGAGATTTATATATCTGGTATTGTCGACGCTTATAAGCGTATATGTTCTTTTAGAGCTAACTGGTATTGTAGAGACTATAGAGATATGGTATTGTAAGAGACCATAGATTATACTGGTATTGGGTCGCGCCTGGTTTTGTAGAGCTCTCTAGATATGGATTGTCATCTATAGATATATGGTTTGTAGAGCCTATAGATCTATGGTATTGTAATACTATAGATATATGTATTGTAGAGACTTATAGATATATTGTCTTGGTAGAGACTATAGTATTTGGTATTGTACATACGTATATATATATGGTAATTGTAGAGACATGAGATATGGGTCATTGTAGAGATTATAGATATATGGGTAGTTTGTAGAAATATATATCTATGGTATTTTTATAGACTATAGATAATATGGTATTGGTTAGAGAATTATAGATTATGGTATTGTAAGACTGATAATCTGTATTGGTAGAGAGCTAGAGATATATGGTATTGTCGAGATAATGGTATTGTAAGATTTAAGTTGGAGGGGAGTGTAGATAGAGGGGTGGAAGAGACCTCTCCTCCTATCTCATGATTTTGTCTTGTCGCGCTTCTCGTCCTCTGGTCTGTGTCGCGTCCCTCCGCTCTCTGTCTTGTCGCGCCTCTCGCTCTCTTGTCTTGTCGCGCTTCTCGCTCTCTGGTCTTGCGGCTTCTCGCTCTCTGGGTCTTGCGCGCCTCTGGTCTGGCGCGCCTCCTCGCTTCTGGTCTTTCGTTCGCGCCTCTCGCTCTCCTGGTCTGTCGCCTCTGTTCTTGTAGAGACATAGAGATATGGTATTGTAAGACTATAGAATATTGTATTGGTAAGAGACTATATGAGTATTTAAAATGGTATTGTAGAACTATAGATTATGTATTAAACTATGAATATGGTAATTGTAGAGACTATAGCTCTATGGTAACTTGTAGAGACTATAGCTATAGTGGTATTGTAGCGACTAAGATTATCTGGTCTTGTAGAGACATATAGATCTGGTATTGTAGAGACTTATCGCGCTCTGGTCTTGTCGCGCCGTAGCGCGCTCTGGTCTTGTCCGATTATCGGCGATAATGTTCTTGTAGAGACTATAGCTATCTGGTAATTGTAGAGACTATATATATTGTAATTGATAGCTTATCGATATATGGTATTGTAGAAGACTATAAGATCATGGTATTGTAGAGATTATAGATATATGGTATTTTAGAGATTATAGATATATGGTATTGTAGAGACTATAGATTATGGTATTGTAGAGACTATAATACTTTGGAATTGTAGACATATGGTATTTAGTATAGACTATAGATATATGGATAATTGTCGCTCCTCTCCTCTCGGTCTTGTCGCGCTTCTCGCTCCCCTGTGTCTTGTCGCGCTCTGCTCTTGTCGCGCCTCCGCTCGCTGGTCTTGTAGCGACTCTCGATATACTGGTATTGTCCGAAGCTATAGATATATGGCTTGTCTAGAGTTATCGCTCTACCTGGTATTGTCGCGCCTATCGCGCTCGTGTCTTGTAAGATTATAGATATATGGTCTTGTAGATACTATCGAATATGTGGTACTGTGAATAGACTATTGATATATGGTATTGTAGAGCTATAGATATTAGGGTATTGTCGAGGACTCCAGCTATTGGTCCTTGTCGATCTTCTAGCCTATGGTACTTTCGCGCTTCTCGCTATCCCTGTATTGTGCCTCGCCCCTGCTCTCTGGTCTTGTAGAGAACTATAGCTAAATGGTATTGTCTCTATATGGTATTGTAGAGGTACATAGATATAGGTAATTGTCGAGACTATAGATGGATGGTATTGTAAGAGCTTCTCATCTCTCTTGCTTGTAGCGCTATGATTTGTAGAGACTATAGATCTCTGGTATTGTAGAACTATAGAGATATGTTATTGTAGAGACTATAGATTATGGTATGTAAGAGATTATAGATATATGGTATTGTAGAGACTATAGAGATCTTTTATGTGTTAAGAGATTAAATAGATATATGGTTATTGTACGACTATAGATTAGGTATTGTTAGAGACTATGATATATGGGATTGTAGAGACTATAGATATATGTTTTGTAGAGACTATAGATCTATGTGTCTTGTAGAGATCATAGAGATATGGTCATTGTCGAGCTTAGAAGATCTGGTATTGTCGAGACTATCGAGCTCTGGGTATTGTATAGATATAGATATTGGATGTAAGAGCTATCGATATATGGTATTGTAAGACTATCGATATATGGTCTTGTAGAGACTAATAGATATCTGGTATTGTAGAGACTATAGATATATGGTATTGTAAGAGATTATAGAAGATATGGTAGTGTAAGAGACAACTTTATATATGGTTATTGTTTAAGAGACTATAGATATATGTATTGTAGAGTAGATATTGTATTGTAGATATAACTGGGTAAACGGCAAGCTATTGTCATTATAGGTTAAGGGGCTAATGTTGGAGTACCTTCCATAAGAGGTCAACAGTATCAACTCAAGTATTTTGGATATGTAATGGATTGAGACTGAATGAGAAAGAGTTATATGTGTGAGTTCAACAACAACAGAACAGTATGTGAAAGAGGCATTTTGTGGATGTCTGTGTGAAGGGACAGTGTGAAGTGACAGTTTTAGAGACAGTGGTGAGTGTGAGGGAACATGTGGAAACAGTGTGAAGACAGTGTAAAGAAAGAGAGCAGATGTAGAATCACGCTAGAGAAGATCGGATATAGAGAAGAGAGGTAGAGAGAGGATAATAGATGTAGAGAGAGAGAGTAGCTAAATAAGAGCTAGATGTCGAGCGATCGCTCTAGATATTGGTAGAGATAGACGGATATGTAGAGAATCGATAGAGAGATAGACGGTAAGAGAGATTTTTCGTAGCTTATCTCGATTTCTCGTCTCGTTCCGTCCGCGCGCGGCTTTTCTCCCTCGCTCCTGCTCGCGCCCTCTACGCTGGGTCTCGCGCTCGCGCTTTCTCGCTCGCGATGCTGTCTCTCTACGCGCGCTTTTCCCTCTCGCCGCTGCCTCTCGCGCTCTCTATGTAGAATAGAGAGAGAGAGGTAATAAAGAGAGAGATTTAGAGAAATGTTTCCTGTCCACTTGAGTGTTGGTGTGTGCCATATTGTGGTTCTGCGTGTGTGTTTGTGTGGGTGGTGTGTGTGGGTGGTGTTGACCCTACAGTAGACCAGGATATTCCATTTCACCTTGATGTCCTCGCAGCCTGTGACTGAAAACTCCATCATATCTTTCGCTCCTACCTCCTTGTGCCCCCGTCAACACTATTGGGGATCGACATGTAGATACATAGAAATATATATCCATTATGGATGGCTTTTATAAATAAAATTTAAATTTCCCTCTTCCCCCCCTTCCCCCCGGGTTTCCCCCCCCCCCCCCCCTCTTTTCGTTCCCCTCCGCTCTCCCGGTGTTCTGTCTCGTGAGGCCCCCCCTCCTTTCCGTTCTCATACTCCTTTCGCTCTTCGTTTTTTCCACCCCCAATTGATTCCTGCAGTAACCTGTGACTCCCTACATCTTGATAGTTCCTGCAGTAACTCTTGTTGAACTTGCCCTTACTTCTCATCTGATAGTCTGCAGTAACTCTGTGACTTCCTACATCTTGATAGTCCTGCAGTAACTCTGTGACTCTACATCTTGATAGTCCTGCAGTAACTCTGTGACTTCCTACATCTTGATAGTCCTGCAGTAACTCTGTGACTTCCTACATCTTGATAGTCCTGCAGTAACTCTGTGACTTCCTGTACAGTAGAGAGAGGGGGGACGCTCCATATGACATCACCTATTAAAAGGGTTATTAACATTTTTCTCTGAATCACCTCTAATAATGCATTCATGAAGTGCATAAGTGCTTCAAAGAAAGATAACTCTCTCTCGCTCTCTCTCTCTCTCTGGTTCAAAGAAAGCTTTAGCAATGTAATGTTATAGAATATTACTCTCTCTCTCTCTCTGTCTGGTTCAAAGAAAGCTTTATCAATGTAATGTTATAGAAGATGACTCTCTCTCTCTCTCTGGTTCAAAGAAAGCTTTATCAATGTAATGTAATAGAAGATTTCGCTCTCAAAGGAGGAAGAGTAGGAAGAGAAGGAGGAAGAGGAGGAAGAGAAGGAGGAAGAGGAGGAAGAGAAGGAGGAAGAGAAGAGGATGAAGAGGAAGAGAAAATGAGGAAGAGGAGGAAGAGTACAAGGAGGAGGAACAGGAAGAGGAGGAAGAGGACAAGGAGGAGGAAGGAGGAGGAGGAAGAGAAGAAGAGAAGGAAGAGAAGAGGAGGAGGAAGAGGACAAGGAGGAGGAAGAGGACAAGGAGGAGGAAGAGGAGGAGGAGGAGGAAGATGTAGGTCTGTGTGGATTGAGGTGGAGAGATCTTACCGGACAAAGTAGTCGTTCCGGATGAGCATAAGGTGTTGTAGGATGGAGAGGGAAAGTTATCTCCGCCCGCTGCTTACATACTGTACACGTGAGGAAATCTCCACATCAGACAGACAGGGTAAGGACATACTTATATCATTAACAACAATGTAATAAGAGGATGAATCAGGATCATTAAAAGAGGAGAAAATTATGGGAGAATTATCTTTGAGATTATGGAATTGTACGAGACAAATAGATATATGGATTAGAGATATAGATTGATGGTATTGTAGAGATAAGATATATGCGTTTTATTGTAAGAATTCATAGTAAGATAGTGGTATGAGTAGAGCCTTGATATATGGTATGTAGGAGACTATAGCATATATGGGTATTGTCAGAGAATTCATATTATGGTATTGTAGAGATAAATATATGGTATTGTAGAAGATTATAAGATAATGGTATTGTAGAGGATATATGGTATGTAGAGATTATAGATATATGGTAGTAGAGATAAGATATATGGTATTGTAGAGATTATAGATATATGGTATTGTAGAGACTAATAGATATATGGTATTGTAGAGACTATAGATATATGGTATTGTAGAGACTATAGATATATGGTATTGTAGAGACTATAGATATATGGTATTGTAGAGATTATAGATATATGGTATTGTAGAGATATGGTTGTAGAGATTATAGATATATGGTATTGTAGAGGATATAGATATTGGTATTGTAGAGATATAGATATTGTAGGAGACTATGATATATGGTATTGTAGAGACTTATAGATATATGTATTGTAGAGATTATAGATATATGGTATTGTAGAGACTATAGATATATGGTATTGTAGGGGACTATAGATATATGGTATTGTAGAGAATAGTATATGGTATTGTAGAGACTATAGATTATGTTGTAGAGATATTGTTTGTAGAGATTATAGATATATGGTATTGTAGAGATATAGTATATGGTATTGTAGAGATATGGAGTTGTAGAGATTATAGATATATGGTATTGTAGAGATCTATAGATATATGGTATTGTAGAGATATGGTATTGTAGAGACTATAGATATATGGTATTGTAGAGACTATAGATATATGGTATTGTAGAGATATGGTATTGTAGAGACTATAGATATGGTATTGTAGAGATATAGATATATGGTATTGTAGAGACTATAGAGATATGGTATTGTAGAGACTATAGATATATGGTATTGTAGAGATTATAGATATATGGTATTGTAGAGACTATAGATATATGGTATTGTAGACTATAGATATATGGTATGTAGAGACTATAGATATATGGTATTGTAGAGACTATAGATATATGGTATTGTAGAGATATGGTATTGTAGAGACTATAGAGATATGGTATTGTAGAGACTATAGATATATGGTATTGTAGAGACTATAGATATATGGTATTGTAGAGACTATAGATATATGGTATTGTAGAGATATAGATATATGGTATTGTAGAGACTATAGATATATGGTATTGTAGAGACTATAGATATATGGTATTGTAGAGACTATAGATATATGGTATTGTAGAGACTATAGATATATGGTATTGTAGAGACTATAGATATATGGTATTGTAGAGACTATAGTATATGTATTGTAGAGATTATAGATATATGTATTGTAGAGGATATAGATATATGGTATTGTAGAGACTATAGATATATGGTATTGTAGAGATTATAGATATATGTATTGTAGAGGGAGACTATAGATATATGGTATTGTAGAGACTATAGATATATGGTATTGTAGAGATATGGTATTGTAGAGACTATAGATATATGGTATTGTAGAGATATAGATATATGGTATTGTAGAGACTATAGATATATGGTATTGTAGAGACTATAGATATATGGTATTGTAGAGATTATAGATATATGGTATTGTAGAGATTATAGATATATGGTATTGTAGAGATATGGTATTGTAGAGACTATAGATATATGGTATTGTAGAGACTATAGATATATGGTATTGTAGAGATATGGTATTGTAGAGACTATAGAGATATGGTATTGTAGAGACTATAGATATATGGTATTGTAGAGACTATAGATATATGGTATTGTAGAGACTATAGATATATGGTATTGTAGAGATATAGATATATGGTATTGTAGAGACTATATATATGGTATTGTAGAGACTATAGATATATGGTATTGTAGAGACTATAGATATATGGTATTGTAGAGAATATAGATATATGGTATTGTAGAGACTATAGATATATGGTATTGTAGAGATTATAGATATATGGTATTGTAGAGACTATAGATATATGGTATTGTAGAGACTATAGATATTGTATTGTAGAATTATAGATATATGGTATTGTAGAGACTATAGATATATGGTATTGTAGAGACTATAGATATATGGTATTGTAGAGATTATAGATATATGGTATTGTAGAGATTATAGATATATGGTATTGTAGAGATATGGTATTGTAGAGACTATAGATATATGGTATTGTAGAGACTATAGATATATGGTATTGTAGAGACTATAGATATATGGTATTGTAGAGGACTATGAATATTGGTATTGTAGAGATATAGATATATGGTATTGTAGAGACTATAGAATATGGTATTGTAGAGATTATAGATATATGGTATTGTAGAGACTATAGATATATGGTATTGTAGAGACTTATAGATATGGTATTGTAGAGATTATAGATATATGGTATTGTAGAGACTATAGATATATGGTATTGTAGAGACTATAGATATATGGTATTGTAGAGATTATAGATATATGGTATTGTAGAGATATGGTATTGTAGAGACTATAGATATATGGTATTGTAGAGACTATAGATATATGGTATTGTAGAGACTATAGATATATGGTATTGTAGAGATTATAGATATATGGTATTGTAGAGACTATAGATATATGGTATTGTAGAGATTAAGATATATGGGTATGTAGAGACTATAGAGATATGGTATTGTAGAGATTATAGATATATGGTATGAGAGATTTAGTATATGGTATTGTATAGAATATAGAATATATGGTATTGTAGAGACTATAGATATATGGTATTTGTAGAGATATGATTGTAGAGATTATAGAGATATGGTATTGTAGAGACTATAGATATATGGTATGTAGTAGAGACTATAGATATATGGTATTGTAGAGATTATAGATATATGGTATTGTAGAGATTATAGATATATGGTATTGTAGAGACTATAGATATATGGTATTGTAGAGACTATAGATATATGGTATTGTAGAGATATGGTATTGTAGAGACTATAGATATATGGTATTGTAGAGACTATAGATATATGGTATTGTAGAGATTATAGATATATGGTATTGTAGAGATATGATATTGTAGAGACTATAGATATATGGTATTGTAGAGACTATAGAATATGGTATTGTAGAGACTATAGATATATGGTATTGTAGAGATTATAGATATATGGTATTGTAGAGACTATAGAGATATGGTATTGTAGAGATTATAGATATATGGTATTGTAGAGACTATAGATAATGGTATTGTAAGACTATAGATATATGGTATTGTAGAGACTATAGATATATGGTATTGTAGAGATTATAGATATATGGTATTGTAGAGATATGATATTGTAGAGACTATAGATATATGGTATTGTAGAGACTATAGATATATGGTATTGTAGAGACTATAGATATATGGTATTGTAGAGATTATAGATATATGGTATTGTAGAGACTATAGAGATATGGTATTGTAGAGATTATAGATATATGGTATTGTAGAGACTATAGATATATGGTATTGTAGAGACTATAGATATATGGTATTGTAGAGACTATAGATATATGGTATTGTAGAGATTATAGATATATGGTATTGTAGAGACTATAGAGATATGGTATTGTAGAGATTATAGATATATGGTATTGTAGAGACTATAGATATATGGTATTGTAGAGACTATAGATATATGGTATTGTAGAGATTATAGAGATATGGTATTGTAGAGACAGACTATAGATATATGGTATTGTAGAGACTATAGATATATGGTATTGTAGAGACTATAGATATATGGTATTGTAGATATAAATGAGGAGAACAGCTATTGTATTAGGGGCTAATGTTGGAGTACCTTCCATAAGAGGTCAACAGTATCAACTCAAGTATTTGGATATGTAATGGATATGAGACTGAATGAGAAGAGAGGTAATGTGAGTTCAACAACACAGAACAGTATGTGAAAGAGGCATGTTGTGGATGTCTGTGTGAGGGACAGTGTGAGTGACAGTTTGAGAGACAGTGTGAGTGTGAGGGACAGTGTGAGAAACAGTGTGAGAGACAGTGTAAAGAAAGAGAGAGAGGTAGAGAAAGAGAGAGATGTAGAGAGAGATGTAGAGAGAGAGAGAGAGAGAGAGAGATGTAGAGAGAGAGAGAGAGAGAGAGAGAGAGAGAGAGAGAGAGAGAGAGAGAGAGAGAGAGAGAGAGAGAGTAGAGAGATTAGAGAAGAGAGAGAGGTAGGAGGTAGAGAAGAGAGAGAGAGGTAGAGTTAAGAGAAGAGAGAGTGGGTAGAGAAGAGAGAGGGGTAGAGAGAGAGGATGTTAGAGAGAGAGAGAGTGTTAGAGAGAGAGAGATGTAGAGAGAGAGAGATGTAGAGAGAGAGTGTAGAGAGAGAGAGAGAGAGAGAGAGAGAGATGTAGAGAGAGAGAGAGGTAGATAAAGAGAGAGATGTAGAGAAATAGTGTCTGTCCACTTGAGTGTGTGTGTGCATATGTGTGGATTCGCGCGTGTGTGTGTGTGTGTGTGTGTGTGTGTGTGTGTTGACATACAGTAGACAAGGATATTCCATTTCACTCTTGATGTCCTCCAGCCGGTGACTGAACTCCATCATATCTTCCTCCTTGTGCTCCTCAAACACCTATTGGGGATCGACATGTAGATACATAGAAATATAGATCACATATGGATGGCTTTTAAACCCTCTTTTAGTTCATGCTATCAAGTGTTATTATCTGGGGACAAACATCCTGTATCCTATATAATGTAGCTATTAGTTTTACACAAAATATAATTCAATTAATTCACCTTGAGCTGAATGTCCAGAGCATCGTTCCTGATCGCTGTCAGATGCGCAGGAGAGAGTGAGGAGAGAGGAGGGGGGGAAGGAGGAGGGAGGGGGAGAGGGGGAGGGAAGGAGAGGGGATAGGGGGGGGCTAGGAGGGAGAGGGGAGGAGGCGGAGGGGGAGGAGGGAGGAGGAGGGGAGGGGGACGGGAGGGAGGAGGAGGGGAGAAGGAGGAGAGGAAGGGAGAAGGCAATAAGAGAGAAAGGAGACAGATGGAAAAGGGAGATTGAGAGAGAGAGGAGAGGAGAGGAAGGATCGTAGGAGAGAGAGAGAGAGAGGAGAGGAGAGGACATGAGAGACTAGAAAAGGAGAGAGAGGAGAGGAGAGGAGAGGAGAGGAGGAATAAGGAGTAGGAGGAAAGAAAGAAAGAGAGGAGAGAGGAGGAGGTGGAGAGGGGAGGGAGAGGTGTTAACATTAACATTACTTTCCTCTAGACACCCTAAAACACCAGGCAGAACATTAACATTACTTCCTCTCATGCCTAAACCGGCGACTTCATACTTCCTCTCTGCACCTAAACACCAGGCAGAACATTAACATTACTTTCCTCTCCACTAGACACCTAAAACACCCAGGCAGAACATTAACATTACTTACTCTCCTAGACACCCTTAAAACACCAGGCAGAACATTAACATTACTTTCTCTCCCTAGACACCCTAAAACACCAGGCAGAACATTAACATTACTTTCCTTCACTCAGAAACCTAAAACACCAGGCAGAACATAACATTACTTTCCTTCCACTAGACACCCAAAAACACCAGGCAAGAACATTAACATTACTTTCCTAGAGACACCCTAAAACACCAGGCAGAACATTAACATTACTTTCCTCTCCACTAGACACCCTAAAACACCAGGCAGAACATTAACATTACTTTCCTCTCCACTAGACACCCTAAAACACCAGGCAGAACATTAACATTACTTCCTCTCCACTAGACACCCTAAAACACCAGGCAGAACATTAACATTACTTTCCTCTCCACTAGACACCCTAAAACACCAGGCAGAACATTAACATTACTTTCCTCTCCACTAGACACCCTAAAACACCAGGCAGAACATTAACATTACTTTCCTCTCATGACACCCTAAAACACCAGGCAGAACATTAACTTTACTTTCCTCCCCTAGACACCCTAAAACACCAGGCAGAACATTAACATTACTTTCTCTCCACTAGACACCCTAAAACACCAGGCAGAACATTAACATTACTTTCCTTCCTCTAGACACCCTAAAACACCAGGCAGAACATTAACATTACTTTCCTCTCCACTAGACACCCTAAAACACAGGCAGAACATTAACATTACTTTCCTCTCCACTAGACACCCTAAAACACCAGGCAGAACATTAACATTACTTTCCTCTCCACTAGGACACCCTAAAACACCAGGCAGAAACATTAACATTACTTCCCTTAGACACCCTAAAACACCAGGCAGAACATTAACATTACTTCCTCTCACTAGACACCCTAAAACACCAGGCAGAACATTAACATTACTTCCTCTCACTAGACACCCTAAAACACCAGGCAGAACATTAACATTACTTTCCTCTCCTTAGACACCCTAAAACACCAGGCAGAACATTAACATTACTTTCCTCTCCTCTAGACACCCTAAAAACACCAGGCAGAACATTAACATTACTTTCTCTCCTCTAGACACCCTAAAACACCAGGCAGAACATTAACATTACTTTCCTCTCCTCTAGACACCCTAAAACACCAGGCAGAACATTAACATACTTTCCTCTCCTCTAGACACCCTAAAACACCAGGCAGAACATTAACATTACTTTCCTCTCTAGACACCCTAAAACACCAGGCAGAACATTAACATTACTTTCTCACTAGACACCCTAAAACACCAGGCAGAACATTAACATTACTTCCTCTCCACTAGACACCCTAAAACACCAGGCAGAACATTAACATTACTTTCCTCCTAGACACCCTAAAACACCAGGCAGAACATTAACATTACTTTCCTCCCTAGACACCCTAAAACACCAGGCAGAACATTAACATTACTTTCCTCTCCTCTAGACACCCTAAAACACCAGGCAGAACATTAACATTACTTTCCTCTCTAGACACCCTAAAACACCAGCAGAAACATTAACATTACTTTCTCTCCTCTAGACACCCTAAAACACCAGGCAGAACATTAACATTACTTTCCTCTCCTCTAGACACCCTAAAACACCAGGCAGAACATTAACATTACTTTCCTCTCCTCTAGACACCCTAAAACACCAGGCAGAACATTAACATTACTTTCCTCTCCTCTAGACACCCTAAAACACCAGGCAGAACATTAACATTACTTTCCTCTAGACACCCTAAAACACCAGGCAGAACATTAACATTACTTTCCTCTCCACTAGACACCCTAAAACACCAGGCAGAACATTAACATTACTTTCCTCTCCTCTAGACACCCTAAAACACCAGGCAGAACATTAACATTACTTTCCTCTCCACTAGACACCCTAAAACCAGGCAGAACATTAACATTACTTTCCTCTCC
>LR778274.1:23188554-23205566 GCA_902810595.1 Coregonus sp. 'balchen'
GTTAGTGAGACTAAGTAGAGAACAGATAGGGGTTAGATGAGACTAAGTAGAGAACAGATAGGGGTTAGATGAGACTAAGTAGAGAACAGATAGGGGTTAGATGAGACTAAGTAGAGAACAGATAGGGGTTAGATGAGACTAAGTAGAGAACAGATAGGGGTTAGATGAGACTAAGTAGAGAACAGATAGGGGTTAGGATGAGACTAAGTAGAGAACAGATAGGGTTAGAATATGACTAAGTTAGAGAACAGATAGGGGTTAGATAAGACTAAGTAGAGAACAGATAGGGGTTAGATAGACTAAGTAGAGAACAGATAGGGTTAGATGAGACTAAGTAGAGAACAGATAGGGGTTAGGTGACGACTAAGTAGAGAACAGATAGGGTTAGATGAGACTAAGTAGAGAACAGATAGGGGTTAGATGAGACTAAGTAGAGAACAGATAGGGGTTAGATGAGACTAAGTAGAGAACAGATAGGGGTTAGATGAGACTAAGTAGAGAACAGATAGGGGTTAGATGAGACTAAGTAGAGAACAGATAGGGGTTAGGTGAGACTAAGTAGAGAACAGATAGGGGTTAGATGAGACTAAGTAGAGAACAGATAGGGGTTAGATGAGACTAAGTAGAGAACAGATAGGGGTTAGATGAGACTAAGTAGAGAACAGATAGGGTTAGATGAGACTAAGTAGAGAACAGATAGGGGTTAGATGAGACTAAGTAGAGAACAGATGGGGTTAGGTGAGACTAAGTAGAGAACAGATAGGTGGGTTAGATGAGAGCTAAGTAGAGAACAGATAGGGGTTAGGTGAGACTAAGTAGAGAACAGATAGGGGTTAGATGAGACTAAGTAGAAACAGATAGGGTTAGGTGAGACTAAGTAGAGAACAGATAGGGTTAGATAGACTAAGTAGAGAACAGATAGGGGTTAGATGAGACTAAGTAGAGAACAGATAGGGGTTAGATAGACTAAGTAGAGAACAGATAGGGGTTAGATGAGACTAAGTAGAGAACAGATAGGGTTTAGATGAGACTATGTAGAGAACAGATAGGGTTAGATGAGACTAAGTAGAGAACAGATAGGGGTTAGATGAGACTAGTAGAGAACAGATAGGGGTTAGATGAGACTAAGTAGAGAACAGATAGGGTTAGGTGAGACTAAGAGAGAACAGATAGGGGTTAGATGAGACTAAGTAGAGAACAGAGTAGGGGTTAGTGAGACTAAGTAGAGAACAGATAGGGTTAGATGAGACTAAGTAGAGAACAGATAGGGATTAGTGAGACTAAGTAGAGAACAGATATGGATTAGATGGGACTAAGTAGAGAACAGATAGGGTTAGATGAGACTAAGTAGAGAACAGATAGGGGTTAGATGAGACTAAGTAGAGAACAGATGGGGTTAGATGAGACTAAGTAGAGAACAGATAGGGGTTAGATGAGACTAAGTAGAGAACAGATAGGGGTTAGATGAGACTAAGTAGAGAACAGATAGGGGTTAGATGAGACTAAGTAGAGAACAGATAGGGGTTAGATGAGACTAAGTAGAGAACAGATAGGGGTTAGATGAGACTAAAGTAGAGAACAGATAGGGTTAGATGAGACTAAGTAGAGAACAGATAGGGGTTAGATAGACTAGTAGAGAACAGATAGGGGTTATGAGACTAAGTAGAGAACAGATAGGGGTTAGATGAGACTAAGTAGAGAACAGATAGGGTTAGTGAGACTATGAGAAACATAGGGGTTAGATAGACTAAGTAGAGAACAGATGGGTGTGTCGGGACCACACTAGAACCAGCCGCATCCACCCTCCTGTCAGACACACAGAACCAGCCCATCCACCCTGTCAGCCACACTAGACCAGCCATCCACCTCCTGTAGACCAACTAGACCAGCCCATCCACCCTCCTGTCAGACCAACTAGACCAGCCCATCCACCCTCCTGTCAGACCACACTAGACCAGCCCATCCCCCTCCTGTCAGACCACACTAGACCAGCCCATCCACCCTCCTGTCAGACCACACTAGACCAGCCCATCCACCCTCCTGTCAGACCACACTAGACCAGCCCATCCACCCTCCTGTCAGACCACACTAGACCAGCCCATCCACCCTCCTGTCAGACCACACTAGACCAGCCCATCCACCCTCCTGTCAGACCCACACTAGACCAGCCCATCCACCCTCCTGTCAGACCACACTAGACCAGCCCATCCACCCTCCTGTCAGACCACACTAGACCAGCCCATCCACCCTCCTGTCAGACCACACTAGACCAGCCCATCCACCCTCCTGTCAGACCACACTAGACCAGCCCATCCACCCTCCTGTCAGACCACACTAGACCAGCCCATCCACCCTCCTGTCAGACCACAACCAGACCAGCCCATCCACCCTCCTGTCAGACCACACTAGACCAGCCCATCCCCCTCCTGTCAGACCACACCAGACCAGCCCATCCACCCTCCTGTCAGACCACATAGACCAGCCCATCCACCCTCCTGTCAGACCACACTAGACCACCCATCCACCCTCCTGTCAGACCACACTAGACCAGCCCATCCACCCTCCTGTCAGACCACACTAGACCACCCATCCACCCTCCTGTCAGACCACACTAGACCAGCCCATCCACCCTCCTGTCAGACCACACTAGACCAGCCCATCCACCCTCCTGTCAGACCACACTAGACAGCCCATCCACCTCCTGTCGACCACACTAGACCAGCCCATCCACCCTCCTGTCAGACCCACACTAGACCAGCCCATCCACCCTCCTGTCAGACCACACTAGACCAGCCCTCCACCCTCCTGTCAGACCACACTAGACCAGCCCATCCACCCTCCTGTCAGACCACACTAGACCAGCCCATCCACCCTCCTGTCAGACCACACTAGACCAGCCCATCCACCCTCCTGTCAGACCACACTAGACCAGCCCATCCACCTCCTGTCAGACACACTAGACCAGCCCATCCACCCTCCTGTCAGACCACACTAGACCAGCCCATCCACCCTCCTGTCAGACCACACTAGACCAGCCCATCCACCCTCCTGTCAGACCACACTAGACCAGCCCATCCACCCTCCTGTCAGACCACACTAGACCAGCCCATCCACCCTCCTGTCAGACCACACTAGAACCAGCATCCACCCTCCTGTCAGACCACACTAGACCACAGCCCATCCACCTCCTGTCAGACCACACTAGACCAGCCATCCACCCTCCTGTCAGACCACATAGACCAGCCCATCCACCCTCCTGTCAGACCACACTAGACCAGCCCATCCACCCTCCTGTCAGACCACACTAGACCAGCCCATCCACCCTCCTGTCAGACCACACTAGACCAGCCCATCCACCCTCCCCTCCCCTCTCCCCTTCCGTCTCCCCCTCCTCTCTCCCTCCTCTCCTCTCTTGTGTATTTCCCCAGCAGGCTGACGGCCAAATGGAAGAGGAAGGAATTTGTCCAGTTAGCTCCAGGCCTGACATGGGGGCCAGCACATTGTGAGAAATAAAAGATTGCCTTTTGACAAGGCCTTCTCTCCTCTCCTCTCCACACGCTGGAGGCTGTCTGGTTGGGATGGCCTTCTGGCAACAATCACACAGGCAGACGCAAACACAAACGCAGTCAGAAATGAGAGCCATAACGGGAACGGGGGTGTGTGTGTGTATATACACAGACATACAACACTCACAGTCTGCACACACTCACACATAAGATAACACTATTCCCTGTGCAGGCTGGTGCTTGGAGAAGGCCACTGGGGGCCAGGTGTTGTGGGGGGGGGGGGAAGAGCCTTGGATTTGTGTGTGTGTGTGTGTGTGTGTGTGTGTGTGTGTGTGTGTGTTGGCCAGAGAGGTATGGGACATCACTAACATCTCATTTAGACGGAGGTGTCAAGTAGGTCATAATGCTGCTGCTATATACAGCAGAGAATCCCATTGCTGTGTAATGCAGGGCTGTGGAGCAACTGCCACCCTGCTCCCTATCTAGTGCACTATACAGGGATCTGCTCAAAGTAGTGCACTATATAGGGAATAGGGTACCATTTGGGTTGCTCTGCTAGCTACCAGAGGAGTGACAGTACCCACACAGGAGTGAACACTCAGAACTGTACGACACATTCAGGTTAACTTGGATCATAAAAGGCCTTTATTGTTTTCAGGCTATCTGCTTTTATCATGTTGTGAAAGAGGTGGGGCATATAGTTACTACGGTTACAACTAACCCTCCTCCCGCTAACGCTGATGTTACGAGACGCTATTCTGATTACTGAATATGGTATTAGAGATGGGAGGAGAGAGAGGGAAAGAGAGAGACAGACAGAGAGAAGAGAGACAGAGAGAGAAGAGAGGGGAAGAGAGAGAGAGAGGGGGAGTAGAGATGAGATGGAGGGAGGGAGGACAAAGAGAGGTGAAATAAGCAGAGAAAGTTGAATAATAAGAAATAATGTAGAGATGTAAAATAAAAAGTAATGAAAAGCCTCCACAGCCAGCCAGTCTTTCCCAGGCCCATTCTATTGACTGCAGTGTAGCTTACACAGTCCATCTGACAGACAGCCAGCTGCAAGCCACACAGCACAGCAGATCAGAGCGGAGCAGGGGAGAGGTCAGAGGTTAGATGATAGACAGGGGACTGAGGGGGTTGAAAACACTGATCACACTAATCCCTGCCCTGACCTTCCCAAGTCCTACCCCAGACAGTAAGACTAGCCTGACCTTCCCAAGCCCTACCCCAGACAGTAAGACTAGCCTGACCTTCCCAAGCTGTAACACAGACAGTAAGACTAGCCTGATCTTCCCAAGCCCTACCCCAGACAGTAAGACTAGCCTGACCTTCCCAAGCCCTACCCCAGACAGTAAGACTAGCCTGACCTTCCCAAGCTGTAACACAGACAGTAAGACTAGCCTGATCTTCCCAAGCCCTACCCCAGACAGTAAGACTAGCCTGACCTTCCCAAGCTGTAACCCAGACAGTAAGACTAGCCTGACCTTCCCAAGCTGTAACCCAGACAGTAAGACTAGCCTGACCTTCCCAAGCCCTACCCCAGACAGTAAGACTAGCCTGACCTTCCCAAGCCCTACCCAAGACAGTAAGACTAGCCTGACCTTCCCAAGCCCTACCCCAGACAGTAAGACTAGCCTGACCTTCCCAAGTCCTACCCAAGACAGTAAGACTAGCCTGACCTTCCCAAGTCCTACCCAACAGTAAGACTAGCCTGACCTTCCCAAGTCCACCCAGAAAACTAAGACTATCCTGATCCTTTCCCGTCCTAACCCCAGACAGTCAGAGAGATAACGTTTATCATCACTGATCCTCTACTCTTGTCATCTCTCCATTCCTATCATTCCCTCCTCTCCTCCTTTCATCTCTCCATCCCTCATCTCTCTCTCTCCTCCTTTCTCTCTCTCATCCCTCATTCTCCCTCTCATCTCTCCATCCTCATCTCACTCTCAATCTCTCCCTCCCTCCATTCTCCTCCCCTCCTGTCTCCTCTCCATTCCTCGTCCTCCCTCTCCTCCTGTCCATCTCTCCAGCCCTGTCCCCTCTCCTCCTGTCCTCTCTCCATCCCTCAGCCTCCTCTCCTCCTTCATCTCCTCTTCCATCCCTCATCGCCTCTCCTCTGCATCTCTCCATCCCTCAGTCTCCTCTCCTCCTGGGCCATCTCTCCATCCCTCACCTCCTCCTCTTCCTCCTGTCACTCTTCCTCCCTCTCTCCTCTCCTCCTGTCATCTCTCCATCCCTCGCCTCCTCTCCTCCTGTCATCTCTCCATCCCTCAGCCTCCTCTCCTCCTGTCATCTCTCCATCCCTCAGTCTCCTCTCCTCCTGTCATCTCTCCATCCCTCAGCCTCCTCTCCTCCTGTCATCTCTCCATCCCTCAGTCTCCTCTCCTCCTGTCATCTCTCCATCCCTCAGCCTCGTCTCCTCCTGTCATCTCTCCATCCCTCAGTCTCCTCTCCCCTGTCATCTCTCCATCCCTCAGTCTCCTCTCCACCTGTCATCTCTCCATCCCAACACGCTAATTAACGGCTTTTAAACCTACTGCTCTACTCAGGTGGTGTGAAGAATTATGTCAGATAAGTTTGCTGATTTTCACCCTGGAGGATCAACCTTACCTTGTGAGAAGTTCAAATGTTTTCCTAGTTGTTTTACGGAGTTGTTTATTTATTTATTGCCTTTTTTTTAAGGTTTCGTTTGTTTAGTTTCTTATGGAGTGAAGTGTGTAGGTGTGTGTGTGCAGGAGAAAGAGAGAGAGAGAGAGAGAGATAGTACTGTAGGACAAGGTGAATCTGTACAGAATACACAACATTAAGAATACATTCTGTGAATAAAAATAAGTCATGTGATCATTTCATATTGTTTCCCACCTCATATATTTTATTTTCTGGCTTTGAAAACAACAAAGCTGAGTGGCTGATTCTAGCAGCCTCCCAAATGGCCCCCATATTCACTATAAGGCTCTGGTTAAAAGTAGTGCACTACATAGGGAATAGGCTGCCATTTGGGACCCTGGTTCTAGCAGCGAGTAAGGACCCTTTTGCACTTACTTGTAATTGGACGGAGCGATCTCTGAGTCCTTCTACGATAGGACTGAACCTCTCTGTGGCCCTGTGCTCTCCTGCCGTGGTGATGGCGTCAAGGACCTTCTCCAAACTAAATGGGGGGAAAATACAAACGCATGACCGGCCACACAAATGGCCAAAATGATTGCAACGCATTCGTCTTGGGGATTTTTCTCTCTTTCTACGTCTCTCGCTCTCTGCCAACTGTCTTTCTTTCTGTTGTTGTTGTCCGTGCTTTCTTTCGTCAGTGATTCATTCAACGTTTAGTCGTGCCTCCTGTGTGCTGCTAGACCTCGGTGGTGGTGCTCCTCTTGGAAAACGAATGAACAAGAGGAGCACCACAGTATTTGTATGATGATGATTGGTTATTACGTTTTCCCTGAAAAGTGTTATTCAAGAGGAAGAGAGGGAGAGCATTTTAACAAAACAACAGCAGCAGCCACAGGCTGTGTCCCAAATGATACCCTATTCCCTACATAGTGCACTACTACTCACATAGGGGCTCTGGTCAAAAGTAGTGCACTATGTAGGGAATAGGGTGCCGTTTGGGGCGCAGCCTCAGAGCTGAAGACAACGGTGTATTGAATCTTAAATGGTGTGGGAGGAGTGACCTGATCTTAATGCCTGTCACACTCCAGCTAAACAACGGACGATAAGGATCAATAACCACAGACCCTCAGCCTCTTCCCAGTTCAACGTTACTGCAGTCAGACTTTAGTTTAGCAGATCAATAACCACAGACCCTCAGCCTCTTCCCAGTTCAACGTTACTGCAGTCAGACTTTAGTTTAGCAGATCAATAACCACAGACCCTCAGCCTCTTCCCAGTTCACGTTAACTGCAGTCAGACTTTAGTTTAGCAGATCAATAACCACAGATCCTAAAGCCTCTTCCCAGTTCAACGTTACTTGCAGTCAGATTTTAGTTTAGCAGATCATAACCACAACCTCAGCCTCTTCCCAGTTCACGTTACCGTCAACTTTAGTTTAGCAGATCAATAACCACAGACCCTCAGCCTCTTCCCAGTTCACGTTACTGCAGTCACTTTAGTTTGGCAATCAATAAACAGACCCCAGCCTCTCCATTCATTCGTTATGCAGTCAGACTTTAGTTTACAGTTTCATACCACAGATCCTCAGCCTCTTCCCAGTTCAAAACTTTACTGCAGTCAGACTTTAGTTTACAAATCAATAACCACAGACCCTCTCAGCCTCGTTCCCAGTTCAACTTTACTGCAGTCAGACTTATTTAGCAGATCAATAACCACACCTAGCCTCTTCCAGTTCAACGTTACTGCAGTCGGGACTTAGTTTAGCAGATCAATAACCAAGATCCTCAGCTCTTCCCAGTTTCAACTGTTACTGCAGTCAGATTGAGTTTAGCAGATCAATAACCACAGACCCTCTCAGCCTCTTCCCAGTTCAACTTTACTGCAGTCAGACTTTAGTTTAGCAGATCAATAACCACAGACCCTCTCAGCCTCTTCCCAGTTCAACGTTACTGCAGTCAGACTTTAGTTTAGCAGATCAATAACCACAGACCCTCAGCCTCTTCCCAGTTCAAACGTTACTGCAGTCAGACCTTTAGTTTAGCAGATCAATAACCACAGACCCTCAGCCCTCTTCCCAGTTCAACGTTACTACAGTCAGACTTTAGTTTAGCAGATCATCAATACCACAGACCCTCAGCCTCTTCCCAGTTCAACGTTACTGCAGTCAGACTTTAGTTTAGCAGATCAATAACCAACAGATCCTCAGCCTCTTCCCAGTTCAACGTACTACAGTCAGACTTTAGTTTAGCAGATCAATAAACACAAGACCCTCTCAGCCTCTTCCCAGTTCACGTTACTGCAGTCAGACTTTAGTTTAGCAGATCAATAACCACAGACCCTCTCAGCCTCTTCCCAGTTCAACGTTACTACAGTCAGACTTTAGTTTAGCAGATCAATAACCACAGATCCTCAGCCTCTTCCCAGTTCAACGTTACTACAGTCAGACTTTAGTTTAGCAGATCAATAACCACAGACCCTCAGCCTCTTCCCAGTTCAACGTTACTACAGTCAGACTTTAGTTTAACAGATCAATAACCACAGACCCTCAGCCTCTTCCCAGTTCAACGTTACTGCAGTCAGACTTTAGTTTAGCAGATCAATAACCACAGACCCCTCAGCCTCTTCCCAGTTCAACGTTACTACAGTCAGACTTTAGTTTAGCAGATCAATAACCACAGATCCTCAGCCTCTTCCCAGTTCAACGTTACTGCAGTCAGACTTTAGTTACGCAGATCAATAACCACAGACCCCCTCAGCCTCTTCCCAGTTCAACGTTACTGCTGTCAGACTTTAGTTTAGCAGATCAATAACCACAGATCCTCAGCCTCTTCCCAGTTCAACGTTACTGCAGTCAGACTTTAGTTACGCAGATCAATAACCACAGACCCTCAGCCTCTTCCCAGTTCAACGATACTGCAGTCAGACTTTAGTTTGGCAGATCAATGATCATGAACTCACTGCTCGGATGCTGTGGATGAGTTTTCCCATTTAGCTAGTTCTCCCCCCCTGTGTACCATCAAGACGAGGAAGATGAGTGAGAGAGAGAGAAGAGAGATGGAGGAGAACAGAGGAGTGATGTGTAGAGTTGAGGGAGGAGAGGAGCGTGAGAGGGACAGAGAGAAAGTGAGAGGATAGATAGACAGACAGACAGACAGACAGACAGACAGACAGACAGACAGACAGACAGACAGACAGACAGACAGACAGACAGACAGATAGATAGATAGATAGATAGATAGATAGATAGATAGATAGATAGATAGATAGATAGATAGATAGATAGATAGATAGATAGATAGATAGATAGATAGATAGATAAAATGGGTGATGGAGGAGCGGTGGACAGGTGGATGAGAACAGAGTGCTAGAGGACGTAATGGTGAGGGCAGAGTGAAGCCGGGGAGCGGGACCTACGTGTTCTCCTCGCCCACAATGCAGATGGCTGACAACAGCTTGACCACGTCAGTCATCATGGCGGGCTGGGTCGGATCCATAGCTCGGGCCAACAGGGAGAGACTCATCTCCTCTCCCAGGATACGCTCCAAACCATACTAGAATCAGACAACAAATCACACGTTAGTTATATACACACACACCACTCTGTACTGGAATCAACACAATGGACCCAACATTACCCTTCCACACAGGATACTCTCCAAACCATACAAGACGGGACAGAGACAACAGTTAATACATTAACCAACCATACAGGAATAAGACAGGACAGACATCTGACACATTAACCATACAGGAATAAGACAGGACAGACATCTGACACATTAACCATACAGGAATAAGACAGGACAGACATCTGACACATTAACTATACTGAGATAGACAGGACAGGACAGATAACTGATATGTTAACCATACTGGGACAGACAGGACAGATAACTGATATGTTAACCATACTGAGATAGACAGGACAGATAACTGATATGTTAACCATACTGAGATAGACAGGACAGATAACTGATATGTTAACCATACTGAGATAGACAGGACAGATAACTGATATGTTAACCATACTGGGACAGACAGGACAGATAACTGATATGTTAACCATACTGAGACAGACAGGACAGATAACTGATATGTTAACCATACTGGGACAGACAGGACAGATAACTGATATGTTAACCATACTGGGACAGACAGGACAGATAACTGATATGTTAACCATACTGGGACAGACAGGACAGATAACTGATATGTTAACCATACTGAGATAGACAGGACAGATAACTGATATGTTAACCATACTGAGATAGACAGGACAGGACAGATAACTGATATGTTAACCATACTGAGATAGACAGGACAGGACAGATAACTGATATGTTAACCATACTGAGATAGACAGGACAGTACAGATAACTGATATGTTAACCATTCTGGGACAGACAGGACAGATAACTGATATGTTAACCATTCTGGGACAGACAGGCCAGATAACTGATATGTTAACCATACTGAGATAGACAAGACAGGACAGATAACTGATATGTTAACCATACTGAGATAGACAAGACAGGACAGATAACTGATATGTTAACCATTCTGGGACAGACAGGACAGATAACTGATATGTTAACTATACTGGGACAGACAGGACAGATAACTGATATGTTAACCATACTGAGATAGACAGGACAGATAACTGATATGTTAACCATTCTGGGACAGACAGGACAGATAACTGATATGTTAACCATACTGAGATAGACAGGACAGGACAGATAACTGATATGTTAACCATACTGAGATAGACAGGACAGATAACTGATATGTTAACCATACTGAGATAGACAGGACAGGACAGATAACTGATATGTTAACCATACTGAGATAGACAGGACAGATAACTGATATGTTAACCATTCTGGGACAGACAGGACAGATAACTGATATGTTAACCATACTGGGACAGACAGGACAGATAACTGATATGTTAACCATACTGAGATAGACAGGACAGATAACTGATATGTTAACCATACTGGGACAGACAGGACAGATAACTGATATGTTAACCATACTGGGACAGACAGGACAGATAACTGATATGTTAACCATACTGAGATAGACAGGACAGATAACTGATATGTTAACCATACTGAGATAGACAGGACAGATAACTGATATGTTAACCATACTGAGATAGACAGGACAGATAACTGATATGTTAACCATTCTGGGACAGACAGGACAGATAACTGATATGTTAACCATACTGAGATAGACAGGACAGATAACTGATATGTTAACCATTCTGGGACAGACAGGACAGATAACTGATATGTTAACCATACTGAGATAGACAGGACAGATAACTGATATGTTAACTATACTGGGACAGACAGGACAGATATGTTAACCATACTGAGATAGACAGGACAGATAACTGATAGGTTAACTATACTGGGACAGACAGGACAGATAACTGATATGTTAACCATACTGAGATAGACAGGACAGATAACTGATATGTTAACCATACTGGGACAGACAGGACAGATAACTGATATGTTAACCATTCACACACACAGAGACCTTTAATATGTAGTGCTAGAACAGAAAGAGACCTTTAATATGTAGTGCTAGAACAGAAAGAGACCTTTAATATGTAGTGCTAGAACAGAAAGAGACCTTTAATATGTAGTGCTAGAACAGAAAGAGACCTTTAATATGTAGTGCTAGAACAGAACAGCTTCTGGTTTAACACAGCAGATAATACAACCATCATTTAAACTGAAATGTAAACCCATTGCCCACCCACACAGGTCTACCGTGTGGCACTAAAGGCATTTCACAAAGAAACAACCAAATTTTAAAACTGTTTCCAAGAAAAAGTGAGTTATTTCCCAACGGTATATGTGTAAAAAGGAAAACTAGGCCTACCAAATGATATTGAACATGGTATTCAGGTGAGAGGGCGGCTGTCTCTCTCCTTCTAGCATCGAAACATCTCAACACAACAACATGGGCTATATAGGAAGCCATCATCGAGACAGAGAAATACAACGGAATAAAGAACATTGTTGTATTGTGTGTTCGTGTGAGTTGTAACCAATTTTTGTAGCATACTTTTTTATTTTTAAATATTTGTAGTAGTATGCTTTTCCACAACAGTAAAGGTCAGTACACTGAATATGTATTAGATATGTTCTATTCCCTGCACCACAGTTAGTGGTGTCAGTCTGCTCGGCAGGCTGTGTGTTGGGAATGAGCTTGGAGGACTACTGAGGATTGGGGAGCGGAGTGTCTGTCTGTCTGTCTGTCTGTCTGTGTGAGTGTGTGTGTGTGTGTGTGTGTGAGAGAGTGGGTGAGTGGGTGAGTGGGTGAGTGAGTGAGTGAGTGAGTGAGTGAGTGAGTGAGTGAGTGAGTGAGTGAGTGAGTGAGTGAGTGTGAGTGTGTGGGCTAATGACAGCTGTGAACGCACACCATCTTAAGTGAGAAGCGTTTACTAACTATTATGACCATATGCTGTGAGGAACACTGCCAGTCTTGCCAGTGTTCAGACACTCGCTGCTCCTATTCTCAGAATACTCAGTGGATTCAAGTTAAACATAATATATAAAAATCTATTATCAATTCAGTACAATTAGCATATCCATAATGTGAAATCTTTTACAACGCTTTATTATTTCAGGGAGTCTTTCATTTCCCCACAATGATTAATTAGGCCCATCTTAAAGAATGAGGATTGAATTGTGTTCCCAGACTTTATGGTAAAGAAGACAATTAAAATGTTGATGCAGTAACAGTGTGTTTGGTGTGGGGAGGCCTGGTAACAAGAGAAAACACATCCTTCTGTTTCCTCCCTACTCCTGTCTTCATTTGGAGGGGAAGACAAGAGGGGAGGAATGAGAGAAGGGAGGGGAGAGATGAGGGAAGGAGAGAAGGGAGGAGAGATGAGGGAAGACGAGAAGGAGGGAAAGGATGAGAAGGCGGAATGAGGACTTCGAGGTGGGCTCAATGCGAGTGGGTACTGCTAGGCGAGACGGGACGGTGATAAATGAGGGAGAGAGCGGATGGAGAGGAGATCAAGGAGAGATGGGTGGGCGATGTCGGGTGGGACTTCGCAAGCGGGGGGAGATGAGGAAGAGCAAGGTTGGGATCTCGGCCGCGCATGGAGCGGAGGCCTAATGGGTATGATCCGGAGCGGGCGTCGCAGGAGCGTGCGGTCAGCGCGAGGGGCTGATGGACGGGCGAAGGCGAGCATGAGGGCAGGCGAGTCCGGGGCGCTCTCCTTTTCGAACTCTCGGGCTGAGGGCAGAAGGACGCGTGGAAACCTGCGGGAGGGGAGGGGAGAAAAGGGGGGGGGGAGGGGAGGGAGGAGGGGAGGAGGGGGAGGGAAAATTACTTATGTTTTTTCCTTTTTTTTTCCCCCCCTTTTTCCCTTTAAAAATTTTTTTCCCCTTTTGGTCAAAAAAATTTTCATTTTTGGGGGGAGGCCGGAAAAAAAAAACAAGGGAAAGGGGAGGGGAAGAAAGAGTTGGGGGGGGATGTAAGAAAGAATACAAGAAATGAACAAATGTGAATTTACAAGCTTATTTAGGGGCTCATCCCCAAGATAGGGCCTTAAAGAGAGGATTGTTCCCGACTAGGGAAAGAAAATTAGAGAAGGGTGTAAGTGTGGAGGGACAGGAAAGAATTGGGTTTCCTCCCTCCTGCTCATTTGGAGAGAGAGGGGAGATGGGGAAAAGGAGGAAGGGAGGGTGAGAGATGGGGAAGAGAGAGGGGGCGGGAGGGCAGCGTTAAGTCCGGTATGTGGCTCCGTAGATATGAGGAGGCTTCTGGCGATTTCGGGTGGGCGGGTCTGTGGCTGAGTGGATGGGCTGGGCCGGGTAGGAGCTGCTCGCGGCTGTGCAGCGTGACTGAGGGTGGAAGGGCGTAGATGGGCAGTGGGGCCCCGGGGTTTTTCCGTTCGGGCAGCGATGGGGAGGGCAGGAGTCCCGGCGTGTTGGCGGGTTGCTGGTAGTCGCTGGGTCGGGTGGGTTGCGGTTTGAGGGTCGTGGGGTTTTTGGGCCTGTGGGGGGGTGGCTTGCTCCTGCTGCTTTTTGGAAACCCTGTACTGGCAGCCCTGCTGGCGCCTGTGGGAGGCGGCGTTCCACGATCGCAGCAGATGGGGGCGAGGGAAAGGTCTGTGAGTGAGCCGGTGCCCGGGGTAAAAGAGACGCTTGGCACCTGTTGTTGCACAGGATTACACAAGACCTTACAGCGAGAGGCGAGGAGGAGCGGAGCGGTGTGCCAGGCGGGCTCCATTGGGCTTTAGCTCCACACAACGACAACTCCTCCCCGACTGGCTGAGACTGGCTCTGCATTCCAAATGGTACCCTATTCCTTACATAGTGCACTACATTTGACCAGAGACATGGGTCTCTATATATGGAATAGGGTGCCATTTGGGTCACATTCTGAGACAGACTGGGGGAACATAGCCAGGATGGGAGGTATATCGGTAATGAAACAGACTGGGGGAACATAGCCAGGATGGGGGGAATATAGCCAGGATGGGAGGTGTATCGGTAATGAAACAGACTGGGGGAACATAGCCAGGATGGGGGGAACATAGCCAGGATGGGAGGTGTATCGGTAATGAAACAGACTGGGGGAACATAGCCAGGATGGAAGGTGTATCGGTAATGAAACAGACTGGGGGAATATAGCCAGGATGGGAGGTGTATCGGTTAATGAAACAGACTGGGGGAACATAGCCAGGATGGGAGGTGTATCGTAATGAAACAGACTGGGGGAACATAGCCAGGATGGGAGGTGTATCGGTAATGAAACAGACTGGGGGAACATAGCCAGGATGGGAGGTGTATCGGTAATGAAACAGACTGGGGAAACATAGCCAGGATGGGGGGAACATAGCCAGGATGGGAGGTGTATCGGTAATGAAACAGACTGGGGGAACATAGCCAGGATGGGAGGTGTATCGGTAATGAAACAGACTGGGGGGAACATAGCCAGGATGGGAGGTGTATCGGTAATGAAACAGACTGGGGGAACATAGCCAGGATGGGAGGTGTATCAGTAATGAAACAGACTGGGGGAACATAGCCAGGATGGGAGGTGTATCGGTAATGAAACAGACTGGGGGAACATAGCCAGGATGGGGGGAACATAGCCAGGATGGGAGGTGTATCGGTAATGAAACAGACTGGGGGAACATAGCCAGGATGGGAGGTGTATCGGTATGAAACAGACTGGGGGAACATAGCCAGGATGGGAGGTGTATCGGTAATGAAACAGACTGGGGGAACATAGCCAGGATGGGAGGTTATCGGTAATGAAACAGACTGGGGGACATAGCCAGGATGGGAGGTGTATCGGTAATGAAACAGACTGGGGGAACATAGCCAGGATGGGAGGTGTATCGGTAATGAAACAGACTGGGGGAACATAGCCAGGATGGGAGGTGTATCGGTAATGAAACAGACTGGGGGAACATAGCCAGGATGGGAGGTGTATCGGTAATGAAACAGACTGGGGGAACATAGCCAGGATGGGAGGTGTATCAGTAATGAAACAGACTGGGGGAACATAGCCAGGATGGGGGGAACATAGCCAGGATGGGAGGTATATCACTCTGCAGAGCTGCCTCCAGAACAAGATTCATGATGAAAAACGCTAACCTACAGTGCATTCTGAAAGTATTCAGACCCCTTGACTTTTTCCACATTTTGTTACGTTACAGCCTTATTCTAAAATTGATTAAATCGTTTTTTTTCCCCTCATCAATCTACACACAATACACCATAAAATAGCTGTGCAGCGACGCTCCCCATCCAACCTGACAGAGCTTGAGAGGATCTGCAGAGAAGAATGGGAGAAACTTCCCAAATACAGGTGTGCCAAGCTTGTAGCGTCAAACCCAAGAAGACTCAAGGCTGTAATCGCTGCCAAAGGTGCTTCAACAAAGTAAAGGGTCTGAATACTTATGGAAATGTGATATTTCGTTTTATATTTGTTATACATTTGCAAAAATGTCTAAAAACCTGTTTTTGCTTTGTCATTATGGGTTATTGTGTGTAAATGGATGAAGAAAAATATTTCATCAATTTTAGAATAAGTCTGTAACGTAACAAAATGTGGAAAAAGTCAAGGGGTCTGAATACTTTCCGAATGCACTGTAAATCTACGGCAAGACCTGAACATGGTTGTCTAGCAATGATCAACAACCAGTATGACAGAGCTTGAAGAATTTTTAAAATAATAATGTGCAAATGTTGCACAATCCAGGTGTGAAAATATCTTAGACTTACCCAGAAAGCTGTTATCGCTGCCAAAAGTACTTCTACAACGTATTGACTCAGGGGTGCGAATACTTATGGAAATGCATTTCTGCATTTCATTTTCAATAAATGTGCAAACATTTCTAAAAACGTGTTTTCACTTCGTTATTATGGGGTATTGTGTGTAGATGGGTGAGAAAAAAATCGATTTTAATCTATTTTGAATTCAGGCTGTAACACAACAAAATGTGGAATAAGTCAAGGGGTACGAATACTTTCTGAAGGGACATGGAGTACCAGTACCAATTCAGCAGCGGGACGCATTCCTACTCTCACAGACAAGTGATGATCCTTGGTGGTATCCATGGTGACTTAAGTCCTCTGTCTGTTTCCATGTATTAGGACTAATAGTGGTCTTCTTTAATACTGAGGGTGTAGGGTCCTCCTCTACCCTGAGGGTGGAGGGTCCTCCTCTACCCTGAGGGTGTAGGGTCCTCCTCTACTCTGAGGGTCCTCCTCTACTCTGAGGGTGTAGGGTCCTCCTCTACTCTGAGGGTCTCCTCTACTCTAGGGTCCTCCTCTACTCTGAGGGTGTAGGGCCTCCTCTACTCTGAGGGTGTAGGGTCCTCCTCTACCCTGAGGGTGTAGGGTCCTC
>LR778274.1:23205666-23261462 GCA_902810595.1 Coregonus sp. 'balchen'
CCCCAGTGGGGGTGGTTACATTACTTTACCTGTAGACCTCTTATCTTAGCCCAGTGGGTGGTTACATTACTTTACCTGTAGACCTCTTATCTTAGCCCAGTGGGTGGTTACATTACTTTACCTGTAGACCTCTTATCTTAGCCCAGTGGGTGGTTACATTACTTTACCTGTAGAACTCCTGAGTGGTGCAGTGGTCTAAGGCACTGCATCGCAGTGCTAACTGTGCCACTAGAGATCCTGGTTCGAATCCAGGCTCTGTCGCAGCCGGCCGCGACCGGGAGACTCATGGGCGGCGCACAATTGGCCCAGCGTCGTCCAGGGTAGGGGAGGGAATGGCCGGCAGGGATGTAGCTCAGTTGATAGAGCATGGCGTTTGCAACGCCAGGGTTGTGGGTTCGATTCCCACGGGGGGCTAATATAAAAAATAATAAAATGTATTCACTAACTGTAAGTCGCTCTGGATAAGAGCGTCTGCTAAATGACTAAAATGTAAAATGTAAATGTAAATGTCTTATCTTAGCCCAGTGGGTGGTTACATTACTTTACCTGTAGACCTCTTATCTTAGCCCAGTGGGTGGTTACATTACTTTACCTGTAGACCTCTTATCTTAGCCCAGTGGGTGGTTACATTACTTTACCTGTAGACCTCTTATCTTAGCCCAGTGGGTGGTTACATTACTTTACCTGTAGACCTCTTATCTTAGCCCAGTGGGTGGTTACATTTCTTTACCTGTAGGCCTTGTACACTAACCATCAGAGGAAATCCCCTCACAGACTATTGAACACGCTACCTGAGTTTGTGTTTCTTTCCATACATAAGAGTTCTGTTTCTCTGCTTTCCATACATAAGAGTTCCGTTTCTCTGTTTCCATATATAGAGTTCTGTTTCTCTGTTTCCATACATAGAGTTCTGTTTCTCTGTTTCTATACATAGAGTTCTGTTTCTCTGTTTCCATATATAGAGTTCTGTTTCCATATATAGAGTTCTATTTCCATATATAGAGTTCTGTTTCTCTGTTTCCATACATAGAGTTCTGTTTCTCTGTTTCCATATATAGAGTTCTGTTTCTCTGTTTCCATATATAGAGTCTGTTTCTCTGTTTCCATATCATAGAGTTTGTTCTCTGTTTCATATATAGAGTTCTGTTTCCATATATAGAGTTATGTTTCTCTGTTTCCATATATAGAGTTTTGTTTCTCTGTTTCCATATATAGAGTTCTGTTTCTCTGTTTCCATATATAGAGTTCTGTTTCTCTGTTTCCATACATAGAGTTCTGTTTCTCTGTTTCCATACATAGAGTTCTGTTTCTCTGTTTCCATATATAGAGTTCTGTTTCTCTGTTTCCATATATAGAGTTCTGTTTCTCTGTTTCCATATATAGAGTTCTGTTTCTCTGTTTCCATATATAGAGTTCTGTTTCTCTGTTAGTAACTATGTAGTTAACCCTTAGCCTACAATTTAACATAATACAAAAATCCCCATCAAACTCTGTCTGTTTAAGCTATAGATACCGGTGTCTTTGCGTGGGCTGCGTCGGCCGATATCTCCCGAAAGGTGACACAGCTAGATCGGTGTTTGTCAGGACCATGAGACGTCCCGAAAATCGGTCTTTTCGCGAAAACGTCTGTAGCGTCCGAACCGGTTTGGCCTACAAAATCAAATAGCTAAATAATCCTTGGTATGACCATCTTAAAACAATTCTCCCCTCCCGGCCTAGACAGGTCTTTGACTCTAGAGGGTTAAAGTCAGTTTGTTTGGTTAGTTAGTTATTTAGATAGCGGATGCATAGACTGGTGAGTTGTTTAGCCACAAAAGCGATGCGATGCTCAACCGTGGAGCAAAAAATGCATGGTTGGCTTAGAATCAAATGGGTGTGTGGTCGTCTGCTGCAACAGCCCATCCGTGACAAGGACCGACAGAATTGTGCGTTCCCGAGATGCCGTTCTGCACACCGCTGTTGTACCGCAACGTTATGTGTCTGTTTGTGACCCGCCTGTTAGTTTGCACGGTTCTTGCCATTCTCCTTCAACGAGCTGTTTTCGCCCGCAGGACTGCCGCTGACTGGATGTTTATTTTTTTTGTTTGTCGCACCATTCTCGGTAAAACCTGGACACTGTCGTGCATGAAAAGCCCGGGATATTCTGGAACCGGCACGCCTGGCACCGGAGAGCATACCACGCTCAAAGTCGTTTATGTTGCTCAATTTTGCCCATTCTAACATTCAGTGGAACAGTAACTGAATGTCTTGATGCCGGTCTTCCTGCTTTACATAGCAAGCCATGACCATTTCCTGGAACGGGTGGTGTACCTAATAAACTGGCCTATATACTGAGTCTATATTTCCTCTACGGACGTTTATTGAAAACATAAATACGTTTTCACAATCAGCACTTGTCATCTCTCAAATACGTTGTCCGTTGTTCGTTAGCTAGCTAGCGAATTTTAGCCGTATTAGCATAGCCGTGACGAGTGAAAACACGTGAAAACAAGACGCGGTGTCAACAATGAGCTGAAACCAGCCACCTGATTCCCCACAATGCAGCTTCCTGTCGTTGTTGCTAGCGATCAGAACATCCCAGAATCACAACAACAAGATACAACGAGCTGAAACCAGCCACCTGATTCCCCACATGGCAGCTTCCTGTCGTTGTTGCTAACGATCAGAACATCCCAGAATCACAACAACAAGATACAACGAGCTGAAACCAGCCACCTGATTCCCCACATGGCAGCTTCCTGTCGTTGTTGCTAGCGATCAGAACATCCCAGAATCACAACAACAAGATACAACGAGCTGAAACCAGCCACCTGATTCCCCACATGGCAGCTTCCTGTCGTTGTTGCTAGCGATCAGAACATCCCAGAATCACAACAACAAGATACAACGAGCTGAAACCAGCCACCTGATTCCCCACATGGCAGCTTCCTGTCATTGTTGCTAGCGATCAGAACATCCCAGAATCACAACAAGACGCAGACTTCTGCCCTATCGACGCGCCCATGTCGTTTTCCGCGTCGTTGTCAGCTAACCCATCTATAGTGATTGGCATGTTGGCAGGACTGAGTAGCACGGTCCTGTTTGGTCTAGACCTTCATACTGGGGGGGTTGAATCTCTATCAGAGAGACAGCACTGGACACCCAGTTTGTGTCTGTGTTATACTATAGGCATGTGATTTGTCTGTACTTTACCGTGTGATGTGTGTTTCTGGTAGCAGTATGGATCTCTGTAAAGAGGGGGGGGGGGGATCATTCACACCCCCACGTGCATGTGTGTCTAGTCCTCTGGGTTTGCAATGGCGGAGTGTGTGTGTGTGTGTGTGTGTGTGTGTGTGTGTGTGTGGCGGGCATTCGTTCACGTAGGCCGGCATACCCAGGATCTCATGGGGGGTGATTAGACAAGGAGAGACAGAGAGTGGGAGTCTGAGAAGTACAGATAAATGCCCTACATAGGGTCCTCTGTAGAGACAGGAGGAGGAAGAGAAGGACAGAGAAATACCCTACATAGGGTCCTCTGTAGAGACAGGAGGAGGAAGAGAAGGACAGAGAAATACCCTACATAGGGTCCTCTGTAGAGACAGGAGGAGGAAGAGAAGGACAGAGAAATACCCTACATAGGGTCCTCTGTAGAGACAGGAGGAGGAAGAGAAGGACAGAGAAATACCCTACATAGGGTCCTCTGTAGAGACAGGAGGAGGAAGAGAAGGACAGAGAAATACCCTACTTAGGGTCCTCTGTAGAGACAGGAGGAGGAAGAGAAGGACAGAGAAATACCCTACATAGGGTCCTCTGTAGAGACAGGAGGAGGAAGAGAAGGACAGAGAAATACCCTACATAGGGTCCTCTGGAGAGACAGGAGGAGGAAGAGAAGCATGTTTTAGTTCCCTGGCAGAACATCACTTCATCTTTTCATTTCATTGTTCCAATAAAGAGTGCTTGCAGAATGTAGACTTTCTATGGCAGATGTTTCCTTTCCTCCTGAAATATACGTTTTTTAAAGACCCGGTGTCCTTGCCTTGAGAAAGAGACATGTCCTAACACTGTGACCGAGGCTTCCCTGATTCCCAGTTTGGCTGTTTCTCCATCTATGTTGCTGCGCCAGCGGGGTAATTGGTCTGCTCCAGTGAGCAGGGTGTCACACACTGTCTCACCATGAACAACAACATGACTACCTTAGCTAGAGCAGGAGATGTCAGGGACATGTGTCATTAGAGAAAATAGCTGTAGTTACAGAACAGGGCTCGCTGTAGACACAGACCTACACTCATATTATCCTCTGATGGAATAGCTGTTACATTATGGTATTTATTCAGTGTTGAAAGCCGGGAGAGGCCTAATGTGATCTCTCTCCTCTCCTCTGAGTCTGATGGGATCTCTCTCTCCTCTCCTCTGAGTCTGATGGGATCTCTCTCTCCTCTGAGTCTGATGGGATCTCTCTCTCTCTCTCTCCTCTGAGTCTGATGTGATCTCTCTCTCCTCTCCTCTGAGTCTGATGGGATCTCTCCTCTCCTCTGAGTCTGATGGGATCTCTCTCTCCTCTCCTCTGAGTCTGATGGGATCTCTCTCCTCTCCTCTGAGTCTGATGGGATCTCTCTCCTCTGAGTCTGATATGATCTCTTTCTCCCCTGAGTGATGTGATCTCTTTCTCCTCTCCTCTGAGTCTGATGTGATCTCTTTCTCCTCTGAGTCTGATGTGATCTCTTTCTCCTCTGAGTCTGATGGGATCTCTCTCCTCTGAGTCTGATATGATCTCTTTCTCCTCTGAGTGATGGGATCGATCTCTCCTCTGAGTCTGATGGGATCTCTCTCTCCTCTGTCTGATGGGATCTCTCTCTCCTCTAAGTGATGGGATCTCTCTCTCCTCTGAGTTTGATGGGATCTCTCTCTCCTCTGAGTCTGATGGGATCTCTCTCTCCTCTGAGTCTAATGGGATCTCTCTCTCCTGAGTCTGATGGGATCTCTCCTCTCTGAATCATTACTGCAGTAGATGTTCAAAGCGTTAATATCCTCAATGATAAAAGAGAGAGGGAGAGGGGGATTAAGAGCGAGTGAAAGAGAGGGGTAGATATTGAAAGAGAGGGGTAGATATTGAAAGAGAGGGGTAGATATTGAAAGAGAGGGGTAGATATTGAAAGAGAGGGGTAGATATTGAAAGAGAGGGGTAGATATGGAAAGAGAGGGGTAGATATGGAAAGAGAGGGGTAGATATTGAAAAAGAGGAATATATATTGAAAGAGAGGGGTATATATTGAAAGAGGGATATATATATTTAAAGAGAGGGGTATATATTGAAAGAGGGATATATATATATTGAAAGAGAGGGGTAGATATTGAAAGAGAGGGGTAGATATTGAAAGAGAGGAATATATATTGAAAGAGAGGGGTAGATATTGAAAGAGAGGGGTAGATATTGAAAGAGAGGGGTAGATATTGAAAGAGAGGGGTAGATATTGAAAGAGAGGGATAGATATTGAAAGAGAGGGGTATATATTGAAAGAGGGATATATATATTTAAAGAGAGGGGTATATATTGAAAGAGGGATATATATATTTAAAGAGAGGGGTATATATTGAAAGAGGGATATATATATTTAAAGAGAGGGGTATATATTGATAGAGGGATATATATATTTAAAGAGAGGGGTATATATTGAAAGAGGGATATATATATTTAAAGAGAGGGGTATATATTGAAAGAGGGATATATATATTTAAAGAGAGGGGTATATATTGAAAGAGGGATATATATATTTAAAGAGAGGGGTATATATTGAAAGAGAGGAATATATATTGAAAGAGAGGGGTATATATTGAAAGAGGGATATATATATTTAAAGAGAGGGGTATATATTGAAAGAGGGATATATATATTTAAAGAGAGGGGTATATATTGAAAGAGGGATATATATATATTTAAAGAGAGGGGTATATATTGAAAGAGGGATATATATATTTAAAGAGAGGGGTAGATATTGAAAGAGAGGAATATATATTGAAAGAGAGGGGTAGATATTGAAAGAGAGGGGTAGATATTGAAAGAGAGGGGTAGATATTGAAAGAGAGGGGTAGATATTGAAAGAGAGGGATAGATATTGAAAGAGAGGGGTATATATTGAAAGAGGGATATATATATTTAAAGAGAGGGGTATATATTGAAAGAGGGATATATATATTTAAAGAGAGGGGTATATATTGAAAGAGGGATATATATATTTAAAGAGAGGGGTATATATTGATAGAGGGATATATATATTTAAAGAGAGGGGTATATATTGAAAGAGGGATATATATATTAAAGAGAGGGGGTATATATTGAAAGAGGGATATATATATTTAAAGAGAGGGGTATATATTGAAAGAGGGATATATATATTTAAAGAGAGGGGTATATATTGAAAGAGAGGAATATATATTGAAAGAGAGGGGTATATATTGAAAGAGGGATATATATATTTAAAGAGAGGGGTATATATTGAAAGAGGGATATATATATTTAAAGAGAGGGGTATATATTGAAAGAGGGATATATATATATTTAAAGAGAGGGGTATATATTGAAAGAGGGATATATATATTTAAAGAGAGGGGTATATATTGAAAGAGAGGAATATATATTGAAAGAGAGGGGTATATATTGAAAGAGGGATATATATATTTAAAGAGAGGGGTATATATTGAAAGAGAGGAATATATATTGAAAGAGAGGGGTATATATTGAAAGAGAGGAATATATATTGAAAGAGAGGGGTATATATTGAAAGAGGGATATATATATTTAAAGAGAGGGGTAGATATTGAAAGAGAGGAATATATATTGAAAGAGAGGGGTATATATTGAAAGAGGGATATATATATTTAAAGAGAGGGGTAGATATTGAAAGAGAGGGGTAGATATTGAAAGAGAGGAATATATATTGAAAGAGAAGGATAGCTATTGAAAGAGAGGGATAGAGAGAGATGGAGAGACCAGATATTATGTCATTACAAACAGAAGTTGGGCTGAGTAGATCTGGGCTGTAGATGGGTTGGAGTGGAGAGGGGAGTGTGTCTCTGTGTCATGCTGGGAATGCAAATGAGAGCTCTGCTAATTGAAAGCTGTTAGATTCTAATCAGAGAACATGTTGAGCTACACAGCCCTTCATTACCTAACTAATTAACACACCACCTAACCAGGACTCTATATTATACCTCCTATTCAAGGAGAGAGAGAGAGCGAGAGAGAGACAGAGACAGAGAGAGAGAGAGAGAGAGAGAGAGAGAGAGTGAGAACAGAGAGAGATGTTACCTAACCAGGCCCCTCTACACATAGGATACAAAGAGCGGAGTAAAGAGTGAAGGGGCGAAAGAGGAGACCAGATATCTATCTAACTAACTATCAAGGGGAATAAATAGAACAGAGAAAGTAGAGAACTATCAAGGGGAATAAATAGACCAGAGGAAGAAAGAAACTATAAAGGGGAAAAAATAGAGCAAAAAAAAGGGAAGAAGAGAACTATCAAGGAGAAAAAATGGGGACCAGAAAAAGTGGGAGAATATAAAGGGGAAAAAAATAGACCAGAAAAAAGGGGGGAAAAAATTCAAAAAGAATAAATGAGCAGAAAAAAATAGAGAATTTAAAAGGGAGAAAAAAATTTAAAACAAAAGGAAAGTAGAGAACTTCAAGGAGAAAAAAAAGGCCCAGAGAAAAGTAGAGAACTTAAAGGGGAGAAAAAAATGGGACCAGGGAAAGTAGAAAAAACTATCAAGGAGAATAAAAGACCAGGAAAGTAGAGAACTATAAAGGGAAAGGAATAAATAGATAAGGAAAGTAGGGGAAAACTATCAAGGAGAAAAAAATAGAAAAGAGAAAGTAGAGAACTATCAAGGGAATAAAAGAACAAAGAAAGTAGAAAAAACTATAAAGGAGAATAAATAGACCAGGGGAAAGTAGAAAATTCAAGGAGAATAAATAGACCGGGAAGAAAGAGAGAACTATAAAGGGAGATAATAGACCGGAAAGTAGAGAAATTTTCAAGGGGAAAAAAATAGACCGAAAAAAGTAGAAAAAACTATCAAGGAGAAAAAATAAATAAACAAAAAAAAGTGGGAAAAATATAAAGGAGAAAAAAAGCCCAGAGAAAGTAGAGAAATTTAAAAAGGGAATAAATAGACCCAGGGGAAAGTAAAAAACTATCAGGAGAATAAAAAACAGAGAAAGAAAGGAAAACCCTATCAAGGAGAATAAATAAAAAAAAGGGGAAAGAAAGGAAAAAACTTTTCAAGGAGAATAAATAGACCCAAGAGAAAGTAGAAAAATATAAAAGGAAAAATACATAGACCAGAAAGAAAAGGAGGGGAAACTATAAAGGGAATAAATAGATGGGAAAAAGAAAAGGAGGGGGAAACCCTACCCAAGGAGAAAAAATGGGACCAGAGAAAGTAGAGAACTATCAAGGGGGAAAAAATAAGAAGGAAGCGGGAAGTAGAAAAAAATATCAAGGAGAAAAAAAATAGACCAGAAAAAGGGGTAGAGAACTATCAAGGAAAAATAAATAGACCAGAAAAAGTGGGAGAAATAAAGGGGGGAAAAAATAGCCCGGGAGAAAGTAGAGGAAACCTTTCAAGGAGTAAATAGCCCGGGGGGAAAGTAGAGAAACTTCAAGGATAAAAAATAGAAAAAGGAAAAAGTAGAGAACTATAAGGAGAATAAAAGCCCAAAGAGAAAGTAGGAAAACTATCAAGGAGAATAAATAGACCAGAAAAGTGGGAAAAAATATCAAGGGGGAATAAAATAGACCAGAGGAAGTAGAGAACTATCAAGGAAAATAAATGGGAGCAGGGAAAGGGAAGAGAAATATAAAAGGAAAAAAAATGGGGACCAGGGGAAATTTAGGGGGAACTACAAGGAGAATAAATAGACAGAGAAAGTAGAGAACAATAAGGAGGAATTTAAATAGAGCAGAGAAATTTAGGGAGAACAAACAAGGAGAAAAAATAGACTAGAAAAAAAAGTAGAAAAAACTTTTCAAGGAGAATAAAAGCCCAGAAAAAACGAAAGAAAAATTTTCAAGGGGAAAAAAAGGCCCAAAGGGAAAAGTAGGAACATAAAAGGAGAATAAAAAAGCAGAGAAAGTAGAGGAACTATAAAGGAAAATAAATAGCCCGGGAAAAAAGTAGAGAATTTAAAAGGGGAAAAATAAATAAAACCAGAAAAAAGTAGAGAACTACCCAAGGAGAATAAATAGGCAGAAAAAAAAAAGATGAAACTACAAGGAGAAAAAAATAAAAAGGGAAAAAGGAGGAAAATAAGGAGAAAAAATTTAAAACCAGAGAAAGTAGAGAAAATTTTCAAGGAAAACTAGACCGGGAAAAAGGGAAGAGAACACAAGGAGAATAAATAGCCCAGAAAAATTTAGAGAATTTATCAAGGAAAAAAATGGGCAGAGAAAGTAGAAAAACTATCAAGGAGAAAAAATTTAAACCAGAGAAAAAAAAGTAGAGAACATCAAGGAGAATAAAATTTAAAAACCAAAAAAAAAGTAGAGAACTATAAAGGAAAAATAAATAGACCAGAGAAATTTAGAGAATTCAAGGGAATAAATGCCCCGGGGAGAAATTTAGAAAAACTATCAAGGAAAATAAAAGACCAGAGAAATTTAGAAAAATATCAAGGAAAATAAAATAGACCAGAAAAGTAGAGAAATTCAAGGAGAAAAAAATAGAACAAAAAAAGTAGGGGAAACTATCAAGGAGAATAAATGACCAGAGAAAGTAGAAAAAACAAATCAAGGAGAATAAAAGAGCGGGGAGGGAAGTAGGGGGAACTATCAAGGAGAAAAAAATAGCCCAGAGAAAGTAGAAAAACTTTCAAGGAGAAAAATGGGCCCAAGGAAGTAGAGAACTATCAAGGGAATAAATAGAGCAGGGGAAAAGTAGGGGAACTATAAAGGAAAATAAATAGCCCAAGGAAAAAAGTAGAGAACTATCAAGGGAAAATTTAAATAAAACCAGAGAAAAGTAGAGAAAAACTATCAAGGGGAAAAATAAAACCGGGAGAAATGGGAGAACATCAAGGAGAATAAATAGACCAGGGAAAAGTAGGAAATAAAGGGAGAAAAAAAATAGAAAAAGGGGAAAGTAGAAAAACTATCAAGGAGAAAAAAAGACCAGGAAAGTGGGAAAAATTTATCAAGGAGAAAAATAGCCCCGGGAAAAAGGGAGAGAACTATCAAGGAGAATAAATGACCAGGGGGGAAGGGGGAGAAACAAATCAAGGAGAAAAAAATAGAGCAGGGGGAAGTAGGAACTTTTTCAAGGAAAATAAAATAGCCCAGGGGAAAAGTAGAAAAAACTACAAGGAGAATAAATAGACCGGGAAGTAGGGGAACTATAAAGGGGGAAAAATAGAGCAGAGAAAGTAGAGAACTATCGGGGGAAAATTTAAATAGAGCGGGAAAGAAAGTGAAAAACTATCAAGGAAAATTTAAATAGCCCCGGGGAAAAAAGTAGAGAAACTACCCAAGGGAAAAAATTAGCCCAGAGAAATTGGGAGAAACTTAAAGGGGGGAAAAATAGACCAGAGGAAAGTAGAAACAAATCAAGGAAAAAAATAGGCAGGAAAGTAGAAAAATATAAAGGGGGAAAATAAATGGGCCCCAGAAAAAAAGTGAAAAAACTTTTCAAGGGGAATAAAAGACCAGAGAAAGTAGGAACTATAAAGGGAGAATAAAAGAGCGGGAAAAAAAGTGGGGAAGAATATCAAGGAAAATTTAAATAGAACAGGGGGAAAGTAGAGAATATAAAGGGAAAAAAATGGGACCGGGAAAAAAGTAGAAAAAACTATCAAGGAGAAAAAAAGGGACCAGAGAAATTTAGAGAATTATCAAGGGGGAAAAAATGGGCCAGAGAAAGTAGGGGAAACAATAAAGGGAGAAAAAATAGATCAGAAAAAAGTAGAGAAACTACAAGGAGAAAAATTAGACCAGAAAAAGTAGGGAAACCAAAAAAAGGAGAAAAATAGAAAAAAGAAAGTGGGAGAAACTATCAAGGAAAATAAATAAAACAAAGAAAGTAGAAAAATTTTCAAGGGAATAAAAGACCAGAGAAAGAAGGGGAAAACTATCAAGGAAAATTTAAATGACCAGGGGAAAGTAGAAAAAAAACATAAAGGGAAAGAAAAAAAATAAAACCAGAAAAAGGGGGTTGGGAGAACTATAAAGGGGGAAATAAAATAGACCAGAAAAAGAAAGAGGAACTTAAAGGAAAATTTAAATAGCCCAAGAGGAAGTAGGGGGAAAAAATTCAAGGAGAAAAAAATAGAGCAGGGGAAAGGGGAAGAGAAATTCAAGGAGTAAATAGCCCAAAGAGAAAAAAGAGAGAACTATCAAGGAGAATAAATAGCCCAGGGAAAGGGAGAAAACTATAAAGGGGAAAATAAATAGACCAGAAAAAAAAGTAGAAAAAACTACCCAAAAAGAATAAATAGCCGGGAGGAAGTAGAAAAAACTACAAGGAAAATTTAAAATGAACAAAAAAAAAGTAAAAAGAATTTTTCAAGGAGAATAAATAGACCGGGAAAGTGGGAAAACCTATAAAGGAAAGAAAAAAATGGGCCCAGGGGAAAGTAGAAAAACTATCAAGGAGAATAAATAGCCCAAGGGGAAGTAGAAAAAAACTTTTTCCAAGGAGAAAAAATTTAGAGCAGGGGCCCGTAGAGAAATCAAGGAGAAAAATGACCAGGGGAAAAGTAGAAAAACTATAAAGGGGATTTAAAAATGGGAGCAGAGAAAGAAGAGAAAAACTTCAAGGGAAAAAATAGAGCAGGGGAAAGTAGAAAAACTATCAAGGAGAAAAAATTGAGCAGGGGAAGAAAGGGGGAAAAAACTATCAAGGAGAATAAATAGACCGGGGGAAAAGTAGAGAAAACATAAGGGGAATAAATGCCCAGGGGAAAAGTAGGAACTATAAAAAGGAAAATAAAAAAGCGGGAAAAAGTGGGAGAATATCAGGAGAAAAAAAAGACCAGAGAAAGTAAAAAACCTATAAAAAGGGGAATAAATAGCCCGGGGAAAGTAGAGAACTTTTCAAGGAAAATAAAAAAAGCAGGGGAAAGTAGGGGAAATATCAAGGAGAAAAATAGCCCGAGAAAGTGGGAAAAACTTTTAAAGGAGAATAAATAACCAGGGGAAAAGTAGAAAAATATCAAGGAGAATAAAAAAGATCAGGGGAAAAGTAGAGAACAAATCAAGGAGAATAAATAGCCCAGAAAAGTAGAAAAATATAAAGGAGAATAAAAGAAAAGAAAAAGTAGGGGGAAAACATAAAGGAAAATAAATGCCCAGAAAAAGTAGGGAACTATAAAGGAGAATAAATTAGAGCAGAAAAATTTAGAAAAAACTTTTCAAGGGAAAAAAAATAGCCCAGGGGAAAGTAGAGAAATTCAAGGAGAATAAATAGCCCAAAAAAAAGGGAGGAAACTTAAAAGGGGGAAAAATGAGAGCAGAGAAAGTAGAGAACTCTCAAGGAGAATAATTAGAGCAGAGAAAGTAGAGAACTATCAAGGAGAATAAATTAGACCAGAGAAAGTAGAGAACTATCAAGGAGAATAAATAGACCGAGGAAAGAAGCAGAAAGTAGAGAACTATCAAGGAGGAATAAATAGAGCAGAGAAAGTAGAGAACTATCAAGGAGAATAAATAGAGCAGAGAAAGTAGAGAACTATCAAGGAGAATAAATAGACCAGAGAAAGTAGAGAACTATCAAGGAGAATAAATAGAGCAGAGAAAGTAGAGAACTATCAAGGAGAATAAATAGACCAGAGAAAGTAGAGAACTATCAAGGAGAATAAATAGACCAGAGAAAGTCATCTTCTGCTCCTTCTGTCTTCAAGAGAGAGCAAAGGGCTTTCTGTTTGTTCTGGGTTTTTATTCTTAGTTCCCCAATGATGCTACTGCTTTTCTTCTCAAAGAACACACCGTTTTGTTTGGTTGTCACTGACGACGACATCAAACAGCCTTCCACCAGGAAGTGATTATGACAAGATGAGACCGCTGTACTGTGACATGCATTCATACACTGGGGAGGAGAGAGGACTAGAGAGGGAAAGATTACTACAAAGTAAACAGGGAAAAAGTACCTGTTCTATGAAGTGTAGAGTCATGAATGTCCAGGCAATATCCAGTGTTAGTTCTGATCTGCATGCTCCTCCCTATGGTAGTTAATGATGATCTCTCTGAGTTCTGATCCAGTCCTCAGCATTCTGCATGCTCCTCCCTATGGTAGTCAATGATGATCTCTCTGAGTTCTGATCCAGTCCTCAGCATTCTGCATGCTCCTCCCTATGGTAGTTAATGATGATCTCTCTGAGTTCTGATCCAGTCCTCAGCATTCTGCATGCTCCTCCCTATGGTAGTTAATGATGATCTCTCTGAGTTCTGATCCAGTCCTCAGCATTCTGCATGCTCCTCCCTATGGTAGTTAATGATGATCTCTCTGAGTTCTGATCCAGTCCTCAGCATTCTGCATGCTCCTCCCTATGGTAGTTAATGATGATCTCTCTGAGTTCTGATCCAGTCCTCAGCATTCTGCATGCTCCTCCCTATGGTAGTTAATGATGATCTCTCTGAGCTGTGGACCGGAGTTGGTCCATGATACCATCTGATACCCTGCCAGATTATGTTCATTAACCAGTTGGCAGTGACTGGGCTGGCCTGGTGAAATGGGAGCCACTGAAGTCCTTGTCAACGTAACAGGAAAACCCTGGTGTCTGTCAACGTAACAGGAAAACCCTGGAGTCCGTCTACGTAACAGGAAAACCCTGGTGTCTGTCAACATAACAGGAAAACCCTGGTGTCAACATAACAGGAAAACCCCGGTGTCTGTTAACGTAATAGGAAAACACTGGTGTCTGTCAACGTAACAGGAAAACCCCGGTGTCTGTCAACGTAGCAGGAAAACCCTGGGGTCTGTCAACGTAACAGGAAAACCCCTGGGGTCTGTCAACGTAACAGGAAAACCCCTGGGGTCTGTCAACGTAACAGGAAAACCCCCGGGGTCTGTCAACGTAACAGGAAAACCCCCGGGGTCTGTCAACGTAACAGGAAAACCCCCGGGGTCTGTCAACGTAACAGGAAAACCCCCGGGGTCTGTCAACGTAACAGGAAAACCCCTGGGGTCTGTCAACGTAACAGGAAAACCCCCCGGGGTCTGTCAACGTAACAGGAAAACCCCCGGGGTCTGTCAACGTAACAGGAAAACCCCCGGGGTCTGTCAACGTAACAGGAAAACCCCCAGGGTCTGTCAACGTAACAGGAAAACCCCCGGGGGTCTGTCAACGTAACAGGAAAACCCCCGGGGTCTGTCAACGTAACAGGAAAACCCCCAGGGTCTGTCAACGTAACAGGAAAACCCCCGGGGTCTGTCAACGTAACAGGAAAACCCCCTGGGGTCTGTCAACGTAACAGGAAAACCCCCGGGGTCTGTCAACGTAACAGGAAAACCCCCGGGGTCTGTCTTCTGCGATGCAACACAGAGCAGAGAGACACTGACCAGTAGTCCTCAATGTAATCAGGGACCAGATATATCAATCATCTCAGAGTAGTGTTACTGATCTGGGACCAGATCCTCCCTGTCCATGTAATCTGATCCATTATGCTCTAAAAGGCAATACTGATCCTAGATCAGAACTTCTACTCTGAAACTGTTTGTGGATGTTTTTCACACACCAACCATAAAACATGACGTTCTCTCAGATACTGTACAGTGAAGGATCTTTCTAAAGATCTAGAGCACTTTTTTTTTTTGTACTACAGAATAATAAAACAGGGGAGCTAAAATACACTCAAATAGTCCATTAATTCAATAATTCATTTGATATTCCATTATAATGTCAGGTAATTACGTGGTGTATGGAGTGAAAAACGGGGAGGGGGATGGTATTAAAGCTGTGAGTTAAACTGAAACCCAGTGTGAGGTGAATTTATTTGAATGACTTTAACGGTGAGTGCATTTCATGTAGTGTTAATCAGTGAAAAGCACCAAGTGGACCCTTCTTTGAAAAGTAGTTCACTTGGTTTAGAGAGAGAGAGAGATCGTTACAACACTGTATATAGACATAATATGACGTTTGAAATGTCTCTATTCTTTTGGAACTTTTCCTCCCTCTCTCTCTCTCTCTGCGAGAGGGAGCGCGCGCGCGAGGCGCGCTCGCGAGCGAGGACGAGCGCGCGCGCGAGAGCGAGGGCGCCAGGCCGGAGGCGCGCGCCAGGCGGCGGGGCAGCGAAAGGAAGCGGGAGGAAGGAAGTAGCGGGGAGGCATCCAGCCAGGAAGAGCTCCACTCCATCCTCAGATCCTACATCCGTCTCTATCCATCCATTCTCCCATCCTCATTACATCTCTCTCGAGCCACCTCTCTCCATACATCGCCCAATCTCCTCAAGTCTCTTCTCATCCTATTCTCTATCATTCCTCTCTCTAGTCTCTCTCTCTCCATCTTGTCCCGAAGCTACTCCTGCATTGTCTTGGCTGTGTGCTTAGGGTTGTTTTCCTGTTGGAAGGTGAACCTTCACCCCAGTCTGCGGTCCTGAGTGCTCTGGAGCAGGTTTTCATCAAGGATCTCTCTGTACTTTACTCCATTCATCTTTCCCTCGATCCTGACTAGTTTCCCAGTCTCTGCTGCTGAAAAACATCCCCACAGCATGATGCTGCCACCACCATGCTACACCGTAGGGATGGTGCCAGGTTTCCTCCAGACGTGATGCTTGGCATGTTTCTCATGGTCTGAGAGTCTTTAGATGCCTTTTGGCAAACTCGAAGCGGGCTTTCATGTGCCTTTTACTGAGGAATGGCTTCCATCTGGCCACTCTACCATAAAGGCGTGATTGGTGGAGTGCTCCAGAGATGGTTGTCCTTCTGGAAGGTTCTCCCATCTCCACAGAGGAACTCTGGAGCTCTGTCAGTGTGACAATCGGGTTCTTGGTCACCTCACTGACCAAGGCCCTTCTCCCCCGATTGGTCAGTTTGTCCGGGCGGCCAGCTCTAGGAAGAGTCTTGGTGGTTCCAAACAATACAATGTAATATGATGAATCTACAATGCATGTTCTTAACCCTGAGCAACATGGGCCTGAGAGGCTCACTGGGTTATTGGTTTCCATAGTACTCTACCAGTTATCCATTTTCCAACTCAGTACTTCTTGTATTCCCCAGAAATTATACATGTTTTACTTAAATGTACGGTCATTGAAGGTTTAAAACTGCTACGTTTTCTCTCTGCCTAATGGCAAAATGTGTAGAATTGCAGGATGTTAGCTTCAAAGCTGCAACAACAACATCTTTCTGCCCCATGATGAAATGTGTAGAATTGCAGGATGTTAGCTTCGAAGCTGCAACAACAACATCTTTCTGCCCCATGATGAAATGTGTAGAATTGCAGGAAATTAGCCTGAAAACTGCTAAATGTTCTTTCTAATGCCTTTAAATGGATCCTGGTTCTTCCTGCCATTCACTGCCCAAGTCATAGTTAAACTCTTTGTATGCTATTTTTATACAACTTGAGTTTGTATTTGTATTTATTATGGATCCCCATTAGTTGTTGCCAAGGCAGCAGCTACTCTTCCTGGGGTCCAGCAAAATGAAGGCAATTTTAAAACCATTACAATACATTCATTACAGAATTCACAACACACTAAGTGTGTGCCCTCAGGCACATACTCCACTAGCACATATCTACAACATCCATGTGTACGTGTGTGTATAGTGCGTATGTTATCGTGTGTGTGTGTGCATGTGTCTGTGCCTGTGTTTGTGTTGCTTCACAGTCCCCGCTGTTCCATAAGGTGTATTTTTTATCTGTTTTTTAAAATCTGATTCTACTGCTTGCATCAGTTACCTGATGTGGAATAGAGTTCCATGTAGTCATGGCTCTATGTAGTACTGTGCGCCTCCCATAGTCTGTTCTGGACCTTGGGGACTGTGAAGAGACCTCTGGTGGCGTGTCTTGTGGGGTATGCATGGGTGTCTGAGTTGTGTGCTAGTCGTTCAAACAGACAGCTCGGTGCATTCAGCATGTCAATACCTCTCACAAATACAAGTAGTGAGGAAGTCAATCTCCTTCACTTTGAGCCAGGAGAGATTGACAGGCATGTTATTGATGTTAGCTTTCCATGTACATTTAAGGGCCCAGATGGGCTGCCCTGTTCTGAGTCCCTCTTTGTGTCACCTGACCACACAACTGAACAGTAGTCCAGGTGTGACAAAACTAGGGCCTGTAGGACCTGCCTTGTTGATAGTGCTGTTAAGAAGGTAGAGCAGCGCTTTATTATGGACAGACTTTCTCCCCGTCTTAGCTGCTGTTGTATCAATATGTTTTGACCATGACAGTTTACAATCCAGGGTTACTCCAAGCAGTTTAGGTCACCTCAACTTGCTCAATTTCCACATTATTTATTACAAGATTTAGTTGAGGTTTAGGGTTTAGTGAATGATTTGTCCCAAATACAATGCTTTTAGTTTTAGAAATATTTAGGACTAACTTATTCCTTGCCACCCACTCTGAAACTGACTGCAGCTCTTTGTTAAGTGTTGCAGTCATTTCACTTGCTGCAGTATCTGTCTTGTATAGTGTTGTGTTCTGACTGAGGGGGTCCCTGATGAATTCGCTGCCACAAAAGGGGTTCCCGGCCCCAAAAAGTTTGATAACTCTAGGGGCTCTGGTCTAAAGTAGTACACTAGAAATTGAACAGGGTGCAGTACCCTAGAACGGGAACAGGGTGCATTACCCTAGAACGGGAACAGGGTGCATTACCCTAGAAAGGGAACAGGGTGCAGTACACTAGAAAGGGAACAGGGTGTAGTACACTAGAAAGGGAACAGGGTGCAGTACACTAGAAAGGGAACAGGGTGCAGTACACTAGAAAGGGAACAGGGTGCAGTACACTAGAAAGGGAACAGGGTGCAGTACACTAGAAAGGGAACAGGGTGAATTACCCTAGAAAGGGAACAGGGTGTAGGACACTAGAAAGGGAACAGGGTGTAGGACACTAGAAAGGGAACAGGGTGTAGTACACTAGAAAGGGAACAGGGTGAAGTACACTAGAAAGGGAACAGTGTGTAGGACACTAGAAAGGGAACAGGGTGTAGTACACTAGAAAAGGAACAGGGTGTAGTACACTAGAAAGGGAACAGGGTGTAGTACACTATAAAGGGAACAGGGTGTAGTACACTAGAAAGGGAACAGGGTGTAGTACACTAGAAAGGGAACAGGGTGCAGGACACTAGAAAGGGAACAGGGTAGAGTACACTAGAAAAGGAACAGGGTGTAGTACACTAGAAAGGGAACAGGGTGTAGTACACTAGAAAGGGAACAGGGTGGTGTAGTACACTAGCAAGGGAACAGTGGTGTAAGTTACACTAGATAAAGGGAACAGGGTAAGTACACTAGGAAATGGAACAGGGTGTAGGACCACTAGAAAGGGAACAGGGTGTAGTACACTAGAAAGGGAACAGGGTAGAGTACACTAGAAAGGGAACAGGGTGTAGGACACTAGAAAGGGAACAGGGTGTAGTACACTAGAAAGGGAACAGGGTGTAGTACACTAGAAAGGGACACAGGGTAGAGTACACTAGAAAGGGAAACAGGGTGTAGGACACTAGAAAAGGGAACAGGGTGTAGGACACTAGAAAAGGGAACAGGGTGTAGTACACTAGAAAGGGAACAGGGTGTAGGACACTAGAAAGGGAACAGGGTGTAGTACACTAGAAAGGGAACAGGGTAGAGTACACTAGAAAGGGAACAGGGTGTAGGACACTAGAAAGGGAACAGGTGTAGTACACTAGAAAGGGAACAGGTGTAGTACACTAGAAAGGGAACAGGGTGTAGGACACTAGAAAGGGAACAGGGTGCAGTACACTAGAAAGGGAACAGGGTGTAGTACACTAGAAAGGGAACAGGGTGTAGGACACTAGAAAGGGAACAGGGTGCAGTACACTATAAAGGGAACAGGGTGTAGGACACTAGAAAGGGAACAGGGTGCAGGACACTATAAAGGGAACAGGGTGCAGTACACTAGAAAGGGAACAGGGTAGAGTACACTAGAAAGGGAACAGGGTGTAGGACACTAGAAAGGGAACAGGGTGTAGTACACTAGAAAGGGAACAGGGTAGAGTACACTAGAAAGGGAACAGGGTGCAGTACACTAGAAAGGGAACAGGGTAGAGTACACTAGAAAGGGAACAGGGTGTAGGACACTAGAAAGGGAACAGGGTGTAGGACACTAGAAAGGGAACAGGGGTAGGTACACTAGAAAGGGAACAGGGTGTAGGACACTAGAAAGGGAACAGGGTGTGTACACTAGAAAGGAAAGGGTGATACACTAGAAAGGAACAGGGTGTAGGACACTAGAAAGGGAACAGGGTGTAGTACACTAGAAAGGGACGGGTGAGTACACTAGAAAGGGAAAGGGTGTAGTAACTAGAAAGGGAACAGGGTGTAGTACACTAGAAAGGGAACAGGGTGTAGTACACTAGAAAGGAACAGGGTGTAGGACACTAGAAAGGGAACAGGGTGAAGTACACTAGAAAGGGAACAGGTGTAGTACACTAGAAAGGAACAGGGTGTAGGACACTGAAAGGGAACAGGGTGTGGTACACTAGAAAGGGAACAGGGTAGAGTACACTAGAAATGGAACAGGGTGTAGGACACTAGAAAGGGAACAGGGTGTAGTACACTAGAAAGGGAACAGGGTAGAGTACACTAGAAAGGGAACAGGGTGTAGGACACTAGAAAGGGAACAGGGTGTAGTACACTAGAAAGGGAACAGGGTAGAGCACACTAGAAAGGGAACAGGGTGTAGGACACTAGAAAGGGAACAGGGTGTAGTACACTAGAAAGGGAACAGGGTGTAGTACACTAGAAAGGGAACAGGGTGTAGGACACTAGAAAGGGAACAGGGTGCAGTACACTAGAAAGGGAACAGGGTGTAGTACACTAGAAAGGGAACAGGGTGTAGGACACTAGAAAGGGAACAGGGTGCAGTACACTATAAAGGGAACAGGGTGTAGGACACTAGAAAGGGAACAGGGTGCAGGACACTATAAAGGGAACAGGGTGCAGTACACTAGAAAGGGAACAGGGTAGAGTACACTAGAAAGGGAACAGGGTGTAGGACACTAGAAAGGGAACAGGGTGTAGTACACTAGAAAGGGAACAGGGTAGAGTACACTAGAAAGGGAACAGGGTGCAGTACACTAGAAAGGGAACAGGGTAGAGTACACTAGAAAGGGAACAGGGTGTAGGACACTAGAAAGGGAACAGGGTGTAGTACACTAGAAAGGGAACAGGGTAGAGTACACTAGAAAGGGAACAGGGTGTAGTACACTAGAAAGGGAACAGGGTGTAGGACACTAGAAAGGGAACAGGGTGTAGTACACTAGAAAGGGAACAGGGTGTAGTACACTATAAAGGGAACAGGGTGCAGTACACTAGAACGGGAACAGGGTGCAGGACACTAGAAAGGGAACAGGGTGCAGGACACTAGAAAGGGAACAGGGTGCAGTACACTATAAAGGGAACAGGGTGTAGTACACTAGAAAGGGAACAGGGTGTAGTACCCTATTAAGGGAACAGGGTGTAGGACACTAGAAAGGGAACAGGGTGCAGGACACTAGAAAGGGAACAGGGTGCAGTACACTAGAAAGGGAACAGGGTGCAGTACACTAGAAAGGGAACAGGGTGCAGGACACTAGAAAGGGAACAGGGTGCAGGACACTAGAAAGGGAACAGGGTGCAGTACACTAGAAAGGGAACAGGGTGCAGGACACTAGAAAGGGAACAGGGTGCAGGACACTAGAAAGGGAACAGGGTGCAGTACTGCAGCCTCTATCTCCTCCTCTCTCTCTCCGTCTCTCTCTTGTTCCTTGTGACTGTTAAGAACACAGCAGCAGGTTAGGACCATCAGATACTGTTCTGTACCTGACAGTCAAAGCAGGTTAGGACCATCAGATACTGTTCTGTAGCTGACAGTCAAAGCAGGTTAGGACCATCAGATACTGTTCTGTAGCTGACAGTCAAAGCAGGTTAGGACCATCAGATACTGTTCTGTACCTGACAGTCAAAGCAGGTTAGGACCATCAGATACTGTTCTGTACCTGACAGTCAAAGCAGGTTAGAACCATCAGATACTGTTCTGTACCTGACAGTCAAAGCAGGTTAGGACCATCAGATACTGTTCTGTACCTGACAGTCAAAGCAGGTTAGAACCATCAGATACTGTTCTGTACCTGACAGTCAAAGCAGGTTAGGACCATCAGATACTGTTCTGTACCTGACAGTCAAAGCAGGTTAGAACCATCAGATACTGTTCTGTAGCTGACAGTCAATGTCCTCACCTGTGTGTCATAATCAGCCTCTCTGATGAAACTCTGTGTGTGAGTGTCTGAGTTTGTGTGTGTGTGTGTTTGTCTGTGTGTGTGTGTGTGTGTGTGTTTGTCTGTGTGTGTGTGTGTGTGTGTGTGTTTGTCTGTTTGTGTGTGTGTGTTTGTCTGTGTATGTGTCATGTCACTATGTTATAAAATGAGGCTGGAGGAGAAAGCAATTACTCCTAATGCAGCGGAGGTCAATTGGATTCACTCCTCTCAGATGAAGAGATTAACTATTCTATTCCCAATGTTCATCTAACACGGAGAAAGCACGTGGAGAGAGAGAGAGAGAGAGAGAGAGAGAGAGAGAGAGAGAGAGAGAGAGAGAGAGAGGAATCCAGATTAGGCTGGATGTAATTATTATCTTAGTAATTAGGTTCTTGTGGTCGTTAGAAGGGGGCTTGATAAATACTCACTGTGTCAAATCACTCACTTTCATTAAGAAGACACTGATACTTCAGTGGGTTTAGCCACAAAACACACATGCTTCTACCCACACAGAAAAAAGGGCTGTTGTTTCACTCTAACCCTCCTGCAGTATTACTGTCATGGCTTCTCTAGAATACAACAGAAAACTGTTTATTTATTCAGAACACCAGCAGATCTGGCATTGAGAACATCTAGACCTGTTGCATCCTAGAACGCAGTGAACCTGTAGCATGCTGAGAGAGAGAGAGAGAGGAGCGAAGAGAGAGAGAGAGAGAGAGAGGAGCGAAGAGAGAGAAAGTGTGAGAGAGAGAGAGACAGAGAAAGTGAGAGAGAGAGACAGAGAGAGAAAGTGAGAGAGAGAGAGACAGAGAGAGAAAGTGAGAGAGAGAGAGAGAGAGAGACAGAGAAAGTGAGAGAGAGAGAGAGAGAAAGTGTGAGAGAGAGAGAGAGAGAGACAGAGAGAGAAAGTGAGAGAGAGAAAGTGAGAGAGAGACGAGCGAGAGCAGAGAGAGAAAGTGAGAGAGAGAAAGTGAGAGAGAGAAGAGAGGTGCTGAAGGGAGCGAGAGGTAGAGAGCGAGAGAGTGAAAGAGACAGCTGCACCCCAGGTGTAGAAAGAGGAGAAGAGATGAGGTGTCTAGGTTTATCTGGTGCTTTCTCCCCCACTGTGCAGCATGATGGGGGGAAGGAGAGAGAGAGATACAGGCCTCCTGTGGTGTGCTCAGGGCAGAGCATCATGTGGCTGATCCATCCTTAAGAACTCATACTGGAGAGAAATATGTGGGCCAACTTATCATGTTCCCAGAGTTTACATCTCTCCGTGGGCCAACCAATACCTGTTCCCAGAGTTTACCTCTATGTGGGCCAACCAATACCATTTCCCAGAGTTTCCCTCTCTCTCTGTGGGCCAACCAATACCTGTTCACAGAGTTTACCTCTCTCTGTGGGCCAACCAATTCCTGTTCCCAGAGTTTACACCTCTCTGTGGGCAACCAATAGCTGTTCCCAGAGTTTCTCTCTCTCTATGTGGGCCAACCAATACCTGTTCCCAGAGTTGACCTCTATGTGGGCCAACCAATACCTGTTCCCAGAGTTGACCTCTATGTGGGCCAACCAATACCTGTTCCCAGAGTTTGACCTCTATGTGGGCCAACCAATACCTGTTCCCAGAGTTGACCTATCTGTGGGCCAACCAATACCTGTTCCCAGAGTTTACCTCTCTATGTGGGCCAACCAATACCTGTTCCCAGAGTTGACCTATCTGTGGGCCAACCAATACCTGTTCACAGACTTTACCTCTCTATGTCGGCCAACCAATACCTGTTCCCAGAGTTGACCTGTCTGTGGGCCAACCAATACCTGTTCCCAGAGTTGACCTATATGTGGGCCAACCAATACCTGTTCACAGACTTTACCTCTCTATGTGGGCCAACCAATACCTGTTCCCAGAGTTGACCTGTCTGTGGGCCAACCAATACCTGTTCCCAGAGTTTACCTCTCTGTGGGCCAACCAATACCTGTTCACAGACTTTACCTCTATGTGGGCCAACCAATAGCTGTTCCCAGAGTTTACCTCTCTGTGGGCCAACCAATACCTGTTCCCAGAGTGTACCTCCTCTCTACTACTTAATGCCGTTATCTAACACACACACTCTCACTCAAAGAGTCTGAGTGAAAAAGGCTTCAATGTTTGGTGAATCGCAGTCAAAAGTCTCTCAGATCTCTGGAAACACACTGAAGACTCCCAGACAGGTCACACTGTTACCAGGTCTAACATCTCTCAGAGAACACTAGGTTCCATCAGTGCTTTGTCTGATCTGAAGTCAGCCTGACAGTATAAACACTGCTCCCTCCCAGGTCTCAAAGCCTCTGTCACTGATCTGTACACACACACACACACACAACACACACACACACACCACATAGCACTACTCCCTATTTGTGGAGGAACGTAACAGTTGATTTTGGGGGATTTTGTGATGTTTTATTTGTGCTTCCCATGACTGTGTTTTTGTATTTGAATGTGTGTATATACACAGTACACTGAACCAAAATATAAACGCAACATGTAAAATGTTGGTCCCACGTTTCATGAGCTGAAATAAAAGATCCCATACGTTTTCCGTACGCATAAAAAAATATATTTCTCTCAAATTTTGTGCGCAAATTTGTTTACATCCCTGTTAGTGAGCATTTCTCTTTCGCCAAGATAATCCATCCACCTGACAGCTGTGGCATATCAAGAAGCAGATTAAACAGCATGATCATTACACAGGTGCACCTTGTGCTGGGGATAATAAAATGGCACTCTAAAATGTGGAGTTTTGTCACACAACACAATGCCACAGATGTCTCAAGTTTTGAGGGGGCGTGCAATTGGCATGCTGACTGCGGGAATGTCCACCAGAGCTGTTGCCAGAGAATTGAAATCTAATTTCTCTACCATAAGCCGCCTCCAACGTCGTTTTAGAGAATTTGGCAGTACGTCCATCCGGCCTCACAACCACAGACCCAGGACCTCCACATCCGGCTTCTTCACCTGCGGGATCGTCTGAGACCAGCCACCCGGACAGCTGATGAAACTGAGTATTTCTGTCTGTAATAAAGCCCTTTTGTGGGAAAAAAAAAACTCATTCTGATTGGCCGGTCCTGGCTTCAAAGTGGGTGGGCCTATGCCCTCCCATGGCTGCGCCCCTGCCCAGTCATGTGAAATCCATAGATTAGGACCTAATGAATTTACTTCAATTGACTGATTTTCTTATATGAACTGTAACTCAGTCAAATTGTTGCATGTTGCGTTTCATATTTTTGTTCAGTGTATATATAGTTTAGGTGTAATGTGTATATTTATGTTGTATGTATATGGATCATTTGTAAAAGAGACATATGTCATCTCTGTTAAAGAGACCTATGTCATCCCTGTTAAAGAGACCTATGTCATCCCTGTTAAATAGACCTATGTCATCCCTGTAAAAGAGACATATGTCATCTCTGTTAAAGAGACCTATGTCGTCCCTGTTAAAGAGACCTATGTCATCCCTGTTAAATAGACCTATGTCATCCCTGTTAAAGAGACCTATGTCATCCCTGTTAAAGAGACCTATGTCATCCCTGTAAAATAGACCTATGTCATCCCTGTAAAAGAGACCTATGTCATCCCTGTTAAAGAGACCTATGTCATCCCTGTTAAAATAAAGGTTAAATAGAAAGCCACCGACACTGATCTGTCCACACAACACACACACACACACACCACACACACACACACACACACACACACATCACTGCTCCCTCCCAGGTCTCAAAGCCACCGACGCTGATCTGCTGCTGCCACACAAAGCAGTCCCCTCCCCTCCCCTCCTCACCATAGCAACAGGCACTACACAGAGCCTAGCTACAGCTGTACACTGACGAATCACAGCAGAGAACAGCTTTACTGACTGGAAGCTGCGTAGCCTCTGTTTCAACTCCACTCTAACAGGATCCTAGAGACACACTAGTTAGACACCCTGACTGACTGACTGACTCCCTCCCATGCAGACTGGAGATACACTAGAGTTAGACACCCTGACTGACGACTGACTCACTCCCATGCAGACTGAGACACACCTAGTTTAGACAACCCTGCCCTGACGACTGACTCCCTCCCAGCAGACTGGAGATCACTATTAGCAACCCTGACTTGACTGACTGAACTTTCTCCTCCCATGCAGACGGGAGATACACTGAGTTAGAACACCCTACTGACTGACTGACTCCCCCCCATGCAGACTGGAGACACACTAGTTAGACACCCTGACTGACTGACTGACTCCCTCCCATGCAGACTGGAGACACACTAGTTAGACACCCTGACTGACTGACTGACTCCCTCCCATGCAGACTGGAGACACACTAGTTAGACACCCTGACTGACTGACTGACTCCCTCCCATGCAGACTGGAGACACACTAGTTAGACACCTGACTGACTGACTGACTCCCTCCCATGCAGACTGGAGACACACTAGTTAGACACCCTGACTGACTGACTGACTCCCTCCCATGCAGACTGGAGACACATAGTAGAACCCCTGACTGACTGACTCCCTCCCATGCAGACAGAGAGGGCTCACAGTATGGTAACGTCTCCACTCGCCACCATGCATTAGTGGCATCTACAGGCATTCTAAGATTCTCTCCCCTCCCCCCTCCCCCCTCAAATCACCGCCGCCTCCCTCCTCCCTCCCTCCCCCTCCCTCCCTCCTCCGTTGCTCACTCCCTCCTTCTCCCCCCTTGCTCCCTCCCTCCTTCTCCCCCTACCCTCCCTCCTTCTCTCCCGCCCTCGCTCCCTTCCCCTCTCCCCAGTCAGGAAATGTTTCACAAACAAAAATACAAAATACCTTTTGTTATGGTGCGGTGGTTTGGTTTAGTGTAAATGTCAGTCTCTCTGGTACAGGCTGTACACTGAGGAGGAGAGGAGGAGGGAGGGAGGGAGGGAGGGAGGGAGAGAGAGAGAGACTGGAAACCATTTTGCCCTAGCTAAGCTGTGAAAAGAATGTAAAGCTCAGAAATACAGACCCACTCCTGCCTGGGGGTTTGGGAGAGAGGGAGGGAGGAGAGGAGAGGTGGTGAAGATTATTCCTCACAGTTTTCTACTTTGTCAGAGGGGTCATGAACCTGTTGGGATCCCTTGATGACGATTATAATCTTCTCAAAGATATCACAAACGCTTGGCTGGTGGTGATCCCCCCCCCCTGTGTGTAGAGTACGGCAGAGTTGTGTGTGTGTGTAAGGCTAGGAGAGGCCCAGGACTGGGTTAGAGCAGAGAGAGAGAGAGAGAGAGAGAGAGAGAGAGGAGACAGAGAGACAGAGAGAGACGAGAAGAGAGAGAGAGAGAGAAAGATAGGAGAGGAGGAGAGCATAGGACTGAGCCCGCGTAGAGCAATGAGCAGAGATATAGGCTGCCATGCCCATTATTCAGTCTTGGCCTCATTGCCTCCTCTGCTTCTTATTAGCCTCACGTTGGCCTTCCATTATGTCAGTCATGCCTAGTGGCTTCCTTACGCAGATATCCGCAGGTTTGTTGCCTTCCATTCGTGTGTTATGATGAGGTTGCCTTCCTTATGTTATTGGCCTGCAGTTGGCCTTGCCATTACTGTTGTCAGTATTAGCCTGCAGGTTTGCCTTCCATTACTGTCAGTCATTAGCCTCAGGTTGGCCTTCCATTACTGTGTCAGTCATTTAGCCTCAGGTTGGCCTCCATTACTGTGTCAGTTTTGTCCTGCAGTTGGCCTTCATTACTTGTCAGTCATGGCCTGCAGGTTGGCCTTCCATCGTAGTTATTTAGCCTGCAGGTTGGCCTTCCATTACTGTGTCAGTCATTGCCCTGCAGGTTGGCCTTCCATTACTGTGTCAGTCATGGCCTGAGTTGGCCTCCATTCTGTGTCGTTATGCTGCAGGTTGGCCTTCCATTACTGTGTCATTATGCCTGCGGTTGGCCTTCCATTACTTGTGTCAGTTATTAGCCTGCAGGTTGGCCTTCCTTACTGTGTCAGTTATTAGCCTGCCAGTTGGCCTTCTTCACATTTTACTTGTGTCAGTTATTAGCCTGCAGGTTGGCCTTCCATTACTGTTTCGTCATGTATTGGCCTGCAGGTTGGCCTTCCATTACGTGTCAGTCATTGGCCTGCAGGTTGGCCTTTTCCATTACTGTTGTCAGTCTATTGCCTGCAGGTTGGCCTTCCATTACTGTGTCAGTTATTGCCTGCAGGTTGGCCTTCCATTTACTGTGTCAGTCATTAGCCTGCAGGGTTGGCCTTGTTCCATTACTGTGTCAGTTATTAGCCTGCAGGTTGGCCTCCATTACGTGTCAGTCATTAGCCTGCAGGTTGCCTTCCATAACTGTGTCAGTCATTGGCCTGCAGGTTGGCCTTCCATTACTGTGTCAGTCATTAGCCTGCAGGTTGGCCTTCCATTACTGTGTCAGTCATTAGCCTGCAGGTTGGCCTTCCACTACTGTGTCAGTTATTGCCTGCAGGTTGGCCTTCCATTACTGTGTCAGTCATTAGCCTGCAGGTTGGCCTTCCATTACTGTGTCAGTCATTAGCCTGCAGGTTGGCCTTCCATTACTGTGTCAGTTATTGGCCTGCAGGTTGGCCTTCCATTACTGTGTCAGTCATTAGCCTGCAGGTTGGCCTTCCATTACTGTGTCAGTCATAGCCTGCAGGTTTGGCCTTCCATTACTGGTTTAGTCATTGCCAAGTGTCTGTGAGTTTTGGGCCCTTGCAGGTGGCCTCTGTCATTACCTGTGTCAGTCATACCTGCGGTTGGCCTCCATTACTGTGTCATTCTTGCCTGCCACTTTTTGCCTCCTCCATACTGTCATCTATTGCCTCTCTTCTGTGTGGCTCTTGTCAAGCTGTTCCTAGGTCAGTCATTAGCCTGCAGTTTGTGCCTTATTAACTGTGTAGTCATTGGTAGCAATGTTGCCTCCATTATGTTCATTTTCCCTTTCTTTTAGTGTCCTTTGCTTTTGGGGGACTGCTCGTTGCATAATCACATCTGTCTAAAACTGACCTTGTATACATGATTAGTTGAAGTGGGGTGGGGGAGAGAGTGTGGGGGAAGGTGGATGACAGGGGGAGCAAGAGGAGAGAGAGAGGTGGATGGCAGAGAGGTTAGAGAGATAGAGGTTAGGTTGCACGGTACAAAAGAGTTTTCATCCAAATCCCTGAGGGCTCTGGTAAAGTTTAGGGCAGGGAGGGAGAGGGTGCTAGTGGGGACGATGAGTTTGCATAGAGCCGAGATAACGTCTGGGAAGACCTTTCTGAGATCACCATGGACGACCCAACTACAACACATTCACCTCCGTACGCACACACACACACAAGTCCTCACTACACACACATCCCGCCTCCTCCACACACACACACGCAACACCATCACATATCCGCACACACCACACACCTCCCCACACACAACACCGCCGCCGCCGACACACACAACTACACAGCGGCCGCAGACACACACACACAGCCTGCCGCCTCCTCAACCACAACACACATCCTCCTCCTACACACACACACACATCCTCCTCCTACAACACACACACATCCTCCTCCTACTACACACACATCCTCCTACACACAATCCTCCTCTACACACAAAACACACATCCCTCCTCTACACACAACACACATCTCCTTTCCTCTCACAAACACACACATCCTCCTCCTACACACACACACACATCCTCCTCCTACACACCACACACATCCTCCTCCTACACACACACAACCTCCTCCTACACACACACACACATCCTCCTACACACACACACACCATCCTCCTCCTACCACCCCATTCCTCCTCCTCTACCACAACATTCCTCCTCTACACACACATCTCCTACACACCACACAATCCTCCCTCCTTACAACACACACACACACACACACATCTCCTCCTACACACACACACACACACACACACAGCTGGCTGATGTTCTGAGGTTAATGCAGAAAGGATGGAAGCACCATCTGACCCCCACCCGTCCCCGTCCCCGACCCCCGGTCCTCCACCAACCACAACAAGTCAGAGGGTGGTCCAAATGGAGCCCTATTTTCTTTATAGTGTGCTTCCTTTGACCAGGACCCATAGGGCTTTGATCCAAAGTAGTGCACTGTCAAGGAAAAAGGGACACGTGGAGGAAGCGTTATATATTTACCCAGCTCCTCTTGCTCCTGTTGTTTTGGGGGGTTGGGTTTCTACTCCAGTTGGTGGATTCTGTTAGTCTGTGTGTTATGGTTGGTGTGTTTGTGGCTAATGAGGGTGATATAGGTAGTCTTGCAGAAAGTTGATGAAACCACAGCTTTCCGTAGTGTAAACTTTAAACCAACCACATCCTTCCCTAGCGAAAGCAGTCGTTTCATCACAGTGCTGGGAGAAACTGTGTGAGAAAGATGTGAATGAATGAAGAAATAAGGAAGTGCAGCCTCTGCTAGTGTTTTATCCAGTGTGATCATCCCTGAGTCTCAGACAACATTCCATTATTAGCTCTGAGATGTTAGGAGAAATACCTCATCTCTGTTACTGTCTCACAGGGTGATGCGTTCTGGCGCTGCACATCCCTCTGAACAGCTACGCAATATTAACTATTAACTATGAATGTATTAACTTATTAACTAACTTATTATCTATTAAATATAAACGTATTAATTATTAACTTTGAATTATTAACTGTTAACTTATTAACTGTTAACTTATTATCTATGAACTTATTAACTGTGAACTTATTATCTATGAACTTATTAACTGTTAACTTATTAACTGTTAACTATGAACTTATTAACTATGAACTTATTAAGCAGCTTGTTGTGTTTGTTTTGTGTTAATTCTTCTTCCCAGCTGTGGAGGGACAGCTAGTCGACAGCTGGATGCTGTTCTGTTGTGGAGTTAAACACTGACAGCTCTCTCTCTCACACACACACACACACACACACACACACACACACACCGACTTCTCACACACACACACACCGACATCTCTCACACACACACACCCCGACATCTCACACACACACACACCCCGACATCTCTCACACACACACACCCCGACATCTCTCACACACACACACCGACTTCACACACACACACACCGATGTCTCTCACGCTGCTTATCTGTTGTTCTGTTGTGTTGTTCTGTTTTCACATTAAAGATAAAAAAACAACACAGCTAAATGAGTTCTGCTGCGAGGCGTTACCGTCTCGTCGAGCCCTGAGTGTGTGTTTATCAGAGGCAGCTAGTGTATGGATGACCCGGCAGTGTGTGTGTGTGTAACCCAGATCCTAAGGCCTCTCCTGTAAAAGCTAATTAGCTACTAGACCACAACAACCTGCTCTGTGACCTGGTGACCTCTGGCTCGCTCTGGGGATATAATGTGCTCCGCTAGACTAGGGAAAACACTGCTCCTTGGTATGTGCGGTGTGTGTGTGTGTGTGTGTGTGTGTGTGTGTGTGTGTGTGTGTGTGTGTGTGTGTGCATCTACAGATGTCTGTTCCTCAGCGTGCATTGCTTCTGTTTGTACAGTACCTGCTGTCATTTCTCCTATATAATCTCCCCTAATACAGTATGTATCCGCTGTATACAATCTCCCCTAATACAGTATTTATCCGCTGTATATAATCTCCCCTAATACAGTATTTATCCGCTGTATATAATCTCCACTAATACAGTATTTATCCGCTGTATATAATCTCCCCTAATACAGTATTTATCCGCTGTATATAATCTCCCCTAATACAGTATTTATCCGCTGTATATAATCTCCACTAATACAGTATTTATCCGCTGGATACAATCTCCACTAATACAGTATTTATCCGCTGTATATAATCTCCCCTAATACAGTATGTATCCGCTGTATACAATCTCCCCTAATACAGTATGTATCTGCTGTATATAATCTCCCCTAATACAGTATTTATCTGCTGTATACAATCTCCCCTAATACAGTATTTATCTGCTGTATACAATCTCCCCTAATACAGTATGTATCCGCTGTATATAATCTCCCCTAATACAGTATTTATCCACTGTATACAATCTCCCCTAATACAGTATTTATCCGCTGTATACAATCTCCCCTAATACAGTATTTATCCGCTGTATACAATCTCCCCTAATACAATATGTATCCGCTGTATACAATCTCCCCTAATACAGTATGTATCCGCTGTATACAATCTCCCCTAATACAGTATTTATCCGCTGTATACAATCTCCCCTAATACAGTATTTATCCGCTGTATACAATCTCCCCTAATACAATATGTATCCGCTGTATACAATCTCCCCTAATACAGTATGTATCCGCTGTATACAATATCCCCTAATACAGTATTTATCCGCTGTATATAATCTCCCCATATACAGTATTTATCCGCTGTATATAATCTCCACTAATACAGTATTTATCCGCTGTATATAATCTCCCCTAATACAGTATTTATCCGCTGTATATAATCTCCCCTAATACAGTATTTATCCGCTGTATATAATCTCCACTAATACAGTATTTATCCGCTGGATACAATCTCCACTAATACAGTATTTATCCGCTGTATATAATCTCCCCTAATACAGTATGTATCCGCTGTATACAATCTCCCCTAATACAGTATGTATCTGCTGTATATAATCTCCCCTAATACAGTATTTATCTGCTGTATATAATCTCCCCTAATACAGTATTTATCTGCTGTATACAATCTCCCCTAATACAGTATGTATCTGCTGTATATAATCTCCCCTAATACAGTATTTATCCGCTGTAAACAATATCCCCTAATACAGTATTTATCTGCTGTATACAATCTCCCCTAATACAGTATGTATCCACTGTATATAATCTCCCCTAATACAGTATTTATCCACTGTATACAATCTCCCCTAATACAGTATTTATCCGCTGTATACAATCTCCCCTAATACAGTATTTATCCGCTGTATACAATCTCCCCTAATACAATATGTATCCGCTGTATACAATCTCCCCTAATACAGTATGTATGCGCTGTATACAATATCCCCTAATACAGTATTTATCCGCTGTATACAATCTCCCCTAATACAGTATTTATCCGCTGTATACAATCTCCCCTAATACAATATGTATCCGCTGTATACAATCTCCCCTAATACAGTATTTATCCGCTGTATACAATATCCCCTAATAGAGTATTTATCCGCTGTATATAATCTCCCCTAATACAGTATTTATCCACTCCACAGTGAAGCAGTGAACCAGTAAACAGTATTTCTCCGTGGTGAACTCTACTCCACCCCACCATATGGACTTGTTGCTCTGCTATAGACTTTCTAAGTGGTTGAGGACCTAGTCTCTCTCTCTCTGAACAGTGATTTATTATGATGGCCCCGTGGGACCTCTCGGCATAACGGAGATAACTGTTACACTTACAGTAACCTTTCAGTCCCTAACGGCATCCCCCTCTTTCTCCTCCTCCCCCTCCTCCTCCTCACCTCCTTTTTCCTCCTCCTAAAGATGATCCTTCAGTTCCTCTGGCCATCTGCCTCACACACACACACTCTCAAACACACACGTTTTAGGGGTCAAGGAAACTCAACTCCCCTCCGGTTAATTGTTCTCCAGGGATCTCAGGAGTGTCTCCCAAATGATCGCTGTGTGTGTGTGTGTGTGTGTGTGTGTGTGTGTGTGTATATGTGTGTGTGTGTGTGTGTGTGTGTGTGTGTGTGTGTGTGTGTGTGTGTGTGTGTGTGTGTGTGTGTGTGCGTGTGTGTGCGTGCGTGTGTGGTCTCAGGAGTGTCTCCCTAACGATTGCTCCAGGAACAACCCATTCAAATGAATTACATCTGTTTCCTTGTCTTGGGAGGGTCAGAAGAAAAGGCTTCCATTTCTTTAATTGATTAAAATCTATATTTTCCATCCAATCTACAACAGACTGTTGTTGACTGGGATGTACTGGTTATCAACTCCAGACTGTTGTTGACTGGACTGTACTGGTTATCAACTCCAGACTGTTGTTGACTGGGATGTACTGGTTATCTACTCCAGACTGTTGTTGACTGGGATGTACTGGTTATATACTCCAGACTGTTGTTGACTGGGATGTACTGGTTATATACTCCAGACTGTTGTTGACTGGGATGTACTGGTTATCTACTCCAGACTGTTGTTGACTGGGATGTACTGGTTATCTATTCCAGACTGTTGTTGACTGGGATGTACTGGTTATCTACTCCAGACTGTTGTTGACTGGGATGTACTGGTTATCAACTCCAGACTGTTGTTGACTGGGATGTACTGGTTATCTACTCCAGACTGTTGTTGACTGGGATGTACTGGTTATCTACTCCAGACTGTTGTTGACTGGGATGTACTGGTTATCAACTCCAGACTGTTGTTGACTGGGATGTACTGGTTATCTACTCCAGACTGTTGTTGACTGGGATGTACTGGTTATCAACTCCAGACTGTTGTTGACTGGACTGTACTGGTTATCAACTCCAGACTGTTGTTGACTGGGATGTACTGGTTATCTACTCCAGACTGTTGTTGACTGGGATGTACTGGTTATCCACTCCAGACTGTTGTTGACTGGGATGTACTGGTTATCTACTCCAGACTGTTGTTGACTGGGGAGTACTGGGTTTGTTAAAGTCTCTGATTAACTGTCTGTCTGTCTCTAACATCATTCCCTACTGCTAGAGGTGACAGGGTTCAAGTAAAAAGGGGCAATCCGGAGTTCAGACAACATAAACTTGCCCACCCCGCCACCTTTTTGAGGTGAACCGCTAAGGAATGGGACTGGAGAAATTAGGTTCATGAGGCGTTTCTAAGTTACATTATTCAAGAAACAATAGCCATATATAAATATTTTAAAAGTAAAAAAATATATATATAATGGATGTGCCAATCCTGAATTTCCCTCTTAAAGGTGTAATCCGTAACAAAGAAATGACAATGACCTCCAACAACGGCCAATGTTTTTTCCCTCGGACATCATTGCACATCGTTGTACTGTACACGCGATAGAACAGCAGAGTATGTATTGCACATTTTTTCCCCCCCACAATGCTAGATGTTCCTCTCCTCCATTTCAGAAACAAAACAAAGACAATAACAAATGTGCTGGGGGCGAACCGTGGCGCTGTTTCCCCCCCTAATGCGGATTCCAGCTCCCCTGAAGGTAGACAATCTGTCTACTCTGACACTAGGAGTGTAGGGCGGTGTCTTGACTCTTGTCAGAGCGGTGTGGAAGGGGTTGTCAGTGCACTGCTGTTCTCACAGATTGTTGGTGTGTTTCTCTGATCAGGTGAAATGGTTCCTCTTCCTACTCAGATCCCTCAGGAGATCACACCTCTCTCCTACACACACACACACACACACCACACACACCACACACACACACAACACACAACACCCACAGCAACCCACAGCAGATGCACCACAAGCACCACACAGCACACACACACACACACACACACACACACACACACACACACACACAGCAGATAATATCACACACACACACACCTCTCTCTCTCTTGCTCTCCCTCTCTCTCGTACACACACACACCTCTCTCTCTCTCTTGCTCTCCCTCTCTCTCGTACACACACACACACACACAAACGCAGCAGATGCAATCACACACACACACACACACACACACACACACACACACCTCCCACTCTGTGCTCATCTCTCTGCTACTGTATTCTCTCTCCTGTTGTCTGTGTGGTTGATGTTGCAGCTGCAGTTAAACTATAGGACAGTAGGTTTATACTGCAGTTAAACTATAGGACAGTAGGTTTATACTGCAGTTAAACTATAGGACAGTAGGTTTATACTGCAGTTAAACTATAGGGACAGTAGGTTTATACTGGCAGTTTTAAACTATAGGACAGTAGGTTTATACTGCCAGTTTAAACTATAGGACAGTAGGTTTATACTGCAGTTAAACTATAGGACAGTAGGTTTATACTGCAGTTAAACTATAGGACAGTAGGTTTATACTGCAGTTAAACTATAGGACAGTAGGTTTATACTGCAGTTAAACTATAGGACAGTAGGTTTATACTGCAGTTAAACTATAGGACAATAGGTTTATACTGCAGTTAAACTATAGGACAGTAGGTTTATACTGCAGTTAAACTATAGGACAGTGGGTTTATACTGCAGTTAAACTATAGGACAGTGGGTTTATACTGCAGTTAAACTATAGGACAGTGGGTTTATACTGCAGTTAAACATAGGACAGTAGGTTTATACTGCAGTAAACTATAGGACAGTAGGTTTATACTGCAGTTTTAAACTATAGGACAGTAGGTTTAACTGCAGTTAAACTATAGGACAGTAGGTTATACTGCAGTTAAACTATAGGACAGTAGGTTTATACTGCAGTTAAACTATAGGAACAGTAGGTTTATACTGCAGTTAAACTATAGGACATTAGGTTTATACTGCAGTTAAACTATAGGGAACGTGGGGTTTATACTGCAGTTAAAAATATAGGACAGTAGGTTTTACTGCAGTTAAACTATAGGACAGTAGGTTTATAACTGCAGTTAAACTATAGGACAGTAGGTTATACTGCAGTTAAACTATAGGACAGTAGGTTATACTGCAGTTAAACTATAGGACGTAGGTTTATACTGCAGTTTAAACTATAGGACAGTAGGTTTATACTGCAGTTTAAACTATAGGGCAGTAGGTTTATACTGCAGTTAAATATAGGACAGTAGGTTTATACTGCAGTTAAACTATAGGACAGTAGGGTTTTATACTGCAGTTAAACTATAGGACAGTAGGTTTATACTGCAGTTAAACTATAGGACAGTAGGTTTATACTGCAGTTAAACTATAGGACAGTAGGTTTTATACTGCAGTTAAACTATAGGACAGTAGGTTTATACTGCAGTTAAACTATAGGACAGTAGGTTTATACTGCAGTTAATCTATAGGACAGTAGGTTTATACTGCAGTTAAACTATAGGACAGTAGGTTTATACTGCAGTTAAACTATAGGACAGTAGGTTTATACTGCAGTTAAACTATAGGACAGTGGGTTTATACTGCAGTTAAACTATAGGACAGTAGGTTTATACTGCAGTTAAACTATAGGACAGTAGGTTTATACTGCAGTTAAACTATAGACAGTGGGTTTATACTGCAGTTAAACTATAGGACAGTAGGTTTATACTGCAGTTAAACTATAGGACAGTAGGTTTATACTGCAGTTAAACTATAGGACAGTAGGTTTATACAGCAGTTAAACTATAGGACAGTAGGTTTATACAGCAGTTAAACTATAGGACAGTAGGTTTATACTGCAGTTAAACTATAGGACAGTAGGTTTATACTGCAGTTAAACTATAGGACAGTAGGTTTATACTGCAGTTAAACTATAGGACAGTGGGTTTATACTGCAGTTAAACTATAGGACAGTAGGTTTATACTGCAGTTAAACTATAGGACAGTAGGTTTACTGCAGTTAAACTATGGACAGTGGGTTTATACTGCAGTTAAACTATAGGACAGTAGGTTTATACTGCAGTTAAACTATAGGACAGTGGGTTTATACTGCAGTTAAACTATAGGACAGTAGGTTTATACTGCAGTTAACTATAGACAGTAGGTTTATACTGCATTAAACTATAGGACAGTAGGTTTATACTGCAGTTAACTATAGGACAGTAGGTTTATACTGCAGTTAAACTATAGGACAGTAGGTTTATACTGCAGTTAAACTATAGGACAGTAGGTTTATACTGCAGTTAAACTATAGGACAGTAGGTTTATACTGCAGTAAACTAAGGACAGTAGGTTATACTGCATTAAACTATAGGACAGTAGGTTATACTGCAGTTAAACTATAGGACAGTAGGTTTATACTGCAGTTAAACTATAGGACAGTAGGTTATACTGCAGTTAAACTATGGACATGGGTTTATACTGCAGTTAAACTATAGGACAGTAGGTTTATACTGCAGTTAAACTATAGGACAGTAGGTTTATACTGCAGTTAAACTATAAGACAGTGGTTTTACTGCAGTTAATCTATAGGACAGTAGGTTTATACTGCAGTTAAACTATAGGACAGTAGGTTTAAAACTGCATTTAAAACCCTATGGGACAGGGGGTTTATACTGCAGTTAAACTTAGGACAGTAGGTTTATACTGCAGTTAAACTATAGGACAGTAGTTTATACTGCAGTTAAACTATAGGCCCGTAGGTTTATCTGGCAGTTAAACTATAGGACAGTAGGTTTATATGCAGTTAAACTATAGGACAGTGGGTTTATACTGCAGTATAAACTATAGGACAGTAGGTTTATGTCAGTTAAACTATAGGACAGTTGGTTTTGCTGCAGTTAAAACTATAGTTTTGTGGTCTGTTGTGTGTGTGGTTTTTGTGAGTGTGTGTGTGTGTGGTTTGAGGGGTGTGTGTCTGTGAGGTGTGGGGTGTATGTGAGTGTTGTGAGTGTGTTGTGTGTGTGTGTTGGGGTGTGTGTGTGTTGTTGAGTGTGTGTGTCGGGTGAGTGTGTGTGTGAGTGTTAGTGTGTGTGTGTGTTGTGTGTGTGTTTTGTTTGTGAGTGTGTGTGTGTGTGTTGTGAGTGTGGTGTGTTGTGTCTTGTGAGTGTGTTGTGTTTATGTAGTGTCTGTGAGTGGTGTGTGTGTGAGTGTGTGTGTGTGTGTGTGTCTGTGAGTGTGAGTGTGTTGTGTGGTGTGTGTGAGTGTGAGTGTTGTGTGTGTGTGGTGTGAGGTGTGTGTGAGTGTGAGTGTGTTGTGGTGTGTGTGTGTGTGTGTGTTGTGAGTGTGTGTGTCTGTGGTCTGGGGAGTGTGTGTGTGTCTGTGAGGTGTGTTGTGTGTGTGTGTTGTTTTGTGTGTGTTTTGGGGTTGTTTTTTGTGTGAATTGTGTGTGTGTTTGTGTGAGTGTGTGTGTGTGTGTGTGTTTGTGTGAGTAGTGAGTGGTGTGTGTTGTGTGTGTTTTGTGTGGTGTGTTGTGGAGTGTGTGTGGTGGTCTGTGAGGTGTGGTGTGGTGGTGTGTGTAAGTGAGTGTGTGTGTTGGGGTCAGTGAGGTGTGTGTGTTGTGTTCTGTGAGTGTGTGTGTGTGTGTTGGGTTCATGAGTGGTGTTTTGGTGAGTGGGGGTGTGTGGGGTGTGTGTTTGTGTGAGTGGGTGGTGGTGTGGTTGGTGTGTGGTGGTGTGTGTGGTGTGTGTGGTGTGTGTGTGTGTGTGTGGTCGTTTTTTTGGGTTTTGTGCGTGTTGTGTTTTTTTGTGTGTGCTGTTGAGGAGGGGAAGGGGGTGAGTGGTCCATGTCTTTTTTAATTTTGCCCGGGCTGAGGCTGACTGGGTGAGGCCTCTCCAACAGGGGGGAAAGACGTGTGGGGGCCAGTGGAGCGGAGCTCTCTGTTATTTGTGTCCTTCTCCTCCCCTACTCCTCCCCTCCCCCCTCTCTCCTCCCCTCCCTCCTCTCTCTTCCCACCCACTCCTCCTCTCCCTCCCCTCTCTCCCCTCCCCACCCCCCTCCTCTTCCCCCACCTCCTCCTCCCTCCTATCCTCTCCCCCCCCCCCCCCCCCTCCTCCTCTCCTCTCTCCCCCCTTTCCCCTCCTCTCCTCCCCCCTCCCCTCCTCTCCCTCTCTCCCCCCCATCCCTCTATCCTCTCCTCTCCCCCTCCCCTCTCCTCCTCCCTCCTCCCCCCACTCCCTCCTATCCTCTCCTTCCCCCCTCCTCTTCCCCCTCTCTCTCTCTCCTCTCCTCCCCCCTCCTTCCCTCTCCCCCCCCCCCCACCCCCCCCTATCCTCCCTCTCTCTCCTCCTCCTCTCTCTCCCCACATCCCTCCTACCTCCTCCCCCCCCCCCCCCCGCCTCTCCTCTCTCCCCCCCCCCCTCCTTTTCCCCTCTCCCCCACTCCCCCCATCCCTCCCTCTCCTCCCTTCTCTCCTCTCCCTCCCCCCCCCCCCTCCCCTCCCCTACCTCTCCCCCTCTCCTCTCCTCTCTCTCCCCACATCCCTCCTATCCTCTCCTCCTCTACTCTCCTCCTTTCCTCTCCGTTGAGTGGCGGAGACCTTCAACGGAGTCTAACACAAGGCTTAGTAGCGTTGCGATACCAGCAGCCTACACACACCGACACTGTTGAACCCCAGTTAACCATTAGCATCACCCAGGAGTCTCCTCTTTAATGATGTTCAGTTACGTCTCTAGCGTTCAGCGGAGGAGAGAGAGGACAGGGCCTCCCGCACGGCAACTCATGTATATACACTAACACACGCTCACACACACACACACACACTCGTTTTTGTGAAAAATGGGGACATCAGATTTTTTTTTGCGAAATAGGGACAAACCTTTCTGAAGAAAATCTGATGTATATTAAAGATGTTCTATAGATGACGTGTAACGTTTACAGACAGGCCGACAGACCAATAGACAGACGGACAGGTCTCTGCTCAGGGGAAAACCATGTTGTGTTTTTTAAACCATGTTGCCTAGTTAGGTTATGTTGTCATTATTTCTGATCAATAATTTAGTCCCATTGAGTTGGTCATTTAGTTCCTCCATCTCACCAACAGGCCTGTTTACCGTTAGACATTATTCTCACAGTCACGTCTCTCTAACGTCCTCTTAGCCTGGATCACGTACCCTGTGTCCCAAATCACATGCTATTCCGCCAAAGGGCTCTGGTCAAAAGTAGTGCACTGAATAGGGAATAGGCTACCATTTAGGACACAGACAAAGGGTACAGTAGGTCAATATATGCATGTTGTGCTGTTGTCTCTTATTAGATAAATGCTAATGAATGATGGAGTGTGTGTGTGTGGTGTGTGTGTGTACATGTGTGTGCGTGTGTACATGTGTGTGTGCGCCCACCACCCTGCCGGAATGGCAATGAGAGCTGAAGAGAGTTGACCTTTTAGACTGAGGAAGCAGACAGCTTGTCCCAAATAGCACCGTATCTATGTAGTGGACGACATTAGACCAGAGAGACCCTATGGGCCCTGTTCATAGGTAGTGCACTATATAGGGAGTAGGGTGTCACCTGGTGACTCAACACTGCTCTTATCTCCTCCTCCACTAGGCTCATTACTGGAACTTAGGAGCGGAAACCTTTCAACCCTCTTTATCGCTCACTTTCCCTCCTCTCTCTCTCTCTCTTTGTCTTTCTCTCTTCTCTCTCTCCTCTCTCCTCTCTCTCATACTTTCTCTCTCTTTCTCTCTCTCTCTCTCCTCTCTACTCTCCACTCTCTCCTCTCCTCGCTCTCTCTCTCTCTCTTCTCCTCTCTGCTCTCTCTCTCTCTGCTCCTTTTCTCTCTCCATCTCTCTCTCTCTCTGTCTCTCTCTCTCTCTCTGTGAAAGAGGTATGAAAGAATAATTCCTGAATGTATTTATAATAATAGTAATTAGGATACTCTATTTTTATAGCTATTTTAATACATTTAGCTCAAAGCACTCTGCATATTGCATGTTGACAGCCTATAGTAGATTATATTGGTTTCCACGGGTAATGTGCAGTACATTCAGATGTTTCAGCTATAGAACTATTGGTTTCCACGGGTAATGTGCAGTACATTCAGATGTTTCAGCTATAGAACTATTGGTTTCCACGGGTATGTGCAGTACATTCAGATGTTTCACTATAGAACTATTGTTTCCACGGGTAATGTGCAGTCATTCAGAGTTTCAGCTATAGAACTATTGGTTCCACGGTATGTGCAGTACATTCAGATGTTTCAGCTATAGAACTATTGGTTTCCACGGGTAATGTGCAGTACATTCAGATGTTTCAGCTATAGAACTATTGGTTTCCACGGGTAATGTGCAGTACATTCAGATGTTTCAGCTATAGAACTATTGGCTTCCATAGGTCATGTGCAGTACATTCAGATGTTTCAGCTATAGAACTATTGGTTTCCACGGGTAATGTGCAGTACATTCAGATGTTTCAGCTATATAACTATTGGTTTCCACGGGTAATGTGCAGTACATTCAGATGTTTCAGCTATAGAACTATTGGTTTCCACGGGTAATGTGCAGTACATTCAGATGTTTCAGCTATAGAACTATTGGTTTCCACGGGTAATGTGCAGTACATTCAGATGTTTCAGCTATAGAACTATAGGTTTCCACGGGTAATGTGCAGTACATTCAGATGTTTCAGCTATATTAAGACTCATGGGACATTCATTAGTTCATTAACTCCAATCCATCACATCACTTCAGGCTGTATACATTGTTAGTGTCATGTTTGAGCTGCTACCCTGAGGGTTGCTAGTTCCATTTTATCGCTGCTAACCAACACATGGATTGTGTCCTAAATTGCACCCTATTCCCTATATAGTGCACTACTTATGACCAGGGTGTAGGTAAAAGGGTGCCATTTGGGACACTTGAGACTCGTGATGAGTTGATCTGAGTTCAGCTGGTGGTTTGGTTGGACGCAGGGAAGGACAGTTAGTCTGTCTCTGTCTCTCTGGTCAACACACTCCTCTGGTCAACATATCACTAGAGAGACACTTCACACACTCCTCTGGTCAACATATCACTAGAGAGACGCCTCACACTCTCCTCTGGTCAACATATCACTAGAGAGACGCTTCACACACTCCTCTGGTCAACATATCACTAGAGAGACGCTTCACACACTCCTCTGGTCAACATATCACTAGAGAGACGCTTCACACACTCCTCTGGTCAACATATCACTAGAGAGACGCCTCACACCCTCCTCTGGTCAACATATCACTAGAGAGACACTTCACACACTCCTCTGGTCAACATATCACCAGAGAGACGCTAAACTGCCACCGCTGTTCTGTTCTAGCTTTGATGCTGCTGAGGAGATGGGAGGGAACTTAACTCTCCCTACAGTGGGGCTCTCTAGAGACTGGGAGAGAGGGATGGAGGGAGTGATAAAGAGAGAAGGGAAGGAGTGAGCTGTGTTGATGTGGACGGCCTGTTTTACCAGAGAGAAGTTGTCTCTAAGAGGAGGAGGAGAGGATGATGTATCCGTCTGTAACGTGATATGACATATGAGATGTTATTTTTAGAACGGAGGGCCCCAGTAAGAAAGGGTTTTATAGGGTTTTGAGTGGGTTGATCTTTTTAAATATTCAACTTGTATGAAATATAGAGCACGACTTGAGGCTGTTTTAGAATTCATAAGTACGTCTCTGAGAACTGGATGCTTGAGAGCTGTCAGAAGGGAAGTCTGCATCCCAAATCACACCCTATTCACTACATAGTGCCCTATGGGCCCTGGTCAAAAGTAGTGCACTTTATAGGGAATAGGGTGCCATTTTGGGACGCAGGCGCTGCCTAGCCGTCTCCCTCCATGTGAAATACAAACCATTGTGACTGAAGGAAGGTAACAGGCTAGCGCCATACTAGACCTGGGTTCAAATACTATTTGAAAATAACGTCATATGTTTAGTCTGTGGTTGATTGAGCTTGCCTGGCTAAATGAAACTAATAGAACAGTGGAAAAGGTGCGAACCCCGCCCACCTGGCACCCCACGCAGGCTAAAGCAAATGCCAAAAGTATTTGAACGTTTTCAAATAGTATTTGAAGCCAGGCGTGCTAGCTAGCAGCGTACCCACCAGAACACTCAGGCTAGCCAGGGGGAAAGACCAAAACAGAATAGGAATATAGACAGACTTAGGTAGTGAACCAGGGGACAATACATATTCATTAACTGGCCATATCACTCCATGTCTCACTGTGTCTCTCCATGTCTCACCGTGTCTCTCCGTGTCTCTCCATGTCTCACCGTGTCTCTCCGTGTCTCTCCGTGTCACTCCATGTCTCACTGTGTCTCTCCATGTCTCACCGTGTCTCTCCGTGTCTCTCCGTGTCTCTCCATGTCTCACCGTGTCTCACCGTGTCTCATCCGTGTCTCTCCGTGTCTCACTGTGTCTCACTGTGTCTCTGTCCTCTCCGTGTCTCTCCATGTCTCACCGTGTCTCACCGTGTCTCTCCGTGTCTCTCCGTGTCTCTCCGTGTCTCTCCGTGTCTCACTGTGTCTCTGTGTGTCTCTCTGTGTGTGTGTGTCTCTGTGTCTCTCTGTGTGTGTGTCTCACTGTGTCTCTGTGTGTGTTCTGTCTCTGTGTGGTGTCTCTGTCCTCTGTGTGTGTTGTGTGTGTGTCTCTGTGGTCTCTTGTGTGTGTGTTCGTCTCTGTGTCTCTCTGTGTGGTGTCTCTGTGTGTGTGTGTTGTGCTTGTCTCTGTGTGTGTCTCTGTGTGTGTGGCTCTGAGGCTAGACTGTGTTCAGGTCTGAACTGTAATGGAGATGTCCTCTGATCTGTCTAATGATGGACTAGACTGTGTTCAGGTCTGAACTGTAACGGGAGTGTCCTCTGATCTGTCTAATGGACTAGACTGTGTTCAGGTCTGAACTGTAACTGGAGATGTCCTCTGACGGGTCTAATGATGGACTAGACGTGTTCAGTCTGAACTTTAACTGGAGAGTCCTCTGATCTGTCTAATGAGGGGACTAGACTGTGTTTCAGGTCTGAACTGTAACTGGAGATGTCCTCTGATCGGTCAAATGATGGACTAGACTGTGTTTCAGGTCTGAACGTAACTGGAGATGTCCTCTGATCGTCTAATGATGGACTAGACGGGTTTTTCGGTCTGAACGGGTAACTGGAGATGTCCTCTGATCTGTCTAATGATGGACTAGACTGTGTTCAGGCCCTGAACTGTAACTGGAGATTTTCCTCTGATCTGTCTAATGAAATGACTAGACTGTTTCAGGTCTGAACTGTAACTGGAGATGTCCTCTGATCTGTCTATGATGGACTAGACTGTGTTCAGGTTTTAACTGTAACTGGAGATTTCCTCTGATCTGTCAAATATGGACTAGACGTGTTCGGGTCTGAACTGTAACTGAGATGTCCTCTGATCGGGTCAATAAATGGACTAGACTGTGTTCAGGTCTGAACTGTAACTGGAGATGTCCCTCTGATCTGTCTAATGATGGACTAGACTGTTTTTTCAGGTCTGAACTGTAACGGAGATGTCCTCTGATTTTGCCCTAATGATGGACTAACTGTGTTCAGGTCTGAACTGAAACTGGAGAGTCCTCTGATCTGTCAATGATGGACTAGACTGTGTTCAGGTCCGACTGTAACTGGAGATTCCTCTGATCTGTCTAATGATGACTGACTGTGTTCAGTTTTAAACTGAAACTGGAGAGCCCTCTGATCTGTCTAATGATGGACTAGACTGTTTTTCAGGTCTGAACTGTAACTGGAATGTCCTCTGATTTTGTCTAATGAGGGACTAACTGTGTTCAGGTTCGAACTGTAACTGGAGATGTCCTCGATCTGTCAATGATGGACTAGACGGGTGTTCAGGTCTGAACTGTAACTGGAGATGTCCTCTGATCTGTCTAATGATGGACTAACTGTGTTCAGGTCTAACTGTAACTGGAGATGTCCTCTGATCTGTCTAATGATGGACTAGACTGTGTTCAGGTCTGAACTGTAACTGGAGATGCCCCTCTGATCTGTCTAATGATGGACTAGACTGTGTTCAGGTCTGAACTGTAACTGGAGATGTCCTCTGATCTGTCTAATGATGGACTAGATACTGTGTTTCAGGTCTGAACTGTAACTGGAGATGTCCTCTGATCTGTCTAATGATGGACTAGACTGTGTTCAGGTCTGAACTGTAACTGGAGATGTCCTCTGATCTGTCTAATGATGGACTAGACTGTGTTCAGGTCTGAACTGTAACTGGAGATGGTCCTCTGATTCTGTCTAATGATGGACTAGACTGTGTTCAGGTCTGAACTGTAACTGGAGATGTCCTCTGATCTGTCTAATGATGGACTAGACTGTGTTCAGGTCTGAACTGTAACTGGAGATTGTCCTCTGATCGTCCTAATGATGGGACTAGACTGTGTTCAGGTCTGAACTGTAACTGGAGATGTCCCTCTGATCTGTCTAATGATGGGACTAGACTGTGTTCAGGTCTGAACTGTAACTGGAAGATGTCCTCTGATCTGTCTAATGATGGACTAGACTGTGTTTCAGGTCTGAACCGTAACTGGAGATGTCCGTCTGATCTGTCTAATGATTGGACTAGACTGTGTTCAGGTCTGAACTGTAACTGGAGATGTCCTCTGATCTGTCTAATGATGGACTAGACTGTGTTCAGGTCCTGAACTGGATAACTGGAGATGTCCTCTGATCTGTCTAATGATGGACTAGACTGTGTTCAGGTCTGAACTGTAACTGGAGATGTCCTCTGATCTGTCTACTGATGGACTGGACTGTGTTTCAGGTCTGAACGTAAATGGGAGATGTCCTCTGATCTGTCTAATGATGGACTAGACTGTGTTCAGGTCTGAACTGTAACTGGAGATGTCCTCTGATCTGTCTAATGATGGACTAGACTGTGTTCAGGTCTGAACTGGAACTGGAGATGTCCTCTGAATCTGTCTAATGATGGACTAGACTGTGTTCAGGTCTGAACTGTTAACTGGAGATGTCCTCTGATCTGTCTAATGATGGACTAGACTGTGTTCAGGTCTGAACTGTAACTGGAGATGTCCTCTGATCTGTCTAATGATGGACTAGACTGTGTTCAGGTCTGAACTGTAAACTGGGATGTCCTCTGATCTGTCTAATGATGGACTAGACTGTGTTCAGGTCTGAACTGTAACTGGAGATGTCCTCTGATCTGTCTAATGATGGACTAGACTGTGTTCAGGTCGAACTGTAACTGGAGATGTCCTCTGATCTTCTAATGATGGACTAGACTGTGTTCAGTCTGAACTGTAACTGGAGATGTCCTCTGATCTGTCTAATGATGGACTAGACTGTGTTCAGGTCTGAAACTGGTAACTGGAGATGTCCTATGATCTGTCTAATGATGGACTAGACTGTGTTCAGGTCTGAACTGTAACTGGAGATGTCCTCTGATCTGTCTAATGATGGACTAGACTGTGTTCAGGTCTGAACTGAACTGGAGATGTCCTCTGATCTGTCTAATGATGGACTAGACTGTGTTCAGGTCTGAACTGTAACTGGAGATGTCCTCTGGATCTGTCTAATGATGGACTAGACTGTGTTCAGGTCTGAACTGTAACTGGAGATGTCCTCTGATCTGTCTAATGATGGACTAGACTGTGTTCAGGTCTGAACTGTAACTGGAGATGTCCTCTGATCTGTCTAATGATGGACTAGACTGTGTTCAGGTCTGAACTGTAACTGGGAGATGTCCTCTGATCTGTCTAATGATGGACTAGACTGTGTTCAGGTCTGAACTGTAACTGGAGATGTCCTCGGATCTGTCTAATGATGGACTAGACTGTGTTCAGGTCTGAACTGTAACTGGAGATGTCCTCTGATCTGTCTAATGATGGACTAGACGGTGTTCAGGTCTGAACTGTAACTGGAGATGGTCCTCTGATCTGTCTAATGATGGACTAGACTGTGTTCAGGTCTGAACTGTAACTGGAGATGTCCTCTGATCTGTCTAATGATGGACTAGACTGTGTTCAGGTCTGAACTGTAACTGGAGATGTCCTCTGATCTGTCTAATGATGGACTAGACTGTGTTCAGGTCTGAACTGTAACTGGAGATGTCCTCTGATCTGTCTAATGATGGACTAGACTGTGTTCAGGTCTGAACTGTAACTGGAGATGTCCTCTGATCTGTCTAATGATGGACTAGACTGGTTCGGTCTGAACTGTAACTGAGAGTCTCTATCTGTAAGATGAACGAGACGTTGTCAGGTCTGAACTGTTAACTGGAGATGTCCTCGGATCTGTCTAATGATGGACTAGACTGTGTTCAGGTCTGAACTGTAACTGGAGATGTCCTCTGATCTGTCTAATGATGGACTAGACTGGTGTTCAGGTCTGAACTGTAACTGGAGATGTCCTCTGATCTGTCTAATGATGGACTAGACTGTGTTCAGGTCTGAACTGTAACTGGAGATGTCCTCTGATCGTCTAATGATGGACTAGACTGTTTCAGGTCGAACTGTAACTGGAGTTGTCCTCTGATCTGTCTAATGATGGACTTAGACTGTGTTCAGGTCTGAACTGTAACTGGAGATGTCCTCTGATGTCGTTGATGGACTAGATGGGTTCAGGTCGTCTGAACTGTAACTGGAGATGTCCTCTGATCTGTTAATGATGGATGAGGGGTTCAGGTCTGTAAACTGAACTGGAGATGTCCTCTGATCTGTCTAATGATGGACTATACTGTGTTCAGGTCTGAACTGTAACTGGAGATGTCCTCTGATCTGTCTAATGATGGACTAGACTGTTTCAGGTCTGAACTGTAACTGGAGATTGCCCGGGTTGTCTAATTGGATGTACTGTGGCGTTGAACTGTAACTGGAGATGTCCTCTGATCTGTCTAATGATGGACTAGACTGTGTTCAGGTCTGAACTGTAATGGAATGCCTCTGATCTGTCTAATGATGGACTAGACTGTGTTCAGGTCTGAACTGTAACTGGGATGTCTCTGATCTGTCTAATGATGGACTACTTGTTCAGGTTGAACTTGTAACTGGAGATGTCCTCTGATCTGTCTAATGATGGACTAGAACTGTGTTCGGTCTGAACTGACTGGAGATGTCCTCTGATCTGTCTAATGATGGACTAGACTGTGTTCAGGTCTGAACTGTAACTGGGAGATGTCCTCTGATCTGTCTAATGATGGACTAGACTGTGTTCAGGCTGAACTGTAACTGGAGATGTCCTCTGATCTGTCTAATGGGACTGACTGGACTGTGTTCAGGTCTGAACTGTAATGAATGGCCTCTGATCTGTCAATGATGGACTAGACTGTGTTCAGGTCTGAACTTTTAACTGGAGATGTCCTCTATCTGTTAATGATGGACTAGACTGTTTTTCAGGTCTGAACTGAACTGGAGATTTTCCTCTGATCTGTCTAATGATGGACTAGACTGTGTTCAGGTTGAACTGTAACTGGAGATGTCCTCTGATCTGTCTAATGATGGACTAGACTGTGTTCAGGTCTGAACTGTAACTGGAGATGTCCTCTGATCTGTCTAATGATGGACTAGACTGTGTTCAGGTTGAACTGTAACTGGAGATGTCCTCTGATCTGTCTAATGATGGCTAGACTGTGTTCAGGTCTGAACTGTAACTGGAGATGTCCTCTGATCTTTCTAATGATGGACTAGAACTGTGTTCAGGTCTGAACTGTAACTGGGATGTCCTCTGATCTGTCTAATGATGGACTAGACTGTGTTCGGGTCTGAACTGTAACTGGAGATGTCCTCTGATCTGTTAATGATGCTAGACTGTTCAGGTCTAACTGTAACTGGAGATGTCCTCTGATCTGTCTAATGATGGACTAACTGTGTTCGTCTGAACTGTACTGGAGATGTCCTCTGATTGTCTAATGATGGCTAGTGTGTTCAGGTTTTAACTGTATGGAGATGTCCTCTGATCTGTCTATGATGGACTGACTGTTTCAGGTCTGACTGTGAACTGGAGATGTCCTCTTCTGTCTAATGATGGACTAACTGTGTTGCAGGTCTGAACTGTAACTGGAGATGTCTCTGATCTGTCTAATGATGGACTAGACTGTTTCAGGTCTGACTGTAACTGGAGATGTCCCTTCTGATCTGTCTAATGATGACTAGCTGTGTTCAGGTCTGAACTGTAACTGGGATGTCCTCTGATCTGTCTAATGATGGACTAGACTGTGTTCAGGTCTGAACTTGTAACTGGGATGTCCTCTGTCTGTCCTAATGATGCTAGACTGTGTTAGGTCTGAATGTAACTGGAGATGTCCTCTGATCTGTCTAATGATGGACTGACTGTTCGTCTGGACTGTTGAATGTCCTGATCTGTCTCTGGATGGCTATGTGTGTCGGTCTAACTGTAACTGGAGATGCCTCTGACTGTCTAATGATGGACTAGACTGTGTTCAGTCTGAACTGTAACTGGAGATGTCCTCTGATCTGTCTAATGATGTGATTGTAGGAATGTAACTGGATTCCGGTCTGACTGTACTGATGACTGAGATGTCTCTGACTCTGGGAGCCTCTTCAATATGGACTGACTGTGTTCAGGTCTGTTAACTGAGAGATGTCCTTGATCTGTCTAATGATGGACTACTATGTTTCGTCTGAACTGTAACTGGAGATGTCCTCTGATCTGTCAAGATGGACTAGACTGTGTTCAGGTTGAACTGTAACTGGAGATGTTCGTCCTGATCTGTCTAATGATGGACTAGACTGTGTTCTTGAATGTAACTGGGATGTCCTCTGATCTGTCTAAGTATGGATGCTGTGTTCAGGTCTGAACTGATACGGGATGTCCTCTGATCTGTCTAATGAATGGACTGACTGTTTAGGTCTAATGTTGTTAACTGAGATGTCCTCTGATCTGTCTAATGATGACTAGACTGTGTTCAGGTCTGAACTGTAACTGGAGATTCCTCTGATCTGTCTAAATGGACTAGACTGTGTTAGGTGAACTGTAACTGGAGATGTCCCTCTGATCTGTCTAATGATGGACTAGACTGTGTTCAGGTCTGAACTGTAACTGGAGATGTCCTCTGATCTGTCTAATGATGGACTAGACTGTGTTCAGGTCTGAACTGTAACTGGAGATGTCCTCTCTGTATGTGCTATTGTTATGACTGTCGAGGCTGTGTTCGTCATGAATGCTGTAATGACTGATGTCTTGATTGTCTATGATGAAGACTGGTTCGGTCTGAACTGTAACTGGAGATTCCTCTATCTGTCTAATGATGGACTATACTGTGTTCAGGTCTGAACTGTAACTGGAGATGTCCTCTGACTGTCTAATGAGAGACTAGACTGTTTCAGGTCTGAACTGTAACTGGAGATGTCCTCTGATCTGTCTAATGATGGACTAGATGTGTTCAGGTCTGAACTGTAACTGAGATGTCCTCTGATCTCTAATGAGGACTAGCTTGTTCATGAACTGTCATGATGATGCCTCTGATCTGTCTAATGATGGCTAGACTGTGTTAGTGAACTGTAACTGGAGATGTCCTCTGATCTGTCTAATGATGGACTAGACTGTGTTCAGGTGAACTGTAACTGGAGATGTCCTCTGATCTGTCTAATGTGGACTAGACTGTGTTCAGGTTGTGAACTGTAGGGATGTCCTCTGAATCTGTCTAAGTGTATGGACTGTAACTGTGTTCAGGTCTGACTGTAACTGGGATGTCCTCGTCTGTCTAATGATGGACTGACTGTGTTCAGGTCTTAACTGTACTGTAACTGGAAGATGTCCTCTGTCGTCTAATGATGGAATGACTTGTCTGTCTGTGACTGAGACTGTAACTGGAATGTCTGTGAGTGTCTAATGAATGGACAACTGTCTTGTGTCTGAGTGTCTTGTCAAGTATGATGTAACTGTTGAGAATGCCTGTGTCTCGTCTAATGTATGGACTGGTTCAGGTCTGAACTGTAACTGGAGATGTCCTCTGATCTGTCTAATGATGGACTGACTTGTTTCATGAACTGAATGTTCTTCTGAACTGTAACTGGAGACTGTTTCCGTCTGATTTCTAATGATGGACTAGACTGTGTTAGGTCTGAACTGTAACTGGAATTCCTCTGATCTGTCTAATGATGACTAGACTGTGTTCAGGTCTGAATGGTAACTGGAGTGTCCTCTGATCTGTTTATATGGACTGACTGTGTTCAGTCTGAACTGTAACTGGAGATGTCCTCTGATCTGTCTAATGGAAGATGTTCAGTGTTGCTGACTCTACTGGGTGTCCTCTGATCTGTCTAATGATGGCACTGACTGTTTCGGCTGAACTGTAACTGGAGATGTCCTCTATGTCTAATATGGACTAGACTGTGTTCGGTCTGACTGAACTGTAACTGGATTGCCTCTGATCTGTCAATGATGGCTAGACTGTTTCAGGTCGGACGTGACTGTTATGTCCTATGATCGTCATGGATTGGACTGACTGTGTTAGGTCTGAACTGTAATGGAGTCCTGTCTGTCTAATGATGGACTAGACTGTGTCGGTCTGAATGATAGACTGTCTGGAGTGTACTCGATGTCTATGATGTTAACTGGAGACTGTTCTGAGGTCTAACTGTTGACTGGAGATGTCCTCATCTGAATGTACTGGAGTGTCACTAGATGTGTCTACTGGTCAGTGAACTGTAACTGGAGATGTCCTCTGATCGTCTAATGATGGACTAGACTGTGTTCAGGCTGAACTGTAACTGGAGAGTCCTATCTGTCTAATGATGGACTTGTGTTCATGTAGAACTGAATGTCCTCTAGTCTATGTGGGACTTTGGTCGTTAACTGTGTTTCAGGTCTGACTGTTAATGAGGACTCGACTGATTTCTGTCATGAACTGTAACTGAGAGTCCTCTGCTGTCTAGTATGGACTGACTGTTCTAGTCTAATGTAAGGAGATGTCCTTTTCAAGTGGACTAACTGTGTTGGTCTGAATGTAATGGAGATCCTTTCTGTGTAGTGACTGTGTTCAGTGAACTGTAACTGGAGATGTCCCTGATCTGTTTATGACTGACTGTTACTGTAGATGTCCTCTGATCTGTCTAAGGTGAGTGTTCAGGTCTGACGTACTGGAGATTCCTCTGATCTGTCTAATGTGGACTAGACTGTGTTCAGGTCTGAACTGTAACTGGAGTGTCCTGTCTGTAATGACTAACTGGTTCGGTCTGAACTGTAACTGGAGAGCCTCTGATCTGTCAATGAGGGTGTTCAGGTCTGTAATGTAAGGAGTGTGTTCTGTCTAATGATGGACTAGACTGTTCGGATCTGACTGACTGGGTCCTCTGATCTCTAATTGACTAACTGGGATGCTTGATCTGTCTAATGGACTAGGTTTCCTGACTGTAACTGAGATGATTTGTATGAAGCGTGTTAGTTAACTGAATGGGATGTCTCTGATCTTGTAGACTGTGGTAACTGACTGGATCTTTGTCTATATGATGACTGTGTTGGGTGAACTGTTGGAGATTCTGATTGTCTAATGATGCTAGACTGTGTTCGCTGAACTGTAATGGTGTCTCTGTACTGATGATGCTAGACTGGTTGTCTGAACTGTAACTGGAGAGTCCTCTGATGTCTAGATGATGACTTTTGTCTGAATGATAAAGATGTGTCTGATGTATGAGGGTGCTGTTTCGTCTAACTGTAACTGGAGTTGTCCTGATCTGTCTAAGAGGTGACTGTTCGGTCTAACTGTATGGAGACGTCCTTAGTTAACTGTAACTGGAGTCTGAGTCTGTCAGGATGTTTCGTCTATGAATGTGCCTGATGTCTAATGATGGACTAGACTGTTTGGCTCTGAACTGTAACTGGGCCTCTGTCTTAGTTGACTGTTATCTGACTACTGGAATGTACTCTGATGTCTAATGGTGCTTGTCGTTGAACTGAATGGGATGTCTATGATCGCTAATGGACCTCGATCTGTTCAGTTGAACTGAACTGGATGTCTCTATTTCTTGAACGATACTGGTGTTCTCTGACTGTCTAATGTGATCCTGTTGCTAATGTATGGAGTCTGCACTGTAATGGAAGGTCTCTGTCTGTCTAATGATGGAAGATGTTTCGGTCTGAATGTAACTGGATGTCCTCGATCTGTTAATGATAGACTGTTCGGTCTGACTGATACTGGGAGTCCTCTGATCTGTAAGATGGACTGATTGTTCAGGTTGAACTGTAACTGAATTTCGTTATCTGTCTTCATGGTGCACTGGTTGGAGTCCTTGAACTGTAATGATGGCTACTGTGTTCAGGTCTGAACTAACTGGAGTGTCCTCTGTTCTAACGAGATGGATGGTCAGAATGAAGACTGGTTGTCCTAATGTGCTGAGTGTCTCGACTGTGTATGGACTAACTGTATCGGGTACTCTGACTGAGATGTCCTGACTGTGTTCAGGATGACGTAACTGGAGGTCCTGAACTGTCATGTGGCTAGATGTTAGTTGACTGTTGAGGTCTGACTTCTTGAATGCTCTGTGTTCTATGTGACTGACTGGATGGTCTGACTGTAATGAGATGTCCTTGATCTGTCTAATATGGACTGGAACTGTTTCGTCTGAACTGAATGGATGTCTCTGATCTGTCAATGATGGACTAACTGTGTTCAGTCAATTAATGGATGTCTATCTGTCTAGATGGGACTGATGTAACGGAGACCTGATGTCCTATGATGATATGGTTAGTAACTTGGAGATGTGCCTGATCTGTCAATGGGTAGATCTTGTTAGGTCTGAAGTATGGAGATGTCCTCTGACGTCGAAGATGCCTTGTAGGTTAACTTAGGAGATGTCCTGATTGTCTAATGATGCTAGATGTGTTCGTCGTGATGATGGACTATGTCCTCTGTCTAACTGATGTGGAGATGTCTTCGTCTGATTATGGGATGACCTGTGTCTGTCTAAATTGTAGACTGTCCTGTGTCTAAGTGACTAACTGATGTGTCTGATCTGTAAGAGATGCCTTGTCTGTCTAATGGACTGGAGTGTTTCGGTCTTAAGATCTGAGATGTCCTCTGATCTGTTAATTGGATGCCTTGTCGTCTGATGACTGGAATGTCTCAGTGTCTGACCTAATGGAGATGCCTTGTTCGTTGAACGTACTGGGATGTCTTGACTTAACTGGGATCTCTGTTCGTCTGAATGATGGTAGACTGGTTCAGCAACTGTCTAGGGTCCTTGATTGGCTATATGGTCTTTTTGGTAATGAACTGAGTCTTGTTCTGATGTAACTGAGATGTGTGTTAGGTCTAAATTCCCTGATTTCTAATGAGGATAGTGTGTTCGGCTGACTGTACGGGAAGTCCTGCCCTCTTAAAATTGGTATCTTAATTAACTGGAGGTCCTGTCTTTTAATGGAAAGACTGTTTTTAATTAACTGGAGTGTCTCTGATCTGTTTTAAAAAAATTTTGTGTTAGGTTGAATGTAACTGGTTCCTGCCTGATGTATGACTTGGTTCAGGTCTGAACGTAAACTGGAGATGTCCTTGATCTGTCTGAGGGCAACTGTTTAGGCTGACTGAATGGTCCCTTTTTAATGAGGAGTGTTTCGTTGAATTGGAGATGTCCTTGATGCTAATGGATTGTATTGAAGACTGTGTTACTGTAACTGGGATTGCCTGACTGTCTAATGTAGGGACTAGACTGTGTTCTCTGATGTAACTGGAGGCCTCTGATTGTCAGATCTGACGGGTTTTTCTGCTGCTAACGGAGATGCCCTGATCGTCTAAAGGGACTACTGTTTGGTCTACTGAAAAGGGATGGCTTTATCTTTAAGGGAAACCTGTTTCGTCTGACTAAATGGAGCGTTTCGATGTCTATGATGGACTAGACTGGTTCGGTCTGAACTGTAACTGAGATCCCTGATCTGTCTAATGATGGACTGACTGTGTTCTCTAAAAGTAATGGAGATGTCCTCTGATCTGTCTGTGGACAGTGTTCAGCTATGACTGGATGCCCTGTCTATGGATACTGTTTCCCTGAACGTTGGAGTGTTTCGTCTGAATGTAACTGGACTTTTCTCTGTGTAATGACTGGACTTTCTCTGATTTTACTGTGCTGACTGTTTCAGGCTGACTGTCTGGTTGTTGAATAGATGTCTTGATTGTTGTACGGAAAGGTTGTTGTCTGACTGTAATGGATGCTCAATGTTATATGGACTGTACTGTTTATCTGAATTATGAGATGTACTAAATCTGTGATTTTGAATGTCGGATCGTCTTTGTTAAGGTCTGTTGTTGAACGAATGGATGTCTCTGATCTGTTAAGTCCTAGACTGTTTTCAGGTCTGAACTGTAACTGGAGACCTCGATCGTCTATGATGGACTAGACTGGTTCAGGTCTGAACTGAACGGATTTCCTCTGATCTGTCTAATGAGGACTAGATTGTTCGTCTGAACTTAAGGAGATTCCTCTGATTGTCTAATGATGGTAGATGTGTTTTGAACTGTATGGAGAGGTCTCTGATCTGTCTAATGAGGACTAGACTGTGTTCAGGTCTGAACTGTAATGGGATGTCCTGTCGTCAAGATGGCTAACTGTTTCAGGCTGAATGTAATGGGATGTCCTCGGGTCTGTCTATGATGGTAACGGATGTTTCAGGTGAATTTAATGGAGATTCCTTGATTTCATGAGTGACTAGTTTTTAGTGAACTGTAACTGGATCCTCTTGATAATGTGTTTGCTGAACTGTAACTGGAGATGTCCCTTGACTGTCTAATGTGGACAAAGGTCAGGTCTAACTGAACTGAATTGTCCTAGTGGCTAATGATGGAAGGTTGATTGTCTGTCTCTTGATTTGTCGGTTAAGAACTGGAGTGTTTCAGTCTGTTGTGAACGATGTCCTCTGATCTTGTAATGGAGACTGTGTTCGGTTAATATGGATGACTGTTCTGTCTGAACTGATGGGATGTTCAGTCTGAACTGAGGGAGACTGTCCTCTGATTGACTAAAGGT
>LR778274.1:23261562-23335097 GCA_902810595.1 Coregonus sp. 'balchen'
GTTACATGGGCCTGGCTTTATAAATCATTAAAATATCTACAGAAATAAGACAGATCCCGCTTCTGTTGCCTGTTTGACTGTTAATAGCCTACTGATTCCGGGAGCACCAAGCCTCACGCAACTATTTCACTAATTGGGCTGTTTTTTCATCTTTGCTGTAATAAATAATAAATACTTTTCACTGGTTTTATTTATTATTTAGTGTTTACACTCTTCCAAAATAATATTTATAATAATCTCCTTCTTATTGATTATTATTATTATTATTATTATTATTATCATTTTTATGATCATCATTATAATAATAAGTAAAGTCATTATCATTAGTAGGCTTAGTATAGCAGCCTTTTATAACCACCATGGAGCTGTAGGCCTAAGAGCGCATCCTGTTTAGTCTTAATACCTAATTAATAATACTACTATTAATAATATTATTTATTATAATACTTAATAAAGGCTACTGTATCAATCAATCATTCATTCGTTCATGTCATCACACAGCATACGAGTCGTTCATGATGTGAAATGCAATCAAGGATTTTAGTTTGTTAAAATAAAATAACAAAAGCGACCGTTTGAATAATTAGCGTAAACAATAAATATTCCTGACCCGTTACATTTTAGGAAATTGCATTCACGAATGAATGCGACTGTTTTTAGCCTTTGCTGTAATAAAGGCTTTACAGACTCTGTGGTACGCTTATAATCGATTTAGTGTTGTTTACATTGTTCCAAACGGTCAGAAAAAAATGATATTGTAATCTAACAGCACCTTATTTTGGTGCACACAATATCCACGCAGCGTTTGCTCCATACCTATTTTTTTCTTGATCTCCAGTTATTTCCACAACTAGTCACATTTATTCCATACATCTGACTTCCCCTTTACCTCCTGAGCAACCAGTAAACATCCCCCCCCCCCCCCCCCTTTCCTGTTTATTTTTGTCACGTCCTCCGCATCCGTTTTGCTGTTAATGGCGTTTCGGAGTTTGTTATAACCAATTTATTGACGTGATTATGATATACTATAGGTCAGGCCCTATTGGTCACGTGCATGCGATGCATACATGTGTTACGTAAAGAGAGCAAAGGGTTGAGGGGGTTTGTTTTTCCTAAACGAAGGCGTGATTTCGGTAACGGAACGTTTTCAGTCAGAAACGGCTGTAATTAGGTTTCAGCTTCAGCGACACGGACAGTGTGATACACATGGTTGAAGTTCTGTGGTGGTCGCTACAGCAGGAAGGAGAGAGAGAGAGAGACAACGGGTGCTAGCAACACAGTCACTCACTGTCTTTTTTTTATTTTTATTTAAACACAGTCTGAGCCCGGCCCGGCAACAATCAAATCAATTGCGGTCGGGGACTCCCTCGAGTCATTTGTGTGTCTTCATTATTTCATCAGACGAGCTCAGTGCATTTAGTTGATTTGATTGATTAAAACACATAGGATGTGTCTATATATTGGAAAAATACACATTTTAACATTTCGACCAGTCGATTGTTCGAGGAGAAGAGATGACTCTTGGTCGACAGACTAGAACATGATCTTACATTAACAGTGGAGTACTAGAGATTTATAGCTAAGTTGTTTCATTCTAAATCCAAAACCTTTCAAACAGCCTATAAAACCCTCAGCCTTCTACTCCCCATATCACCAGTGTTTCTCTCTATTGTGGCCTCCACTCCAAAAAATTATATTTTGGATATTGTTTTGGGGGGGAGGGGGTGGTAAAACAGTGTAAACTTAAATGACTAATACCAGATATAAAGTACACGAGCTCATTTTTGATAACTACAACCACCAGAAAACAACACTAGACGATCGGGGAGAATCTAAAAAATGTAATGTCATTGATTTAGTTATAATGTTTGAGTCACTCAGATAGCATAAGAACACGGCATAAAGCCTTTGCAGAATGTGTAGGACAGCATTTTCTGTACGACCAAGAGGTGGCCCTCTTTAATGGTCGGTCAGAGCACGCACCATTGGCCACGCCCACTACCAACCCCCCGCCCACGCTAACTTTTCCATCGCTGCTGAAAACACTCCTAGGAGAAAACACTGATCAGTTTTATATTTGTTTGTTTCTATTACCTCCCCCAGTCCTCACTTCTAGCTTTCAGATGAGCTTGACAGCGAAGACGACATGGATGTGTCCCGAATAGCACCCTATTCCCTCTATAGTGCACTACTTTTGACCAGAGCCCATCAAAAAGCAGTGCACTATAGAGGGAAATACGGGTAGCCTTTGGGACACATCACATCTCATCTTACTAATGTCGAACCCAAGCGTTTAACTTGTTCTGGCGAAGGTGCCACAGGTACCATCCAATAACCGTTTTTTTACGAGGCAGGAGCCAGAAGCCGTTATAAGGTTTAGAGCAGATGGTTTCTCTGGTGTGTTAGACTGATCCCTGGGAGTTTCAGGGACTGACTAGGCTTTTCTCTGGTGTGTTAGACTGATCCCTGGGAGTTTCAGGGACTGACTAGGCTTTTCTCTGGTGTGTTAGACTGATCCCTGGGAGTTTCAGGGACTGACTAGGCTTTTCTCTGGTGTGTTAGACTGATCCCTGGGAGTTTCAGGGACTGCACTAGGCTTTTCTCTGGTGTGTTAGACTGATCCCTGGGAGTTTCAGGGACTGACTAGGCTTTTCTCTGGTGTGTTAGACTGATCCCTGGGAGTTTCAGGGACTGACTAGGCTTTTCTCTGGTGTGTTAGACTGATCCCTGGGAGTTTCAGGGACTGCACTAGGCTTTTCTCTGGTGTGTTAGACTGATCCCTGGGAGTTTCAGGGACTGACTAGGCTTTTCTCTGGTGTGTTAGACTGATCCCTGGGAGTTTCAGGGACTGACTAGGCTTTTCTCTGGTGTGTTAGACTGATCCCTGGGAGTTTCAGGGACTGCACTAGGCTTTTCTCTGGTGTGTTAGACTGATCCCTGGGAGTTTCAGGGACTGGACTAGACTTTTCTCTGGTGTGTTAGACTGATCCCTGGGAGTTTCAGGGACTGACTAGGCTTTTCTCTGGTGTGTTAGACTGATCCCTGGGAGTTTCAGGGACTGCACTAGGCTTTTCTCTGGTGTGTTAGACTGATCCCTGGGAGTTTCAGGGACTGGACTAGACTTTTCTCTGGTGTGTTAGACTGATCCCTGGGAGTTTCAGGGACTGACTAGGCTTTTCTCTGGTGTGTTAGACTGATCCCTGGGAGTTTCAGGGACTGACTAGGCTTTTCTCTGGTGTGTTAGACTGATCCCTGGGAGTTTCAGGGACTGACTAGGCTTTTCTCTGGTGTGTTAGACTGATCCCTGGGAGTTTCAGGGACTGACTAGGCTTTTCTCTGGTGTGTTAGACTGATCCCTGGGAGTTTCAGGGACTGCACTAGGCTTTTCTCTGGTGTGTTAGACTGATCCCTGGGAGTTTCAGGGACTGACTAGGCTTTTCTCTGGTGTGTTAGACTGATCCCTGGGAGTTTCAGGGACTGACTAGGCTTTTCTCTGGTGTGTTAGACTGATCCCTGGGAGTTTCAGGGACTGCACTAGGCTTTTCTCTGGTGTGTTAGACTGATCCCTGGGAGTTTCAGGGACTGACTAGGCTTTTCTCTGGTGTGTTAGACTGATCCCTGGGAGTTTCAGGGACTGACTAGGCTTTTCTCTGGTGTGTTAGACTGATCCCTGGGAGTTTCAGGGACTGCACTAGGCTTTTCTCTGGTGTGTTAGACTGATCCCTGGGAGTTTCAGGGACTGGACTAGACTTTTCTCTGGTGTGTTAGACTGATCCCTGGGAGTTTCAGGGACTGACTAGGCTTTTCTCTGGTGTGTTAGACTGATCCCTGGGAGTTTCAGGGACTGCACTAGGCTTTTCTCTGGTGTGTTAGACTGATCCCTGGGAGTTTCAGGGACTGGACTAGACTTTTCTCTGGTGTGTTAGACTGATCCCTGGGAGTTTCAGGGACTGACTAGGCTTTTCTCTGGTGTGTTAGACTGATCCCTGGGAGTTTCAGGGACTGACTAGGCTTTTCTCTGGTGTGTTAGACTGATCCCTGGGAGTTTCAGGGACTGACTAGGCTTTTCTCTGGTGTGTTAGACTGATCCCTGGGAGTTTCAGGGACTGACTAGGCTTTTCTCTGGTGTGTTAGACTGATCCCTGGGAGTTTCAGGGACTGCACTAGGCTTTTCTCTGGTGTGTTAGACTGATCCCTGGGAGTTTCAGGGACTGCACTAGGCTTTTCTCTGGTGTGTTAGACTGATCCCTGGGAGTTTCAGGGACTGCACTAGGCTTTTCTCTGGTGTGTTAGACTGATCCCTGGGAGTTTCAGGGACTGACTAGGCTTTTCTCTGGTGTGTTAGACTGATCCCTGGGAGTTTCAGGGACTGCACTAGGCTTTTCTCTGGTGTGTTAGACTGATCCCTGGGAGTTTCAGGGACTGACTAGGCTTTTCTCTGGTGTGTTAGACTGATCCCTGGGAGTTTCAGGGACTGACTAGGCTTTTCTCTGGTGTGTTAGACTGATCCCTGGGAGTTTCAGGGACTGCACTAGGCTTTTCTCTGGTGTGTTAGACTGATCCCTGGGAGTTTCAGGGACTGACTAGGCTTTTCTCTGGTGTGTTAGACTGATCCCTGGGAGTTTCAGGGACTGGACTAGGCTTTTCTCTGGTGTGTTAGACTGATCCCTGGGAGTTTCAGGGACTGACTAGGCTTTTCTCTGGTGTGTTAGACTGATCCCTGGGAGTTTCAGGGACTGGACTAGGCTTTTCTCTGGTGTGTTAGACTGATCCCTGGGAGTTTCAGGGACTGACTAGGCTTTTCTCTGGTGTGTTAGACTGATCCCTGGGAGTTTCAGGGACTGACTAGGCTTTTCTCTGGTGTGTTAGACTGATCCCTGGGAGTTTCAGGGACTGACTAGGCTTTTCTCTGGTGTGTTAGACTGATCCCTGGGAGTTTCAGGGACTGCACTAGGCTTTTCTCTGGTGTGTTAGACTGATCCCTGGGAGTTTCAGGGACTGACTAGGCTTTTCTCTGGTGTGTTAGACTGCTCCCTGGGAGTTTCAGGGACTGCACTAGGCTTTTCTCTGGTGTGTTAGACTGATCCCTGGGAGTTTCAGGGACTGACTAGGCTTTTCTCTGGTGTGTTAGACTGATCCCTGGGAGTTTCAGGGACTGACTAGGCTTTTCTCTGGTGTGTTAGACTGATCCCTGGGAGTTTCAGGGACTGACTAGGCTTTTCTCTGGTGTGTTAGACTGATCCCTGGGAGTTTCAGGGACTGCACTAGGCTTTTCTCTGGTGTGTTAGACTGATCCCTGGGAGTTTCAGGGACTGGACTAGGCTTTTCTCTGGTGTGTTAGACTGCTCCCTGGGAGTTTCAGGGACTGACTAGGCTTTTCTCTGGTGTGTTAGACGGATCCCTGGGAGTTTCAGGGACTGACTAGGCTTTTCTCTGGTGTGTTAGACTGATCCCTGGGAGTTTCAGGGACTGCACTAGGCTTTTCTCTGGTGTGTTAGACTGATCCCTGGGAGTTTCAGGGACTGACTAGGCTTTTCTCTGGTGTGTTAGACTGATCCCTGGGAGTTTCAGGGACTGACTAGGCTTTTCTCTGGTGTGTTAGACTGATCCCTGGGAGTTTCAGGGACTGCACTAGGCTTTTCTCTGGTGTGTTAGACTGATCCCTGGGAGTTTCAGGGACTGACTAGGCTTTTCTCTGGTGTGTTAGACTGATCCCTGGGAGTTTCAGGGACTGACTAGGCTTTTCTCTGGTGTGTTAGACTGATCCCTGGGAGTTTCAGGGACTGCACTAGGCTTTTCTCTGGTGTGTTAGACTGATCCCTGGGAGTTTCAGGGACTGACTAGGCTTTTCTCTGGTGTGTTAGACTGATCCCTGGGAGTTTCAGGGACTGACTAGGCTTTTCTCTGGACTGCAGTAGGTCCGTTAAAGGAGCGTCTGCTAAATGACGTAAATGTAAATGAATGGAGACTAGAAGACACGGGCATACAGCTGGGCTCGGAAACCGGCTTCTTGGTCAAATGATATATTTTTTTCAAATGTTAGTTTATGTCAAAAGAAATTCCCATGTCCTCAAATCCTAGAAGTAAAGATAATGAATAGTAATATGTTAAGTTAGGGTGCTGCATCATGACCTTTCACCTCAGTGCTGTCTCTCTGAAACCTGTAAATCCCTTGTCCAATGTGTTTGTGGTTACACACGTTTATTGGCTGCATCCCAAATGGCTTCCTATTCCCTATACGCTGAGTGTACAAAACATTAGGAACACTTTCCTAATATTGAGTTGCATCCCCTTTTGTCCTCAGAACAGCCTCAATTCGTCGGGGCATGGACTCTACAAGGTGTCGAAAGCCTTTCCACAGGGATGCTTGGCCCGTGTTGACACCAACGCTTCCCACAGTTGTGTCCAGTTGGCTGGATGTCCTTTGGGTGGTGGACCATTCTTGATACACACGGGAAACTGTTGAGCGTGAAAAACCCAGCAGCGTTGCAGTTCTTGACACACTCAAACCGGTGCGCCTGGCACCTACTACCATACCCTGTTCAAAGGCACTTCAAAATCTTGTCTTGCCCATTCACCCTCTGAATGGAACACATACACAATCCATGTGCCAATTGTCTCAAGGCTTACAAATCCTTCTTTAACCTGTCTCCTCCCCTTCATCTACACTGATTTGAAGTGGATTTAACAAGTGACATCAATAAGGGATCATAGCTTTCACCTGGATTCACTTGGTCAGTCTATGTCATGGAAAGAGCAGGTGTTCCTAATGTTTTGTACTGTCAGTGTATAGTACACTACTTTTGACACAGGGCTCTGGTCTAAAGTAGTGCACTATAAAGGGAATAGGGTGCTATTTGGGACGCAGGCCTGGTCACATACAGTTCCTTCGTACCCCTTGAAAATGAAATACAGAAATATCTCATTTACATAATTATTCACACCCCTGAGTCAATACTTTGCAGAATAACCTTTTGGCAGCGATCACAGCTGTGAGTCTTTCTGGGTGAGTCTCTAAGAGCGTTCCACTCCTGGGTTGTACAACATTTGCCCATTTATTATTTTCTAAAAACTTCTGTCAAATTGGTTGTTGATCGTTGCTAGACAACCATTTCCAGGTCTTGCCATATATTTTTCAAGTAGATTTAAGTCAAAACTGTAACTCGGCAACTCCGGAACATTCACTGTTCTTTTGTTAAACAACTCCAGTGTTTTAGGTTATTGTCCTGGTGAAAGGTGAGTTCATCTCCCAGTGTCTGGTGGAAAGCAGACTGAACCAGGTTTTTCTCTAGGATTTCCCCTGTGCTTAGCTCCATTCCGTTTTATTTATTTTTTTTACCTGAAAAACTCCCCAGTCCTTAATGATTACAAGCATACCCATAACATGATGCAGCCACCACTATGCTTGAAAATATGGAGAGTGGTACTCAGTGATGTTGTATTGAATTTGCCCCAACCGTAGCACTTTGAATTCGGGACAAAAAGTGAATTGCCTTGTTGCAAACAGGATGAATGTTTTGGAATATTTGTATTCTGTACATGCTTCCTTTTCCTTATGTCAAAATGTGGAAAAAGTCAAGGGGTGTGAATACTTTCTGAAGGCACTGTATGTGTTCCCATAACCCCTGGTGGTGATGTGTGGCAGTCGACAGTCAGACTGTTTTCCTTGACAGACAGAAAGACAACCAGCAGCTCTATTTCTCTCTCTCTCTCTCTCTCTCTCTCTGTCTCTCTCTCTCTCTCTCTCTGTCTCTCTGTCTCTGTCTCTCTCGCTCTCTCTCTCTGTCTCTCTCGTTCTCCCTCTCTGTCTCCCACTTTTCCTTTGCTCTCTGTCTCTCTCTCTCTGTCTCTGTCTCTCTCTGTCTGTCTCTCTCTCTCTCTCTCTCCCTCTCTCTCTCTCTCTCTCTCTATTTATCCCTCTCTCTCTCTCTCTCTGTCTCTCTATCTATTTCTCCCTCCTCTGCTCAGAATGAAAATTGTGGCCCTAGGCCCTGTTGTTAGCAGGTTCTGGGATTAGGGGGTCTGTAATACATTGTCACTTACTTTGCCAACTTCTTTTTTTTACGTGACTCAAAGTCAAAGGCTTAGCACAACAACATTTAGTCAATGCTGCCTGCCTGACTGCCTGTCTCCCACGTCCCAGGCTGCCATGCTATTTCCTGCTATTTTCCATCATGTTTTTTGGACAGAACAAATCACTTTGTTAATTTCATATTTTTGGTTCTTATGTCCTTCCTCCGCATAAGGAAAGTAAATTATAAAAAGGAGATGGAATAACAAGGAATTGGCTAGTCTGTTTCTTCTTCTTCCTGTCTCTAAGGGATGCTTTTCTCATGTAAAACAGAATTGCCCTTCAAAGTCACACTGTCAATAGGAACGACAGCAGCCTTGCATCATCTTTTGGACATATTTTTTTCCTGCTATTTGATCCGTTCGGTCTGTTCTCTGTATTTGATCTCTTCTGGGGGTGCGTACTGGATGGGTTTGTCATATATTCCCCGGTTCCCTGGGCTCTGAGGCAGGCGAGGTGTCTGATTGGACACATGAGTGATGTTTCCATTAATGCACCGGCTCGCTATGACTGACATTTATTTTCTTCTTCTTCGTTTTTCTCTGGGTATTTTTTTCTTCATCCCCCTCTTAGTTCAGGAGTTCATCCCCACATCATGGAGGAAAGGGTGATGTTAAATGGCTTTGAAAAGACACCTGTTCAGTAAAAAAAGAAGATATATCTCGCTCCAAATCGTCCTGGCTGTTTAAATTTTAAATTTGATGACCAGTAGATGGGAGGGGAGGGTTTTTTTTTATTTATTTAATTCTCTTTTTAAATTAGATTGTAATCTTCTCTGTCTTATTCCCATTCTGACTGGTTGGTTATCCATGGGTCAAAAATCACCTTTGTGATGTCATGAAATAGCCCCCCCAGTTTCTTTTTGAGTCCTATTTTTGTCTCCAAGGTTGTGGGATATAGGCTAGGTCTACGTTGGGAATTGGACTGAGCATGTTGTGTGTGTTGTAACTCTTAACTACTGTTGAAACAAGCTCCAACTCTTCATTCATTTCTTACTATACGGACACATCCAATGTCACCTTATCTATGGTACAGATGGACCCCCCCCCCGCAATCTCTGACTGTATTAATGCAATAGGCAATAACCGGCCATATATGACCGCATTATAGAATAAAAGCTGCCTGGCTTTGCCCACTGAGTCCAAGTGTGTAATGTTAGTATTAGTAGTGGGGGAATGGAACTGAAAACACTGGTGCCTATTCTAGGGAGTGGCCATAGAGATCCTAATACATTACTAGAGGGGCTATGTCATGAACCCTCAAAGTTCCAGAATGGGAGGAAAATGGCAGCCATATTGGTCAGGGAGAAATCCAAACCAGTCTAATTGGAATGAATGGCAGTAGAGGCATCATCCTGATTTTACTTATGCAGGAAAATGAAAGTAAGGCATGTGATGTATCAGAAATTGTGTAATAGATTTATTGTCATGTAATTGTAAATACATGTTACACAGGTTTTGTCTCAATGTTTGTTTTTCTGGGAAAGCTGTGAGTGTTATAATATGATACAATGTCAGGTCCTCTGTAGCTCAGCTGGTAGAGCACGGCGCTTGTGACGTCAGGGTCGTGGGTTCGATCCCCGGGACCACCCATACGAAAAAATTTATGCACACATGACTAAGTCGCTTTGGATAAAAGCGTCTGCTAAATGGCATATTACTATTATAGTACTTGTTGCATTACAACTTGTGTAAGTCCTGTCATCAACTGATTTCAGCCGGTGTGTGGCTGTGCATGGACTGCATTGTTTGTATGGAATGTTGCCATGTTGGCAGTTAATTTGAAAAATGTAAACTGGCTGACAAGCTAGCTAACAAACATGCTATGCAGATAACCTTCAAATTAATTGTATTACACTATCTTATCACAGCACTGGCTGACCACTGACTTACCAACTCCCTTCCCAAAATGGCTGACCACTGACTTACCAACTCCCTTACCAAAATGGCTGACCACTGACTTACCAACTCCCTTACCAAAATGGCTGACCACTGACTTACCAACTCCCTTACCAAAATGGCTGACCACTGACTTACCAACTCCCTTACCAAAATGGCTGACCGCTGACTTACCAACTCCCTTACCAAAATGGCTGACCACTGACTTACCAACTCCCTTACCAAAATGGCTGACCACTGACTTACCAACTCCCTTACCAAAATGGCTGACCACTGACTTACCAACTCCCTTACCAAAATGGCTGACCACTGACTTACCAACTCCCTTACCAAAATGGCTGACCACTGACTTACCAACTCCCTTACCAAAATGGCTGACCACTGACTTACCAACTCCCTTACCAAAATGGCTGACCACTGACTTACCAACTCCCTTACCAAAATGGCTGACCACTGACTTACCAACTCCCTTACCCAAAATGGCTGACCAACTGACTTACCAACTCCCCCTTACCAAAATGGCTGACCACTGATTACCAAACCCCTTACCAAAATGGCTGACCATGACTTACCAACTCCCTTACCAAAATGATCTGACCACGACTTACCCAAACTTCCCTACCAAAATGGCTTTGACACTGACTTACAACTCCCTTACCCCCAAAATGGCTGCCACTGACTTACCAAACTCCTTACCAAAATGGCAGACCACTGACTTACCACAATCCCTACCAAAAATGGCTGGACCACTGACCTTACCAATTCCCTTACAAAATGGTTGACCACTGACTACCAACTCCCTACCAAAATGGGCTGACCACCTGAATTACAACACAACCCTTACCAAAATGGCTGCCACTGACTTACCAACTCCCGTACCAAAAGGCTGACCACTGATTTTACCAACTCCCTTACCAAATGGCTGACCACTGACTTACCAATTTCCCTTACCAAAATGGCTGACCACTGACTTACCAACTCCCTTACCAAAAGGGCTGACCACTGACTTACCAACTCCCTTACCAAAATGGCTGACCACTGACTTACCTACCCCTTACCAAATGGCTGACCACTGACTTACCAACTCCCTTACCAAAATGGCTGACCATGATCTACCAACTCCCTTACCAAAATGGCTGACCACTGCTTACCAACTCCCTTCCCAAAAATGGCTGACCACTGACTTACCAAAACTCCCTTACCAAAATGGCTGACCACTGACTTACCAACTCCCTTACCAAAATGGCTGCCACTGACTTCCCAACTCCCTTCCCAAAATGGCTGACCACTGACTTACAACTCCCCTTACCAAAATGGCTGACCACTGACTTCCCAAAACTCCCTTACCAAAATGGCTGACCACTGACTTACCAATTTTCCCTTAACCAAAATGGCTGACCACTGACTTAACCAACTCCCTTACCAAAATGGCTGACCACTGACTTACCAACTCCCCTTACCAAAATGGCTGACCACTGACTTTACCAACTCCCCTTACCAAAATGGCTGACCACTGATTTACCAACTCCCTTACCAAAATGGCTGACCACTGACTTACCAACTCCCTTACCAAAATGGCTGACCTTTAATACGGTCATATGAAGGTTCATGTCCATTCTAGTTTTCTAATTCCTAATTCTATGGGAGTGCCTCCCTCCCTGTCTGACTCCGTGTGCCTTTCAGACATGGGTTCAACTACTATTTGAAATAATTTCAAGTACTTTATCTGTGCTTGGTTAATCTTGCCTGGCTGAATGGACCAATAGAATAGTCTGGGAACTTGAAACTCCACCCACCTGGCACTCCAGGCAGGCTAGAGTGGTTATTTGTAGCTCGGTTGGTAGAGCTGGTAATGCCAGGGTAGTGGGTTCGATTCCCGGGATCACCCATACGTAAAATGTATGCACTCGTGACTGTAAGTTGCTTTGGATAAAGGCGTCTGCTAAATGGCATATATTAAAGAGCCTTTGGGCCAGGACCATGAGTCACTGCCGAACTGTCCCGGCAGGTAGCTTAGTGGTTAAGAGCGTTGTGCCAGCAACCGAAAGGTCGCTGGTTCTAATCCCCGAGCCGACTAGGTGAAAAAATCTGTTGATGTGCCCTTGAGCAAGGCACTTAACCCTAATTGCTCCTGTAAGTTGCTCTGGATAAGAGCGTCTGCTAAATGACTAAAATGTAAATATGTAAATGTAAAATATAAATGTCCCCTCTCCCTCCTTCCTCATCTCTCTCCCCTTCCCCGCTCTTCCTCAGCCCACCCTTTCCCTCTCCACCTCTCCCCTTCTCCCTCACCTCTCCCCACTCCCTCACCTCTCCCCACTCCCTCACCTCTCCCCACTCCCTCATCTCTCTCCTTCTCCCTCACCTCTCCCCTTCTCCCTCACCTCTCCCCTTCTCCCTCACCTCTCCCCTTCATCCCCTCTCTCCTTCATCCCTCACCTCTCTCCTTGTCCCTCACCCCTCTTTGGGCCTCACCTCTCCCTTTTCCCACCTCCCCCCCACCCCTCACCTCTCCTCCCCTCTCCCTTCCCCTCCCCCCATTTTCCCCTCATCCCCTCCCTCTCCTTCTTCTTCCCACCGCCTCCCTCCCTCTCTCCTTCCTCCCACACCTCTCCCCCTCCCTCCCTCCTCCTTCTCCCTCACCTCCCCCCCACCTCCCTCCCTACCGGCTCCTCCCTCCCCCTCCCACTCTCTCCTTCCCTCACCCTCTCCCCACCTCTCTCTGTCCCTGACCTCTCCTGTCCTCCCTCACCTTCCCTTCCTTTTATCTGTGTGTCAGACCCGGTTTTGTCTTCTCTGCGTCCTCCAGAGAGGGGGAGAGGAGAGAGAAGGAGAATAGCCCCTGTAATATAACCTATCTTCCCGGTACCCAATAAAACCCAGCCCTGTCTCCCACGGCTCCACTGGGGATCGCCTGGGAAGTGAAACATCTACGCCGTATATATTTCTGAAGAGAATGATTTCCCTCCCCCTCTCTACCAAGCCCACCTCCCTTAGTTGCTATAAAGAGGCCAGGCGTTTCTCCAGCGAGGGGGAAACGGCAGAGAAGAGAGAGAGAGGCCCTGTGTTCATATCCTGTTCACTGGGTTATTGTCATCTTTAGCTCACTTTGCTTTGGGCTTCTGGACACTTCAACTCACACGGCCCTCTGCTTTCATTCCCTGCTCAGTTCACGGCTCTCTGCCTTCAGAAGACGTCTCCTTCTGCCTCTTGAGCTTCATCAAGCAAACAAAGGAAAACCCGTCAAGTGAAAGAAAGTCGGGAGGGTAGATACGTTTCCCTTGAAGATGCTTACTGTACCGTGACTGTTCATGTAAGCATAATGTGTATGTAGGCCGCCTCACCTCGATATGCGTCTTCTAGCGATCTATTGACAGGATAGGTGCCCGTCAGTCACAAAGCGAGCGATGACAGGGGGAAACACAGCAGAGAGGAAGAGACGAAGTGAGAGGTTTCACTCTGGCCAAAATCTGTCCAAAATATGCATTTATATGGACCTAAGCTTGTTGGCTGCCTCCCCGCCTTTGGGACAAGGACTCCCACTGTTAGGGTGGAGACATGAACATCTCGTCATTATATACAGAACTCTGGTTGCAGTGGGATGTCTTTACACGGAGGAGGGGTGGGGAGAGCATGATGCTTGTGATTTTACACGTCACCATGTAATGTACACTGAACAAAAAAAATAAACGCAACATGTAAACTCATTCTGATTGGCTGTGCTCCCCAGTGGGTGGGCCTGGCTGCCAAGTGGGTGGGCCTATGCCCTCCAAGGTCCACCCATGGCTGCGCCCCTTGCCCAGTCATGTGACATCCATAGATTAAAGCCTAATTTATTTATTTCAATTGACTGATTTCCTTATATGAACTGTAAATAAGTAAAATCTTTGAAATTGTTACATGTCGCGTTTATGCTTTTGTTCAGTATAACATGCTGACTATAACATGTTGATTTTGTCCATCCACACCAGACGCCATCAGGACACGTACGTTGAAATATCAAAACGAACTCTGAACCAACTATATTCATTTTGGAGTACAGGTCGCAAAGCATTCTAGCTAGCTTGCTTGTTGCTAGCTAATTTGTCCTGGGATATAAACATTGGGTTGTTCTTTTACCCTGAAATGCACAAGGTCCTCTACTCCGACAATTAATCCACAGATAAAAGGGTAAACCTATGTAGTTTTTAGTAATCTCTCCTCCTTCAGTCTTCTTCTTCTCCTTTGGACTATATATGGCGGTTGGCAACCAACTTTAAGGTGCATTACCACCACCGACTGGACCTCATTTCATCTTTCAATCACCCACGTGGGTATATGCTCCTAAAAACCAACGAGGAGATGGGAGAGGCGGTGACTTGCAGTGCGTCAAGCGTAAAAAAACAGAACCAAGTTCTATTTCAGCGCCTGGCTACGCACACGCTCGTTCCCACACGCGAGCAGTTTGGATTAAATGATCTAATAACATGTATGTGTACATTTATTTTGCAACCCTCGCGCGCACATAACGCACGTGGTGTGGTCAGCATGTAAGCGGTAACAATAAAGTGGGAATCCAATAGCTGATTTGTTGATTTCTGACACATTCCATTTTATTTTCTTTATTTCTTTTTGCGAGTTTCACATCGTCGTGGCGCCAAGTCGGCTATTTACTGTGCTTTGATTTGACAACTGAACAGCAAGTGTTGACTAGTTTATATAAGGTGTCTAACTGACTGTATAAAGTCGATATCCTATATATATATATATCCCTTTATATATATATCACATCGGTATCGCATCGGGACAAGTAAACCAAAGGATTTCCTAGGTTTCCATTCCTAGGGTATTGGTGCTTGTCAAACAGTGATACTGAAGTGGGTGACTCTCATCAGTCAGTGAGTGTAGCCTACCCAATCGCACTGGAGAGAGAGAGAGAGACGTTCATTTGTCTCCCACGTTTAAAATAGGCTGCTGGTAGGCCTAGTCTTTTTGATGATCATCTGCAGATCAATTCTGAAAACATTAGAGTGAAGATGGTGAATCATCACTGTAGGTACAATAGGTAGTGGATAGCCTCATTCTGGTCCAAATATGATAATTGGGGCCCTCACGGAATCCAGGCATTAAAAAACGGAATTCAAACAATATTCAAAAAAATGTATTGACTTCAGTAGGGAATCAACTAAATGTATTGGAAATTAATTAATTAGCCTGAAGACATGAACAGAATGCATCAATGATTTGTATTTCCTGCAACTTTCTGAACAGACGAGGAGAATACACCTCTGTCTGTGTGTGCAGTTGACACGTCTACCACTTTGTGTAGCCGTTAGCGATGATGCTAATGAAAACGGTCTTCTGGTCGATGGAAAGGCTTTCCCAAAAAACCTTCACAGTTAAATGTTAACTACAAAGTAGCCTATGCTTAGCTGGCAGAATGATATCATGATTATTATTTTTTTAATCAATACCCAGTGGGTGTTTGTGTGCAAAAAAAAAAAAACACAGCTAAACAGCCTCTTGCTAGGTGCCACTTGAATTAAAGGGCAACTACACCCACAAATCTAATTTTCTCATATTTTCCCCCAGACCTCAAGTGGTCTCCTGATGTAGTTTAAGCATCGTTGTAGACTTAGAACATCCAATTGAGTTGTTTTTCTATTAAACACTGGAACCGCAAGACCTCGGAACCTCCTCTTCAAACGAATGAGTCATTCTGACTGCAACATTCTAACAGTGTAATACATTTCATATATGCTGTAGCAAAAATAATCATTTGATTGTGTTTATGGTCTTACGTAAGATAAGAATCCAGGCTCTGTCGTAGCCGGCCGTGACCGGGAGACCCCATGGGGCGGCGCACAATTGGCCCAGCGTCGTCCAGGGTAGGGGAGGGAATGGCCGGCAGGGATGTAGCTCAGTTGGTAGAGCATGGCGTTTGCAACGCCAGGGTTGTGGGTTCGATTCCCACGGGGGGCCAGTATGAAAAAATTATAATAAAATATAAAAAAAATGTATGCACTCACTAACTGTAAGTCGCTCTGGATAAGAGCGTCTGCTAAATGACAAAAATGTAAATGTAATTACTTTTTATTTTTAAAAAATTTTTATTAACGCAATAGCATTTTCATTAGTTTGTTACTGTAGGCTAATATGTAAAAACCTTAAAAAACACAAAAAAATTAAATCTTCAATTTTATTTGGGGAGTTCCTTTTTGTTACAAATATTTTAACAGAAAGCATATGTTGTTGGGACACAGCTTCTTTTTATAACGACAAAACAAAATAATCCCCCAACCACCAAGATGCACGGTCAGCAAGACATGCGGTCAAATGATGAAAGCATCAGTAGCCTCAACCTCGCTATAAGTGCGAAGTGTGATAAAATAGTGAAAATCAGCAGAAAAATCAATAAATGGAAACGAGTGTCGATAAAGTCTCAGTCACAAAGTCTCAATTGTTTATACATCGGATACCAAATTGGCAAAATCTGTTTCCAGGCATCGCGTTCTCGCTTCTTTTTTTTGTCATCAAAAAACGGAGGGAATTCATGATATCTCTGAAGCCATCCCGTCACGTGGTTTCTCCAAATGAAAGGTGTCCCGTACATGTCTGACCAGAAGCTCTCCGTATACGCGCTCTTTAAACCGACTGCGCCACGGACATACAGGATTGAAACGAACGCTTCCAGCTCGTCAACAGACAGACCCCAGGCAGTGTTTCCTCTCATCAAAGACGACCCCCCATTCAGTGTTTCCTCATCAACACACCCCAGGCAGTGTTTCCTTCATCACACGACATACCCCGGCCAAGTGTTTTCCTTCATCAACAGACAGACCCCGGCAGTGTTTCTCCTTTCCAGACAGACCACCAGGCAGTGTTTCCTTCAGACAGACCCATGCAGTGGTTCCTTCCAGACCGACCCCAGCAGTGTTTCCCTTCATACCGACCCCATGCAGTGTTTCCTTCCAGACCAGATCCCAGGCAGTGTTTCCTTCATCAACAGACAGACCCCAGGCAGTGTTTCCTTCCTCAACAGACAGACCCCAGCAGTGTTTTCCTTCCAGACAGACCCCGCATTGTTTCCTTCATACCAGATCCCGGGCAGTGTTTCCTTCATCAACAGACAGATCCCAGGCAGTGTTTCCTTCCAGACAGACCCCAGGCAGTGTTTCCTTCATCACCAGACAGATCCCAGGCAGTGTTTCCTTCCAGACAGACCCGTCAGTTGTTTCCTTTCCAGACAGATCCAGGCAGTGTTTCCCTCCAACGACCCCAGGCAGTGTTTCCTTCATCAACAGACAGATCCCAGGCAGTGTTTCCTTCCAGACAGACCCCAGGCAGTGTTTCCTTCCAGACAGACCCCAGGCAGTGTTTCCTTCATCAACAGACAGATCCCAGGCAGTGTTTCGCTTCCAACAAATCCCAGCAGGGTTTCCTTCCAGACAGACCCAGGCAGTGGTTTCCTTCCAGACAGACCCCAGCAGTGTTTCCTTCCAGACAGATCCCAGGCCATTTTGTTTCCTTCCCAACCGACCCCATGCAAGTGTTTCCTTCATCAAACATACAGACCCCAGGCGTGTTCCTTCATCAACAGACGAGCCCCAGGCAGTGTTTTTCCTTCCAGCGACCCCAGGCAGTGTTTCCTTCCTCAACGAGACAGACCCCAGGCAGTGTTTCTCTTCTCACGACAGACCCATGCAGTGTTTTCCTTCCCAACAGACCCCAGGCAGTGTTTCCCTTCCAGACGATCCCAGGCAGTTTTTTGTTTCCTTCCCAACAGATCCCAGGCAGTGTTTTCCCTTCCTCCAGACAGACCCCGGCAGTGTTTCCTTCCAGAGACAGATCCCAAGCACGTGTTTCCTTCCAGCAGATCCCAGGCAGTGTTTCCCTTCATCAACAGACAGATCCAGCAGTGTTTCCTTCATCAACAGACAGACCCAGGCAGTGTTTTCCTCCTTCCAGACAGACCCCAGCATGTTTCCTTTCCTCCTTTTCATCAACGCAATCCCATGGCAGTGTTTCCCTTCCTACAGACCCCGGCAGTGTTTTCCTCAGACAGAATCCCAGGCAGTGTTTTCCTTTCCTTCATCAACATACAGACCCCGCAGTGTTTCTTCAGACAGATCAGGCAGTGTTTTCCCTTCCAAGCAGACCCCAGGCAGTGTTTCCTTCCAGACAGACCCCATTCAGTGGTTTCCGTCATCAACAGACAGACCCGCAGTGTTTCCTTCCAGACAGAGCCCCATGCAGTGTTTCCCCTTCCAACAAACCCCATGCATGTTTCCTTCATCAACAACAGACCCCAGGCAGTGTTTCACTTCATCAACGACATACCCCAGGCCATTGTTTCCTTCCAGCTACAGGACCCAGGCAGTGTTTCTCCTTCCAGACAGACCCCAGGCAGGTTTTCCTTCCAGACAATCCCAGGCAGTGTTTCCTTCCCCAGACCCAGGCATGTTTCCTTATCAACAACAGCCAGAATCCCATGCGTGTTCCTTCAAGACGCCCCCAGGCAGTGTTTCCTTCCAGAACAGAACCCCAGGCAGTGTTTCCCTCCAGACAGACCCCAGGCAGTGTTTCCTTCATCAACAGACAGACCCCAGGCAGTGTTTCCTTCCAGACAGATCCCAGGCAGTGTTTCCTTCCAGACAAGATCCACTCCAGCAGGTGTTTCCTTCACATCACGACAGAACCCCAGGCAGTGGTTTCCTTCCAACAGACCCCAGGGCATGTTTCCTTCATCAACAACAGACCCCAGGCGTGTTTCCCTTCCAGACAGACCCCCATCAGTGTTTTCCTTTCATCACAGACAGACCCCAGGCAGTGTTTCCTTCATCCAACAGACAGACCCCAGGCAGTGTTTCCTTCATCAACAGACAGACCCCAGGCAGTGTTTCCTTCCAGACAGACCCCAGGCAGTGTTTCCTTCATCAACAGACAGACCCCAGGCAGTGTTTCCTTCCAGACAGACCCCAGGCAGGTTTGGGGTTCCTTCCACAGACCCAGCAGTGTTTCCTTCAATCAACAGACAGACCCCAATGCAAGTGTTTCCTCCAGACAGACCCCAGGCCTGTGTTCCTTCATCAACAGACAGATCCCAGGCAGTGTTTCCTTCCAGACAGATCCCAGGCAGTGTTTCCTTCCAGACAGACCCCAGGCGTGTTTCCTCCAGACAGACCCCAGGCATGGTTTCCTTCCAGACATATCCCAGGCAGTGTTTTCCTTCACACCAGACGATCCCAGGCAGTGTTTCCTCCTTCATCAACAGACAGACCCAGTGCGTGTTCCCTTCCTTCCAGACAGTCCCAGTCATGGTTTCCTCCTTCATCAACAGCCAGACCCCAACCCCATGCAGTGTTTTCCTTCCAGAACAGTCCCAGGCGTGTTTTCCTTCCAGACAGATCCCAGTCAGTGGTTTCCTTCACGGACCTTACCACAGCAGTGTTTTCTTCATCACACACAGACAGATCCCAGGCGTGTTTTCCTCCCCTTCATCACACAGATCCCAGCAGTGTTTCCTTCCGACATATCCCAGCCAGTGTTTCCTTCATCAACAGACGATCCCAGCATGTTTCCTGTCCAACAGACAGACCATGCAGTGTTTCCTTCCAGCAGATCCCAGCAGTGTTTTTCCTTCCTTCCAACAGACCCCATGCAGTGTTTTCCTTCATCACAGACGATCCCAGGCAGTGTTTTTTCCTCATTTCCCTTCATCAACCGACAGACCCCAGGCCGTGTTTCCCTTCAGACAGATCCCAGCATGTTTTTCCTTCCAGACAGACCCCAGGCAGTGTTTCCTTCATCACCGAATATCCCAGGCATGTTTTCCTTATCAACAGACAGATCCCAGGCAGTGTTTTCCTTCATCAACAGACAGACCCAGGCAGTGTTTCTTCCAGACAGATCCCAGGCAGTGTTTTCCTTCATACGATCCCAGGCGTGTTTCCTCCTTCATCAACAGACGACCCCAGGCAGTTTTTCCTTTCGCAGACAGACACAGGCAGTGTTTCCTTCATCAACAACAGATTCCCAGGCAGTGTTTCCTTCAAACAGACAGACCCCATTCAGTGTTTCCTTCACAACAGACAGACCCCCAGCAGGTTTCCTTTCCTCATCAACAGACAGACCCCAGGCAGGTGTTTCCTTCCTTCATCAACAACAGATTCCAGGCGTGTTTCCTTCATCAAACAGACAGATCCCAGGCCGTGTTTCCTTCCAGACAGACCCCAGCACGTGTTTCCTTCATCCAACAGAAGATCCCAGCAGTGTTTCCTCCTCCAGCCAGATCCCAGGCCATGTTTCCTTCCAGACAGACCCCCAAGGCAGGTGTTCCTTCAATCAACAGACAGACCCCAGGCGTGTTTCCTTCCAGACAGATCCCAAGGAGCGTGTTTCCTCCAGACATACCCTCAGGCAGTGTTTCCTTCATCAACATACATATTCCCAGGCAGTGTTTCCTCATCAACATACAGTCCCAGGCAGTGTTTCCCTTCCCACAGACCCCCAGGCATTGTTTCCTTCATATCAACAAGACCAGACCCCAGGCAGTGTTTCTTCCATAACATATCCCAGGAGGCAGTGTTTCCTTCCAGACAGACCCAGGCAGGGTTTCCTTCATCACAGACAGACCCCAGGCAGTTTTCCTTCCATACAGATCCCGGCAGTGTTTCCCTTCCTTCCAACAGTCCCAGCGTGTTTTCCTTCATCAACAGACAGACCCCAGGCAGTGTTTCCTTCCAGACAGATCCCAGGCAGTGTTTCCTTCCAGACAGACCCCAGGCAGTGTTTCCTTCATCAACAGACAGACCCCAGGCAGTGTTTCCTTCATCAACTACAGACCCCGGCAGTGTTTTCCTTCATTCAAACAGAAGACCCCAGGCAGTGTTTCCTTCATCACAGACAGAACCCCAGGCAGTGTTCCTTCCCGACAATCCCGGGCAGTGTTTCCTCCAGAGACAGACCCCAGGCAAAGTGTTTCCTTCCAGACCGACCCCAGGCAGTGTTTCCTTCGCAGACACCCCGCGGCCTTTTCCTTCATCAACAGACAGACCCCAGGCAGTGTTTCCTTCATCAACAGACAGACCCCAGGCAGTGTTTCCTTCATCAACAGACAGACCCCAGGCAGTGTTTCCTTCCAGACAGACCCCAGGCAGTGTTTCCTTCCAGACAGACTCCCAGGCAGTGTTTCCTTCCAGACAGACCCCAGGCAGTGTTTCCTTCCAGACAGATCCCAGGCAGTGTTTCCTTCCAGACAGACCCCAGGCAGTGTTTCCTTCATCAACAGACAGACCCCAGGCAGTGTTTCCTTCATCAACAGACAGATCCCAGGCATGTTTCCTTCATCACAGACATACCCCAGCAGTGTTTTCCTTCCAGACATAAGAGACCCAGGCAGTTGTTTCTTCCAGACAGACCCCAGGCAGTGTTTCCTTCATCACAGACAGACCCCAGGCAGTGTTTCCTTCATCACACCGACCCCAGGCGAGGTTTCCTTCACTCAACAGACAGATCCCAGTCAGTGTTTCCTTCTCAACAGACAGACCCCCAGGCATGTTTCCTTCAGACAGATCCAGTCAGTGGTTTTTCCCTTCCGACAGACACCCCGGCAGTGGTTTTCCTTCATCAACAGACAGATCCCAGGCAGTGTTTTCCTTCAATCACCCAGACATACCCCAGGCATGTTCCTTCCACGACAGACCCCAGGCAGTGTTTCCTTTCCTTCATCACAGACAGAACCCATGCAGTGGTTTCCTTCCAGACAGATCCCAGGCAGTGTGTTCCTTCCAGACAGACCCATGCGTGTTTCCCTCCTCCGTCCAGACAGATCCCATGCATGTTTCCTTCCAGACAGAACCCCAGGCAAGTGTTTCCTTCCACAGACCCCAGCAGTGTTTTTCCCCCCTTCCCGAACAACCCCGGCAGTGTTTCCCTTCCTTCCAGACAGCCCCAGGCGTGTTTCCTTCATCACAGACAGACCCCAGGCAGTGTTTCCTTCGTCAACAGACAGACCCAGGCAGTGTTTCCTTCCAGACAGACCCCAGGCAGTGTTTCCTTCCAGACAGATCCCAGGCAGTGTTTCCTTCATCAACAGACAGATCCCAGGCAGTGTTTCCTTCCAGACAGACCCCAGGCAGTGTTTCCTTCATCAACAGACAGACCCCAGGCAGTGTTTCCTTCCAACAGATCCCAGCAGTGTTTCCTTCAGACGATCCACAGGCAGTGTTTCCTTTCATCACCAGACAGAACCCCAGGCATTGTTTCCTTCACATCAACAGACAGACCCAGCCGTGTTTCCTTCCAGACAGACCCCAGGCAGTGTTTCCTCCAACAGCCCCCAGCAGTGGTTCCTTCATCAACAGACAGATCCAGGCGTGTTTCCTTCCATACAGACCCCAGCATGGTTTTTCCTTCAGCAAACAGACATCCCAGCAGTTTTTCCTTCATCAACAGACAGACCCCAGGCAGTGTTTCCTTCCAGACAGATCCCAGGCAGTGTTTCCTTCCAGACAGATCCCAGGCAGTGTTTCCTTCTCAACAGACAGATCCCAGGCAGTGTTTCCTTCCAGACAGACCCCAGGCAGTGTTTTTCCTCCAGACAGACCCCAGGCAGTGTTTCCTTCATCAACAGACAGACCCCAGGCAGTGTTTCCTTCCAGACAGATCCCAGTCAGTGTTTCCTCATCAACGACAGATCCCCAGGCAGTGTTTTCCTTCAAATCAACAGACAGATCCCAGCAGTGTTTCCTCCTTCATCAACAGACAGATCCCAGGCAGTGTTTCCTTCCAGACAGACCCCAGGCAGTGTTTCCTTCATCAACAGACAGACCCCAGGCAGTGTTTCCTTCATCAACAGACAGACCCAGGCAGTGTTTCCTTCCAGACAGATCCCAGGCAGTGTTTCCTTCCAGACAGACCCCATGCATGTTTTCCTTCAAGACAGACCCCAGCAGTGTTTTTCTTACACAGACAGAAGACCCCCAGGCATTTTTTTCCTTCCCGACAGACCCTCAGGCATGTTTCCTTCCCAGACAGATCCCTAGGCAGGTTTCCCTTCCAACAGACCCCCGGCAGGGTTCCTTCATCAACAGACAGACCCCAGGCAGTGTTTTCCTTCCAAAACAGATCCCAGGCAATGTGTTTTCCTTCACAGACGACCCCCGCATTGTTTCCTTTCACAACAGACAGAATCCCAGCGTTGTTCCTTTTTCCACTTCATCAACAGAACAGATCCCAGGCAGTGTTTCCGTCCAACAGACCCGCAGTGTTTCCTTCATCACCAGACAGACCCAGGCAGTGTTTCCTTCCCAGACCAGACCCCAGCATTGTTTCCTTCCAGACAACCCAGGCAGTTGTTTCCTTCATCAACCAGACATACCCCATGCATTGTTTCCGTCCAGACAGATCCCAGGCAGTGTTTTCCTTCCCCAGACAGATCCCAGGCAGTGTTTCCTTCCAGACAGACATACCCAGGCATTTTCCTCCTTCCCCTTCATCAACAGACAACCCCAGGGCAGTGTTTCCTTCATCAACAGACAGACCCCAGGCAGTGTTTCCTTCATCAACAGACAGACCCCAGGGAGTGTTTCCTTCATCAACAGACAGACCCCAGGCAGTGTTTCCTTCATCAACAGACAGATCCCAGGCAGTGTTTCCTTCATCAACAGACAGATCCCAGGCAGTGTTTCCTTCCAGACAGACCCCAGGCAGTGTTTCCTTCATCACAGACGACCCCAGGCATTGTTTCCTTCCAGAAACAGACCCCATGCGGTGGTTTCCTTCAATCACCAGAACGACCCCAGGCAGTGTTTCCTTCATCAACAGACAGACCCCAGGCAGTGTTTCCTTCCAGACAGACCCCAGGCAGTGTTTCCTTCCAGACAGATCCCAGGCAGTGTTTCCTTCATCAACAGACAGATCCCAGGCAGTGTTTCCTTCATCAACAGACAGATCCCAGGCAGTGTTTCCTTCCAGACAGACCCCAGGCAGTGTTTCCTTCCAGACAGATCCCAGGCAGTGTTTCCTTCCTACAACCCCAGCAGTGTTTCCTTCCATCCACCAGATCCCCAGGCAGTGTTTCCCCTTCATCAACAGACAGACCCCCGGCAGTGTTTCCTTATCACCAGACAGACCCAGGCAGTGTTTCTTCATCAACACAGACATCCCAGGCATTGTTCCTTCCAGACACCCCGGCAGTTTTCCTCCTTCCAGACAATTCCCAGGCAGTGTTTCCTTCAGACAGCTCCCAGGCAGTTTCCTTCCGACAGACCCCATGCAGTGTTTCTTCCAGACAGATCCCCGGCAGTGTCCTTCCAGACATACCCCAGCATTGGTTTCCTTCCAGACAGCACCCCAGGCAGTGTTTCCTTCATCAACAGACAGATCCCAGGCAGTGTTTCCTTCCAGACAGACCCCAGGCAGTGTTTCCTTCCAGACAGACCCCAGGCAGTGTTTCCTTCCAGACAGACCCCAGGCAGTGTTTCCTTCATCAACAGACAGATCCCAGGCAGTGTTTCCTTCCAGACAGACCCCCACATGTTTTTTTTCCTTCCAGACAGACCCCAGGCAGTGTTTCCTTCCAGACAGACCCCAGGCAGTGTTTCCTTCATCAACAGACAGACCCCAGGCAGTGGTTTTCCCTTCCAACGACCCCAGGCATTGTTCCTCCAGACAGATCCCAGGCAGTGTTCCTTCCAGACAGATCCCAGGCAGTGTTTCCTTCATCAACAGACAGATCCCAGGCAGTGTTTCCTTGCTCCCTGTACCCCTCAGCCCCAGTCACAGGCTTGTTCTATCCAGACGGTGCCGTCCCTTCCTGTCTCACCGTTCGATTTGCTGGTGGCTGCTCGTTCTAGCTTTTTTTGCTCTTAGGCCTCTGAGGTGTAGGTTCCACAGGCCGAGGCTCGGGTTCAGAGGAATAATCGTCAGAGATGTCATGATTAATTTCTTCCCCACCATCTGAGTCTTTTACATTCAGATCTTGTAGCAGCGTTAACTCAGCGTTTATAGGGGTACAAACCATTTTAGAGATTATAATTAAAATATACCAATACAATAGAATGGCCTGCCCTGTTCTTCATTCACAATGGGTGATTTACGTAATTATGCGTTGTTCGCTTCCCCGTCGCTCATCGACTCACCCATCTTCCCCCTTTCTCCCCCTTTCTAACCATCATGCTTTACTTCTATTTATTTATTTATTTTGTTGTATGTGTGAAATTAGTTTCGGTTTAGGTCCAGTTTCGAGGCAATTATCGGAGTGATTATCAACTGGGCGCGGCACCTTCCACTTTCGGGAGAAGGAGCGGAGCAGGATCTACTGTTGGGAGGGGCAACTGGCGAAAACCAATTTTTAAAAAATGACATGCCCTCCTTATAACCCCAGTTCTGTTTGTGATATCAAGACGCGAACAACGGCCGTGTGTCCTATAGACGTATTTAGGGAAAGCCGGGGGCGAAGGGGGGCATGACCTTAAAGAAGTAATAAACATCTCTAAATTCATGAGCAGTCAAAAGTGTTAAACCTGAAACCTGAAAGAACGGTTGAAACCTGGTTAAAACAAAACCTTCAATGTCTTTTTCAATATAATGTGGGCTATTTACTTCATTTTTCTGTTTGAATAAAATACATCATTTGAAGAACAACCATTGTGGCAATTCATATCTTGCAGTAAAACTGTAAATAAGACTTTAATCTCAAGAGAAGACGGGTTAAAACTGTTAAAAGGTTTCATGTTGATTTACTTAGAAAATAATCCTGATCACACAGGCCTAGACGATATCCAAAACATTTTAACAACACACTGAATTCATACGTTTTCAGTCATTTCATTTATACAGTAATATCTTTCTACACAGTACCACAACACAGTTTTCCAATCTGGGAGGTAAACTTGTATTCAATAATTTCTCTGTGTATGTAAGCTGGAATCAAGGCATTAGAATGTACCACAGGCCACCAACAACATTCGAACCGCCCGGTGGCGCCTGAATGACTAGTTTTTCTATTTGTCTGGCTACTTTGTACTTGTGGAAAACACTGATACAAGGCAGTGCCTGGTGGCTTCATGTTAATCCACTGGCCTGTCTGAAGGACTCTATCATCAGCATGTCATCCTTTAAACACATTACAATCATCGCTCGAAGGCCTAATAATATCCTGTCCCCCTCTCTCTCTTCTCCTCCCTCCCTCCACGTACCCTGCCAGGCCCTGTCCCCCTCTCTCTCTCTTCTACTCCCTCCACGTACCCTGCCAGGCCCTGTCCCCCCTCTCTCTCTTCTTCTCCCTCCCTCCATGTACCCTGCCAGGCCCTGTCCCCCTCTCTCTCTTCTCCTCCCTCCATGTACCCTGCCAGGCCCTGTCCCTCTCGCTCTCTTCTCCTCCCTCCATGTACCCTGCCAGGCCCTGTCCCCCTCTCTCTCTCTTCTTCTCCCTCCCTCCATGTTCCCTGCCAGGCCCTGTCCCCCTCTCTCTCTTCTCCTCCCTCCCTCCACGTACCCTGCCAGGCCCTGTCCCCCTCTCTCTCTCTTCTTCTCCCTCCCTCCATGTACCCTGCCAGGCCCTGTCCCCCTCTCTCTCTCTTCTTCTCCCTCCCTCCATGTACCCTGCCAGGCCCTGTCCCCCCCTCTCTCTCTCTTCTTCTCCCCTCCCTCCATGTACCCTGCCAGGCCCTGTCCCCCTCTCTCTCTTCTCCTCCCTCCATGTACCCTGCCAGGCCCTGTCCCTCTCGCTCTCTTCTCCTCCCTCCATGTACCCTGCCAGGCCCTGTCCCCCTCTCTCTTCTCCTCCCTCCCTCCCTCCCTCCACGTACCCTGCCAGGCCCTGTCCCCCTCTCTCTCTTCTCCTCCCTCCATGTACCCTGCCAGGCCCTGTCCCCCCTCTCTCTTCTCCTCCCTCCCTCCCTCCACGTACCCTGCCAGGCCCTGTCCCCCTCTCTCTCTTCTCCTCCCTCCCTCCACGTACCCTGCCAGGCCCTGTCCCCCTCTCTCTTCTCCTCCCTCCCTCCCTCCACGTACCCTGCCAGGGCCCTGTCCCCCTCTCTCTCTTCTCCTCCCTCCCTCCACGTACCCTGCCAGGCCCTGTCCCCCCTCTCTCTTCTCCTCCCTCCCTCCACGTACCCTGCCAGGCCCTGTCCCCCTCATCTCTCTCTTCTCCTCCCTCCCTCCCTCCCTCCATGTACCCTGCCAGGCCCTGTCCCCCTCTCTCTCTTCTCCTCCCTCCACGTACCCTGCCAGGCCCTGTCCCCCTCTCTCTCTTCTTCTCCCTCCCTCCACGTACCCTGCCAGGCCCTGTCCCTCTCTCTCTCTTCTCCTCCCTCCACGTACCCTGCCAGGCCCTGTCCCCCTCTCTCTCTCTTCTCCCTCCCTCCACGTACCCTGCCAGGCCTTGTCCCCCTCTCTCCCTTTCCTTCTTCTTCACCAGTGAATGGATAGATGAGATGACTGGCCCCTTCATCCCTCCCTCATTCCTTCCCTCACGCACCCCAGATAGGCCCCATCTCATCTTCCTCTCTTCCGCTTCTTCTCCTTCTCCTTCACCAGCGAACAGACAGATGTTTATTCATGCAGGGTTAACACTGTCTCACAGCATTCGCCTGGCCCTGTCCCATCTCCCTCTTCTCTCCTCCCGCCCTCCCTTCTCCTTCACCAGCGAACAGACAGATGTTTATTCATGCAGAGTTAACACGGTCTCACAGCATTCGCCAGGCCCTGTCCCCTCTTCACCTCCTCCCCCTCCCTCTATTCCCTTTATTTATTCTCCTTCACATGCAAACGGACAGATCAGTTTATTCATGCAGGGTTAACACTTTCTGTCTCTCAGCATCGTTCTTGGCGCGTCGCGTCGACTGTCTCCTCTCTTCTCTGTGTTCATCAGCCGCAGCATGACCAAGCACTCAGCATAGTATAATGCTGTTGTCAGCTTGCTGTGCTTCACTTTGCGTTTGTATAGAGCGGCCCGCTGCTCATGGAAGACTGCAGGCCGCTGAGGGACAAAGGAGATGTATTGTATTGAGCCTCTGGAAGTGTAGTCGTCGTGTAGAAGAGATGCCTTATAGCAGGGTTCCCCAATAGGTGGTGATTTTATTTTTAAATCATTTTCATTGTTGGACATACGACTGTACAGTCACCAGGAGATCAGCTGTTCCCACGCATAAATAGATGCATTCGGAAAGTATTCAGACCCCTTGACTTTTTCCACATTTTGTTACGTTACAGCCTTATTCTGAAATGAATGAATCGTTTTTCCCCCTCATCAATCTACACACAATACCCCACAACGACAAAACAAAAATAGGTTCTTAGAAATTCTTGAGAATGTAAAAAAAATAACAATAAAAAACGGAAATATGACATTTCCATAAGTATTCAGACCCTTTACTCAGTACTTTGTTGAACCACCTTTGGCAGCGATTACAGCCTCGAGACTTCTTGGGTATGACGCTACAAGCTTGGCACACCTGTATTTGGGGAGTTTCTCCCATTCTTCTCTGCAGATCCTCTCAAGCTCTGTCAGGTTGGATGGGGAGCGTTGCTGCACAGCTATTTTCAGGTCTCTCCAGAGATGTTCGATCAGGATCAAGTCCGGGCTCTGGCTGGGCCACTCAAGGACATTCAGAGACTTGTCCCGAAGCCACTCCTGCGTTGTCTTGGCTGTGTGCTCTGGAGCAGGTTTTCATCAAGGATCTCTGTGTACTTTGCTCCGTTCATCTTTCCCTCGATCCTGACTAGTCTCCCAGTCCCTGCCACTGAAAAACATCCCCACAGCATGATGCTGCCACCACTTCACCGTAGGGAATGTGCCAGGTTTCCTCCAGACGTGACGCTTGGCATTCAGGCCAAAGAGTTCAATCTTGGTTTCATCAGACCAGAGATTCTTGTTTCTCATGGTCTGAGAGTCCTTTAGGTGCCTTTTGGCAAACTCCAAGCGGGCTGTCATGTGCTTTTTTACTGAGGAGTGGCTTCCGTCTGGCCACTCTACCATAAAGGCCTGATTGGTGGAGTGCTGCAGAGATGGTTGTCCTTCTGGAAGGTTGTCCCATCTCCACAGAGGAACTCTGGAGCTCTGTCAGAGTGACCATCGGGTTCTTGGTCACCTCCCTGACCAAGGCCCTTCTCCCCAGATTTCTCAGTTTGGCCGGGCGGCCAGCTCTAGGAAGAGTCTTGGTGGTTCCAAACTTCTTCCTTTTAAGAATGATTGAGGCCACTGTGTTCTTGGGAACTTTCAATGCTGCAGACATTTTTTGGTACCCTTCCCCAGATCTGTGCCTCGATATAGACAGGTGTGTGCCTTTCCAAATCATGTCCAATCAATTGAATTTACCACATGTGGACTCCAATCAGGTTGTAGAAACATCTCAAGGATGATCAATGGAAACAAGATGCACCTGAGCTCAATTTTCGAGTCTCATAGCAAAAGGGTCTGAATACTAATGTAAATAAGCTATTTCAGTTTTTTTATTTTGTATACGTTTGCAAGAATTAATAAAAACCAGTTTTCGCTTTGTCATAATGACAATCCCTCAGAACCAATGATGTTGCCACACAGTGTTGCCAACTCATTTTCAGGGATAGTGACTAGTGGCAGGTCAATCTGTTGCTAAAAGTTGCTAAATGACGTTGTTGATGTCGTTGCGTGATTACGTCATAACGTAAAACTGCGTCATTACGTAGAATACACAATAACGTTAATCAAATTGACTGGGCCATCTCGGCGACAAATATGATTTGACATTTGTTAGTTTAGATTTGTTTGTTTATTATCACATGTTTGTATTTGTAAAAGTAATATAAACACAACACATTTTATATGATCAGATATTTTTATTTTTAAACACAAATCATTGAATTATTGAACAATTACACATTACTCATTATTGAACAATTACATTTTATTTATTTTCTTATTAACTAGTAAACCTACACATTCTGAACAATTATAGTTTCAAGCAGTGTATTGGTAGTTAGTTAACATGCTACCTAACTGATCAACAATTAAAGGTACAAGCTAATAACAAGTAATAATCTTATTGAACAAGCAACTGAACTCAAATAATGAAGTGTGCGCTAGGCATCTCTCTCCAGCTCTCTCCAGGTTGTTGTGCTGCTTGGCTGGCCTGCTGCTGCCTGTGCACGAGCTGAGCGCCTGCTGCTGACGTCACTCACAATGCACTTTTGCAGCCAGGCACGTGTGTTGTGACTGAGTGTGTGAGAAAATCGTTTTTTGTGTCATTTAGAGGGAAGATGTGTGCATTTTAGCGTTTGAGTCACTTTTCAGAAGTTGCTAAAAGTTCCAAATAAATTGTTAAAAGTAGCTAAATTTGTTGCTAGGTGCTGTTTGGAAAAATAAGTTGCCATGGTAGTCTGAAAAGTTGCTAAATCTAGCAACAAAATTGCTAATTTGGCATCACTGCACACACACACACACACACGCACACACACAGAGACACACACGCACACACCAGAGACCACACGCACACACACCAGACACACAACTCACACACACTAGACACACACTCACCACACAGGAGCAACACACGCACACACACACAGAGACACACACACACTGCACACCCACAGAGACACACACTACACAGAGACCCACAACACACCATAGACCACCACACACCGAGACACACACACACACAGAGACACACACACACACAGACACCATTCGCACACACACCGACACACGCCACCAACAGTGACAACACACATACACCCCCACAACACACCACAAATACCACCACACACACCCACAATACACCACACACCACACAGATACTCACACAATAGATACACACCACACACACACAGGACACACACACACCACAGAGACACACACACTTACACACTCACACACACATTATAACACACAGCATACACACTGACAAACACACACACATCATCACATACACACCACACATCACCCAAATACACACCCACACACATAGTACGCACACACATATTACCACACCACACACACATATACACACAACACACACATATACAACACACCACCATATACAACAACACTCACACCACATATACAACACACAGACACATACACACACACACACACACATATATACACACACACCAAACACCACCACATCCCACCCAAGACAACACACCAGATACTCACACACATATATACACACACTCACACACACATATACACACACAGACACCACACACCACCTAAGACACAACGGACACACACATATACACACACACACACACATATACACACACCACACTATATACACACACACCCCCACACACCCACCCCACTCACACCCCACCTATACACCCACACATCAACACAACACAGAAGACACCACAACACAACACACAGAGACACAGACACACACATGCGGCCGTCAGCACTTTACTTGTGAGTTGAGATGAAAGTTAGTGTGTTTCTTTAATGTAGCCTTCTGCCAGACATTAGTGAGGGGGATTGTTCTGGCTCCTGTGGGAGGGCAGAGCAGGCGGGGCAAAGGCTGTGTGTTAGAGAGGGCTGTCATACTGTGTTAGAGAGGGCTGTCATTTAACTGGTAGAGATGGCTGTCATACTTTTTAGGAGGGCTGGTCCTACTGTGTTAGAGAGGGCTGTCATACGTGTTAGAGGAGGGCTGTCATACTGTGTTAGAGAGGGCTGTCATACTGTGTTAGAGAGGGCTGTCATACTGTGTTAGAGAGGGCTGTCATACTGTGTTAGAGAGGGCTGTCATACTGTGTTAGAGAGGGCTGTCATACTGTGTTAGAGCGGGCTGTCATACTGTGTTAGAGAGGGGCTGTCATACTGTTTTAAGAGAGGGCTGTCCATACTGTGTAGAGAGGTGTTAGAGAGGGCTGTCATACTGTGTTAGAGAGGGCTGTCATACTGTGTTAGAGAGGGCTGTCATACTGTGTTAGAGAGGGCTGTCATACTGTGTTAGAGAGGGCTGTCATACTGTGTTAGAGAGGGCGTCATACTGTGTTAGAGAGGGCTGTCATACTGTGTTGAGAGGTTTGTCATACTGTGTTAGAGAGGGCTTGTCTACTGTGTTAGAGAGGGCTGTCCTAATACTGTGTTTTTAGGAGGGCTTTCATACTGTGTTAGAGAGGCTGTATACTGTGTTAGAGAGGCTGTCCATACTGTGTTTAGAGAGGGCTGTCATACTGTGGTTGAGAGGGCTGTCATACTGGTTGAGAGGGCTGTCATACTGTGTTAGAGAGGGCTGTCATACTGTGTCAGAGATTAAGGGCTGTCATACTTGTCGAGAGGGCTGTCATACACTTGTTAGAGAGGGCTGGTCATACTGTGTTAGAGAGGCTGTCATACTGTGTTAGAGAGGGCTTTCATACTGTGTTTAGAGAGGGCTGTCATAACTTTGTTGAGATGGCTGTCTACTGGTGGGTAGATAGGGCTGTCATACTGTGTTAGAGAGGGCTGTCATACTGTGTTAGAGAGGTGCTTTTCATACTGTGTTAGAGAGGGCTGCATACGTGTTAGAGAGGGCTGTCAGACTGGTTAGAGAGGCCTGTCATACTGTGTTAGAAGGGCGTCTCCTGTGTTAGAAGGGCTGTCATACTGTGTATAGGGGCTTCATACTGTGTAAGAAGAGGGCTGTCATAACGTGTTGAGATGGCTGTCGATACGTGTAGAGAGGGCGGTCCTACTGTGTTAGAGAGGGCTGTCATAACTGTGTTTGAGAGGGCTTGTCATACTGTGTTAGAGAGGGCTCGCATACTGTGGTTTAGAGAGGGCGGTCATACTGTGTTTAGAGAGCTGTCATACTGTGTTAAGAGGGCTTCATACTGTGGTTAAGAGAGGGCTGTCATACCTGTGTTGAGAGAGGTGCTGTCATACTGTGTTAGAGAGGGCTGTCATACTGGTGTTAGAGAGGGCGTCATAACTGGTTAGAGAGAGGGCTGTCATACTGTGGTTAGAGAGGGCTGTCATAACTACTGTGTTGAGAGGGCTGGTCAGACTTTTGTGTTGTGTTAGAGGGCTGTCATACTGTGTGTGTGTGTGTGTGTCAGAGAGAGCTGTCACCCTGCATTGCTGTCACATAGTCTGGCACGAAGACCCGTGAGAGGGGGCTGTCCTGTCCTGGCCACGGGGAGGGAGGGAGGGGGGACATGACTTTCACGCCCCATCAAACATCTGCCCCCTGCAAGAGCGCTTCTATGACTGTGATGGACTCTTCTCAGCTTTCTTTTTTTTTTTTTTTAGCTGCTCTCCTCTCCACTGAAACACAACCTCTTTCTAAAATGGAGACTATTGGTCTGATTTCACAAAGTGGCGCTGCTAGGTATCAAGGTGGCGGAGCGGTGCCTCTGTTAGGCTGCATTCGGACCTGTGACACACGGTACGCCTGTTCCTCCATTTCCTGCCGTTGTCCAATAACATTGTGTCACTGTCTCATGTCTCAAGTTGTTAGACAGAATAATATAATTAGTTCAGCGATGTATTCTGACAATATATCCATTTCATCATGTGTGTTCTATCAACTACCTGTAGCCTAGACCACTGACCTCTGACCTCATATTGACCTGTTGTCATCACCTTCCTGTTCCGTCGCCCTGGATTATTATTGGACATGTTGCCATGGCAGCACAGATGGTCATTTCGTTTATTCCAGAGGTATCTGATGTACTGTAGATTGACTGGTGGTTATTATCCAGAGGTATTTGATGTACTGTAGATTGACTGGTGGTTATTATCCAGAGGTATCTGATGTACTGTAGATTGACTGGTGGTTATTATCCAGAGGTATCTGATGTACTGTAGATTGACTGGTGGTTATTATCCAGAGGTATCTGAGTACTGTAGATTGACTGGTGGTTATTATCCGAGGTTCTGTGTACTGTAGATATGACTGGTGGTTATTGATCCAGAGGATCTAAATGTACTGTAATTGACTGGTGGTTATTATGCTCCCCAAGGAAGCTATCTACATTGACTCTAAGAACTATGCATATGTATTTACAGCAATCCAACGTCAAACATAATCAAACTGAACGAAAAACTGCCTTTTAAAGGTGCACTCTGCAGTTGCTACATACATTTTTGGGCTAATAAATGAATGATATGTACGCATAGATTCTTGAGGAATATAACTTATAAATGCCAAATGAGCTTGGTTCAACTGTCGTACCCCATCAGAACCTAAAATGTAAGCTTGTTTTACTCCAATGTTTGTGAACAAAGCCAACGTGAACACACACTATATAGCCTTCTCTGTCTGGTCCCTCAGCTTTGTCATGTGACTGCTGTTGGTAAGGATGAGGAGTCGTTCTGCAGAGGAACTGTTAGTGTTAGTGTTGTTGGTAAGGATGAGGAGTCGTTCTGCAGAGGAACTGTTAGTGTTAGTGTTGTTGGTAAGGATGAGGAGTCGTTCTGCAGAGGAACTGTTAGTGTTAGTGTTGTTGGTAAGGATGAGGAGTCGTTCTGCAGAGGAACTGTTAGTGTTAGTGCTGTTGGTAAGGATGAGGAGTCGTTCTGCAGAGGAACTGTTAGTGTTGTTGGTAAGGATGAGGAGTCGTTCTGCAGAGGAACTGTTAGTGTTAGTGTTGTTGGTAAGGATGAGGAGTCGTTCTGCAGAGGAACTGTTAGTGTTAGTGTTGTTGGTAAGGATGAGGAGTCGTTCTGCAGAGGAACTGTCGTTGTAGCTGTGGTAATGATAGGGTCCGTTCTGGCAGAGACTGTTAGTGTTGTTTGGTAAGGATGAGTAGTCTTCTGAGAGGAACTGTTTAGTATTAGTGTTGTTGGTAAGGATAAGGATCGTGCTGCAGAGGACTGTTAGGGTTAGTGCTGTTGGTAAGGATGAGGAGTCGTTCTGCAGAGGAACTGTTAGTGTAGTGGCTGTTGGTAAGGATGAGGAGTCGTTCTGCATAGGACTGTTAGTGTTTAGTGTTGTTGTAAGGAGAGGAGTCCCGTTTCTGCAAGGACTGTTTCGTGTTAGTGAATTGGTACGGGGGGCACGGGGGAAGGCATGAGATCCGTTCTGGAGAGGACTGTTTTAGTGTTTGTGCTGTTGGAAGGATTCAGGCATTCGTCTGCAGAGGAACTGTTAGTGTTAGTGCTGTTGGTAAGGATGAGGAGTCGTTCTGCAGAGGAACTGTTAGTGCTGTGGTAAGGAATGAGTAGTCGTTCTGCAGAGGACCTGTTGTGTTGTGGTGTTGGTAAGGATATGAGGGTCGTCTGCAGAGGAACTGTTAAGTGTTAGTGGTTGTTGTGTACGAATGAGGAGTCGTTCTGCAGAGGACTGTTATTGTTAGTGCCTGTTGGTAAGAGAGGAGTCGTTCTGCAGAGGAACTGTTAGTGTTAGTGTTGTTGGTAAGGATGAGGAGTCGTTCTGCAGAGGAACTGTTAGTGTTAGTGCTGTTGGTAAGGATGAGGAGTCGTTCTGCAGAGGAACTGTTAGTGTTAGTGTTTGTTGGTCAGGAGAGAGTCTTCTGGCAAGGACTGTTAGTGTTAGGCTGTGGTAAGGATGAGGATTCTTCTGGCAGAGGAACTGTTAGTGTTAGTGTTGTTGGTAAGGATGAGGAGTCGTTCTGCAGAGGAACTGTTAGTGTTAGTGCTGTTGGTAAGGATGAGGAGTCGTTCTGCAGAGGAACTGTTAGTGTTGTTGGTAAGGATGAGGAGTCGTTCTGCAGAGGAACTGTTAGTGTTAGTGTTGTTGGTAAGGATCGGAGTTCGTTCTGCAGAGGAACTGTAAGTGTTAGTGTTGTTTGGTAGGATAGGAGTGTCGGTCTGCGCAGATGAATGTTAGTGTTGTTGGAAGGATAGGATCGTCTGCAGAGGAACTGTTAGTGTTAGTGTCGTGGTAAGGATAGGAGTCCTTCTGCAGAGGAACTGTAGTGCTGTTTGGTAAGGAGGAGGAGTTTGTTTCTGCAGAGGAACTGTTAGTGTTGTTGTAAGGATGAGGAGTCGTTTCTCATAGGAACTGTTTAGTGTTAGTGTTTTGGTAGGATAAGGAGTCGTTCTGCAGAGGAACTGTTAGTGTTAGTGCTGTTGGTAAGGATGAGGAGTCGTTCTGCAGAGGAACTGTTAGTGTTGTTGGTAAGGATGAGGAGTCGTTCTGCAGAGGAACTGTTAGTGTTAGTGCTGTTGGTAGGCTGATGAGTCGTTCTCCAGAGAACTTTTAGTGTTAGTGTTGTTGGTAGGATGAGCGTCGTTCTGCAAGAGGAAACTGTTAGTGTTAGTGTTGTGTTAGGAATGAGGAGTCGTTCTGCAGGAAACTGTTAGTGTTATTGTGTTGGAAGGATGAGAGTCGTTCTGCAGAGAACTGTTAGTGGTTATTGCGGTTGTTAAGGATGAGGAGTCGTTCTGCAGAGGAACTGTTTGTGTTAGTGCTGTTGGTAAGGATGAGGAGTCGTTCTGCAGAGGAACTGTTAGTGTTGTTGGTAAGGATGAGGAGTCGTTCTGCAGAGGAACTGTTAGTGTTAGTGTTGTTGGTAAGGATGAGGAGTCGTCTGCAGAGGAACTGTTAGTGTTAGTGCTGTTGGTAAGGATGAGGAGTCGTTCTGCAGAGGAACTGTTAGTGTTAGTGCTGTTGGTAAGAGTGAGGAGTGTTCTTGCGAGGAACTGGTTCGTGTTGTTGGTAGGATATGAGTCGTTCTGCAGAGGAACTGTTAGTGCTGTTGGTAAGGATGAGCAGTCGTTCTGCAGAGGAACTGTTAGTGTTAGTGTTGTTGGTAAGGATGAGGAGTCGTTCTGCAGATTAACCTGTTAGTGTGTAGTGTTGTTTGGTAAGGATGTAGAGATCGTCTGCAAGGAACTGTAGGGTTGAGTGTTGTTGGAAGGATGAGGGTCGTTCTGCAAAGGACTGTTATGTTAGTGTTGTTGGTAAGGATGGATGAGGGAGTTCGTTCTGCCGAGGACTGTTTACGTGTTAAGTGTTGTTGGTAGGATGAGGATCGTTCTGCCGAGGACTTTAGTTTTAGTGCTGTTTGTAAGATGGGAGTCCGTTCTGCAGAGGAAACTGTTAGTGTTAGTGCTGCTGGTAGGTGCGGAGTCGCTCACACCATCACTCGCTCACCCGTTTTAAAAGTTGGGAGCAGTGTGTGTGTTTGTGGGAGATAGAGTGGTGTGTTTCTGAGAGTGAGGGAGACAGAGAGAGTGTGTGAGGGAGGGAGATTGTGTGTGTGTGTGTGTGTGTGTGTGTTTGTGGTAACTGAAGAGTAATAGAAGGTTTCATGCAGTGTTTTCCCCTTTACGGCCACACTGAATGCAGATCATAATGCATATTTCCATCCTTCCTCCCTTCTCCGCCAAATCACATATCGGCCTTTGCAAATAGAGTCAAACAGGCCATTCTATTCAGTATTCTATTCTCAGTGAACAGCGTGAAGTGTATGTAACAGTGTGAATATCATGACGCACACATCCATTAGCATACGTTTAGAAAGGGCGTGGGCTAACAGGACGCTAGCCCCTCGGTTCTTCCCGTTGTAAAGCGTCGGTTGGGCGGGGCTAACGGACGCGAGGCCACTCTGTTCTCCTGTTGTAAAGCGTCGGCGGGGTGCTGGGCTAACAGGCCGCTCTAGGCCCCTCTGTTCTCCTGTTGTAAAAAGCTCGTGCGGGGGCGGTGGTCCTAACATGGACGCTGGCCCCTCTGTCTCTCCCTTTGTAAAGCGTCGGCAAGGGGAGGGCTAACAGGACGCTAGCCCTCTGTTCTCCGCTGGTTTGTAAAGCGTCGGCGGGGGCGGGCTAACAGGACGCTATGCCCTCTGTTCTCCTGGGTGTAAAGCGTCGGCGGGGCGGGCTTAACAGGCCTAGGTAGGCCACTCTGTTATCCTGTTGTAAAGCGTCGGCGGGGCGGGCCAACAGGACGCTCGGCCACTCTGTCCCCTGTTGTAAAGCGTCTCGGGGCGGGGCTAACAGGACGCTAGGCCACTCTGTTCTCCCTGTTGTAAAGCTCGGCGGGTCGGGCTAACAGGACGCTAGGCCACTCTGTTCTCCCTCTGTTGTAAAGCGTCGGCGGGGCGGGGCTAACAGGACGCTAGGCCACTCTGTTCTCCCTGTTGTAAAGCGTCGGCGGGGCGGGGCTAACAGGACGCTAGGCCACTCTGTTCTCCCTGTTGTAAAGCGTCGGCGGGGCGGGCTAACATACCGCTAGGCCCACTCTGTTCTCCCTGTTGTAAAGCGTCGGCGGGGCGGGGCTAACATACTACTTGGTATCGTGATACTTGGCCTGGTATCCTATTCTTAGTCTGATGTTGGTATCGTAACAACACCACTCCCTAAGTAGTGCACTACTTTTGACCAGAGACCCTATGGGCCCTGGTAGTGCACTACAAACACATGGAGTATGTTACCCATATAAACCGCCCGGTTTCTTGGCATTCCTGCTCCGTTACCCCTTTAATCAACTCTCCCCTGGCTCCCGTACCCTTATCAACTCTCTCCCTCTCCACTGCTCCCATGTACTCTCCTTATCAACTCTCTCCTCTCCTCCCCTGGCTCGCATACTCCTTATCAACTCTCTCCTCTCCCCTGGCTCCATTACTCCTTATCAACTCTCCCTCTCTCTCCCCTGTCTCCAGTACTCCTTTCACTCTCTCCTCTCCCCTGGCTCCAGTACTCCTTAATCAACTCTCTCCTCTCCCCTGGCTCCAGTACTCCTTATCAACTGTCTCCTCTCCCCTGGCTCCAGTATCCCTTATCAACTCTCTCCTCTCCCCTGGCTCCAGTACTCCTTATCAACCTCTCCCTCCTCCCTCCCTGGCTTCCAGTACTCCTTTATCATCTCTCCTCTCCCTGGCTTCCAGTACTCCTTATCACTCTCCTCCTCTCCCCTGGCTCCAGTATCCCTTATCAACTCTCTCCTCTCCCCTGGCTCCAGTACCCTTATCAACTGTCTCCTCTCCCCTGGCTCCAGTACCCCTTATCAACTCTCTCCTCTCCCCTGGCTCCAGTACCCCTTATCACTCTCTCTCTCCCCTGGCTCCATATCCCTTATCAACTCTCTCCCTCCCCTGCCAGTACTCCTTATCAACTGTCTCCTCTCCCTGGCTCCAGTACTCCTTATCAACTCTCTTCCTCTCCCCTGGCTCCAGTATCCCTTATCAACTCTCTCCTCTCCCCTGGCTCCAGTACCCCTTATCAACTCTCTCCTCTCCCCGGCTCCAGTACTCCCTTATCAACTCTCTCCTCTCCCCTGGCTCCAGTACCCCTTATCAACTCTCCTCCTCTCCCCTGGCTCCAGTATCCCTTATCAACTCTCTCCTCTCTCCCTGGCTCCAGTATCCCTTATCAACTGTCTCCTCTCCCCTGGCTCCAGTACCCCTTATCAACTGTCTGCCGTCTCCCCTGGCTCCAGTACTACTCTTATCAACTCTCGTCCTCTCCCCTGGCTCCAGTACTCCGTATCACGCCTCCTCTCCCCTGGCTGCCCATAAACACCCTATCAACTCTCTCTCCTCTCCCCTGGCTCCAGTGACTCCTTCTCAACTCTCTCCTCTTCCCTGGCTCCATACCCCCTTATCAAACTCTCTCCTTCCCCTTGCTCCAGTACCCCTTATCAACTGTCTCCTCTCCCCTGGCTCCAGTACCCCTTATCAACTGTCTCCTCTCCCTGGCTCCAGTACCCCTTATCAACTGTCTCCTCTCCCCTTCTCCATATCCCTTATCAACTCTCCTCTCCTCTCCCCTGGCTCCAGTATCCCTTATCACTGTCTCCTCTCCCCTGGCTCCATACCCCTTATTAACTTCTCTCACTCTCCCCAGTCCCCCTATCAACTCGCTCCCTCCCCTGGCTCCATACTCCTATCACTCTCCTCCTCTCCCCTGGCTCCCGACCCTTATCACTGCTCCTCTCCCCTGGCTCCAGTACCCCTTTATAAACTGTCTCCTCTCCCCTGGCTCCAGTACCCCTTATCACTCTCTCCTTCCCCTGGCTCCAGTATCCCTTACAACTCTCTCCTCTCCCCTGGCTCCATACCCTTATCACTCTCTCCTCTCCCCTGGCTCCATATCCCTTAGTCAACTCTCTCCTCTCCCTGCTCCAGTAATCCCTTATCAACTCTCTCCTCTCCCCTGGCTCCAGTAGCCCTTATCACTCTCTCCTCTCCCCCTGGCTCAGTATCCTTCAACTCACCCTCTCCCCTGGCTCCATTACTGCCTTATCAACTCTCTCCTCTCCCCTGGCTCAGTACTCCTTAGCACTCTCTCCTCTCCCTGGCTTCCAGTACTCCTTATCAACAACTCTCTCCTCTCCCTGGCTCCATTACTCCGTATCAACTCTCTCCTCTCCCCTTGCTCCCAGTACCCCCTTATCACTCTCTCCTCTCCCCTGGCCTCCAGTACACCTTATCAACTCTCTCCTCTCCCCCTGGCTCAGTAACCCCCCCTTATCAACTCTCTCCTCTCCCCGGGCTCCAGCCCCCCTTAAAAACTGTCTCCTCTCCCCCCTGGCCCCATACCCTTACAACTGTCCCCTCCCCGCTGGTCCAGTCCCCCTTATAACCTCCCCTCCCGGGGCCTCCAGTACCCCTTACAACTTCTCCTCTGGTCCGTTCCCCTTTAAATCTCTCCTCCCCCCGGGCCCGTACCCTATCAACTCTCTTCCTCCGTCGGAGAGCCTGCGTACAGAAAGCTTTTTCCGTTTCGCCGTTTTCAGGGATCACCCTGTAACCCCACTGGCCCCTGTCTCCAACACTTCCACCCATGCATCATCACGCCGCGCCAAAAACACACACACAACACCACACCCCACACAACACACACACACCACCCAGCCCAATCCCCAACACACCACCACCCCCCCCAATACACCCCCCCCACCTGTCCCTGCGGATCCCCAGGTTGCCACAGCCTCTTCTAAAATTTTAAATGGTTGAAAAAATTTGTGACAAACAAGGGGGAAATTTTTTTTTTGATTTAAATTAAAAACGCCCTTCGTTTAAGGCCCCGAGTGATTTTTCTTTAACAATAGAATAGAATAGAAAACCCTTTTGCTTTCACTGGTCTATGGGTACCCAGGGGGGGGTTTGGGAAGGGAGGAGGAGGGGGGGGGGGGGGGGGAGGGGGGGGGGGGGGGGGGGGGAAAGGGGAGGGGGGGGAGGGGGGTTTCCGCCCTTTTTTGGGGTTAATTTAGGGGGACCCCCCAAAAAAACCCCCGGGCCAGGATTTCCCCCTAAAAAACACCAACAAAAACAAAACCCCCAAAAAAAGGTGGCCCTCCGGGCTCTTGGGGGGGTCTCCAGAAGGGGACAAACCTAGAAACGGTTTTAAAAAACGGGGACAGGGGTTTTTTTCCTTTCCTCCCCCCCTTTAAAGGTTTGTTTTTTTTGGGGGTTTACTCCTTGGGTATCCCTTTAACTTTTTTTTTCCGGGCCCCTTTTTTTTTTAAAACCGGGGGGAAAATTTTGGGGGGGTTTTTTTTTCCCCCCTTTTTTCCCCCCCGGTGGGGGCGGGGCCCGGGCTACCCCACCCGGGGGGGCCCCCCCCCCAAAAAAGGCGGGAAAAAAGGGGGGGCCCCCCTTTGGGGGCCCCCCCAAAAAAAAGGGGGGCCCCAAACCCCCAAAAAAAACCCGCTAAAAAAAACCCCTTCGTCGCTCTCTTTTTTCCCCTTCTTCTCTTTTTCCCCCCGGGGTTTCCACACACCTACCCCCGCCCCCTGTTCAAGGAGACTTTTTTTGTTCGTCCACGGTCAATGAGACATGAAACAATTTTAAAAAAAAATTGCTGTTTCCACTTTTGCTTCTTAATATAAATCTACAAGCGTTCAATAATCGCACTATTAGTTTGTGTTTCTTACATCTGCAAACAGCTAGCAGGCCCCTGAGTGTGCTCTGAATGAGAGAGGGAAGAGGGGGAGAGAGAGAGAGAGAGGTAGATGCCCCAGGACAGTAGTGCTGTCAACACCCTGCAGTCTCAGGGCCAGACTAGGGTAGTCGTCTGGGTGTGACACGGCATAATGGAATTACAGTTAACACAGCATATGTTCACCTAATGAACGTTCAAACTCTTTAACCAAATCTTCATTAATGAACTTTTACATAATACAATTGTAATTCTAGTTAAGTTACGTTGATTGCGGACTACAGGAAAAAGAAGAGGACCCGAGCACGCCTCCATTCTCATCGACGGGGCTGTAGTGGAGCAGGTTGAGAGCTTCAAGTCCCTTGGTGTCCACATCACCAACAAACTAACACGGTCTGAGACTGAAAAGATTTGGCATGTGTCCTCAGATCCTCAAAAGGTTCTACAGCTGCACCATCGAGAGCATCCTGACTGGTTGCATCACCGCCTGGTATGGCAACTGCTCGGCCTCTGACCGCAAGGCACTACAGAGGGTAGTGCGTACGGCCCAGTACATCACTGTGGCCAAGCTTCCTGCCATCCAGGACCTCTATACCAGGCGGTGTCAGAGGAAGGCCCTAAAAATTGTCAAAGACTCCAGCCACCCAAGTCATAGACTGTTCTCTCTGCTACCGCACAGCAAGCGGTACCGGAGCGCCAAGTCTAGGTCCAAGAGGCTTCTAAACAGCTTCTACCCCCAAGCCATAAGACTCCTGAACATCTAATCAAATGGCTACCCAGACTATTTGCATTGCCCTCCTCCCCTCCCCTCCTCCCCTCCCCTACCTACATGTACATATAACCTCAATTACTTTGACTAACCGGTGCCCCCGCACATTGACTCGGTACCGGTGCCCCCTGTATATAGCCTCGCTATTGTTATTTTTACTGCTGCTCTTTCATTATTTGTTACTTTTATTTCATATTATTTTGTATTGTATTTTTTTGGGGGGGGGGGTATTCTTTCTTAAAACGGCATTGTTGGTTAAGGGCTTGTTAGTAAGCATTTCACTGTAAGGTCTACACCTGTTGTATTCGGCGCATGTGACAAATAACATTTGATTTGACTAAAACTGTTACATTTGTCATTGAAATGGTATTGTGCTTGTGCTCAGGACTACCCAGGACTACTCATTACTCAGGACTTGAGTTTGAATGATTATATTTATGTTTCTAATTTCTTTCTAAATAACCAAAATGTTTCCATCAACATCAGGTTTGGGCTCAGATGCCCTCAGCATAACTCAATATAAAACAGTGGCATGTCTTAAGCATTTACTTTAATGACAGCCCTCTCTCACCTGTAGGTGGTTTATTGATGAAAAGGCCTGGTTTGAAGACCGCTAGCTCCATTGATTTTGTGGGTTCAAATTCAGAGCTTTGCCCTTTTAACTCCCGTTTCAACTAATTAGGCTAGCCTTCCTTCCCTCCTCTTCTGGCTGTCCAGCTTAGCTCAACATGAGCGAGAGAGGAGGAGAGAGACGGAGGGAGGGAGGGAGGGAGGGAGGGAGGGAGAGAGGGAGGGGGAGAGAGAGAGGGAGGGAGAGAGAGAGGGAGGTAGAGAGAGAGGGAGGTAGAGAGAGAGAGAGAGAGAGAGGAGAGGGAGGGAGGTAGAGAGAGAGAGAGAGAGAGAGAGAGAGAGAGAAATAACTGCCAATATTCTATAAAGGTATTCCACATAATTGGCCGGCCTAATAAACCAGTTCTACCTGATTGAATTGATCAAGACAAATTGGATCGTTTTCCACCCTCTTCTCCCTGTTACATTAATATGCAGTCAATCAACAGAACCCCACAGCCACAGAGCATTGGTATTCAGTCCTGACTGAGAGAGGAGGAAGAGATACTAATCAACAGAACCCCACAGCCACAGAGCATTGGTATTCAGTCCTGACTGAGAGAGGAGGAGATACCAATCAACAGAACCCCACAGCCACAGAGCATTGGTATTCAGTCCTGACTGAGAGAGGAGGAAGAGATACTAATCAACAGAACCCCACAGCCACAGAGCATTGGTATTCAGTCCTGACTGAGAGAGGAGGAGATACTAATCAACAGAACCCCACAGCCACAGAGCATTGGTATTCAGTCCTGACAGAGAGAGGAGGAGATACTAATTAACAGAACCCCACAGCCACAGAGCATTGGTATTCAGTCCTGACTGAGAGAGGAGGAGATACTAATCAACAGAACCCCACAGCCACAGAGCATTGGTATTCAGTCCTGACAGAGAGAGGAGGAGATACTAATCAACAGAACCCCACAGCCACAGAGCATTGGTATTCAGTCCTGACTGAGAGAGGAGGAGATACCAATCAACAGAACCCCACAGCCACAGAGCATTGGTATTCAGTCCTGACTGAGAGAGGAGGAGGAGATACTAATCAACAGAACCCCACAGAGCATTGGTATTCAGTCCTGACAGAGAGAGGAGGAGATACCAATCAACAGAACCCCACAGAGCATTGGTATTCAGTCCTGACAGAGAGAGGAGGAGATACTAATCAACAGAACCCCACAGCCACAGAGCATTGGTATTCAGTCCTGACTGAGAGAGGAGGAGATACTAATCAACAGAACCCCACAGCCACAGAGCATTGGTATTCAGTCCTGACTGAGAGAGGAGGAGATATTAATCAACAGAACCCCACAGCCACAGAGCATTGGTATTCAGTCCTGACTGAGAGAGGAGGAGGAGATACTAATCAACAGAACCCCACAGCCACAGAGCATTGGTATTCAGTCCTGACTGAGAGAGGAGGAGATATTAATCAACAGAACCCCACAGTCACAGAGCCATTGGTATTCAGTCCTGACTGAGAGAGGAGGAGATATTAATCAACAGAACCCCACAGTCACAGAGCATTGGTATTCAGTCCTGACTGAGAGGAGGAGGAGATATTAATCAACAGAACCCCACAGCCACAGAGCATTGGTATTCAGTCCTGACTGAGAGAGGAGGAGATATTAATCAACAGAACCCCACAGTCACAGAGCATTGGTATTCAGTCCTGACTGAGAGAGGAGGAGATATTAATCAACAGAACCCCACAGTCACAGAGCATTGGTATTCAGTCCTGACTGAGAGAGGAGGAGATATTAATCAACAGAACCCCACAGCCACAGAGCATTGGTATTCAGTCCTGACTGAGAGAGGAGGAGGAGATACTAATCAACAGAACCCCACAGAGCATTGGTATTCAGTCCGGACTGAGAGAGAGGAGGAGATACTAATCAACAGAACCCCACAGATTATTGGTATTCAGTCCTGACAGAGAGGAGGAGACTAATCAACAAACCCCACAGAGCCTTGGTATTCAGTCCTGACAGGAGAGGGGAGATACCAATCAACAGAACCCCACAGAGCATTGGTATTTCAGTCCTGACTGAGAGAGGAGGAGGAGATACTAATCAACAGAACCCCACAGAGCATTGGTATTCAGTCCTGACTGAGAGAGGAGGAGATACCAATCAACAGAACCCCACAGAGCATTGGTATTCGTCCTGACTGAGAGAGGAGGAGATACTATCACAGAACCCACAGAGCTTGGTATCGTCCGATGGAGAGGAGGGATCCAAATCAACGAACCCCACAGAGCATTGGTATTCAGTCTGACGAGAGAGGGGGAGATACCAATCAACAGAACCCCACAGAGCATTGGTATTCAGTCCTGATAGAGAGGAGGAGGAGATACTAATCAACAGAACCCCACAGCCACAGAGCATTGGTATTCAGTCCTGACTGAGAGAGGAGATACTAATCAACAGAACCCCACAGAGCATTGGTATTCAGTCCTGACTGAGAGAGGAGGAGGAGATACTAATCAACAGAACCCCACAGAGCATTGGTATTCAGTCCTGACTGAGAGAGGAGGAGGAGATACTAATTAGTCACACAGACCACCTACAGTAGGATGTGTCCCAAACAACACCCTATTCTAGGACCCCTATGTGCTCTGGTCAAACGTAGTGTAGTATTCGGAAAAGGGTGCCATTTTGAGACCGCCGTGGTCTTCTTGAGCGAGGAGGGAAAATGAAAATCCAAATCACTTAGAAATGTTGAACCAACTAGGCTGCTGTCTTTTATCTGCAGAGCCACGTCAGTCTCCTAGCTGGCTACGTGGTACTTACCTCCTCCACAGTACTTGTCCTGTTCGGCATGTAGACTACAGGATGTTGGAGAGGCTGTCAATCTGACTCTTACCAAGACGTCTGGGGATTGTTTACACTTGTAGTTTCTCAAATTAAAAATCAGCTTCTGGTGATGTGACTGCTGGTCGCTCAAGTCCCCCTTCACTCTCTCCCACTTTGAGGAAGATGAGGCTCAAGCCCCCCTTCACTCTCTCCCACTTTGAGGAAGATGAGGCTCAAGCCCCCCCCCACTCTCTCCTACTTTGAGGAAGATGAGGTTCAAGCCCCCCCCCCCCCCACTCTCTCCCACTTTGAGGAAGATGAGGCTCAAGCCCCCCTCACTCTCTCCCACTTTGAGGAAGATGAGGCTCAAGCCTCCCTCACTCTCTCCCACTTTGAGGAAGATGAGGCTCAAGCCCCCCTCACTCTCTCCCACTTTGAGGAAGATGAGGCTCAAGCCCCCCTTCACTCTCTCCCACTTTGAGGAAGATGAGGCTCAAGCCCCCCTCACTCTCTCCCACTTTGAGGAAGATGAGGCTCAAGCCCCCCTCACTCTCTCCCACTTTGAGGAAGATGAGGTTCAAGCCCCCCTCACTCTCTCCCACTTTGAGGAAGATGAGGCTCAAACCCCCCTTCCCTCTCTCCCACTTTGAGGAAGATGAGGTTCAAGTCCCTACTGAGTTACTGGTGCTGAATAAACCATGCCTTTTTGATTCATGAATAGGTCTGACACTTTTTTAAAGATATCCACATGGAGTGTGTCCCAAAATGGCACCCTATTCTCTATGGGTCCTGGTCTAAAGTAGTGCACTATATAGGGAATAGGGTGCCATTTGGGATGCAGGGAATAGGGTGCCATTTGGGATGCAGGCTTGATCGTTTACTAAGCAGACTAAGTAGTGTGCTTGCTGTTGAAAAGCTCTGCTAAACAGACATGTCGGTTTGATCAGTCTGCTATTCAGATATCATCAAGATCTGAATGGAGGAAGCTGTCACTAGTCTTAACTCCACAAACTGTCATCATTGCATCCGCTTCCAGACTTGTTTTGGAGGCTCATCTTTAGAGGAGTGTTAGTCCATGTTGTCGTAATGATGAAGACGTGCACTGATTTAGTTTGCCTCAGTATGATCTGTGTGTAAAACTCTTTGGTGTCCTCATGCTGTTTTAAAGACTTGGTCCATATCAACACAAACATAACACACATCTCCATCTCTGAACACTGTTATGGCTGCTACTTGATTGGTTAATATAGAGTGGTGGGTAGGCCTTATGCAAAAATATAAATGAACGTTTGTACATAGACAGGAGAAGATGAATCATGTCTGTAAAATGTATCATAGAAACAAAGCAATCTTTCAGCCTATCTGATAGTATGCAGGCAGGCAAACCATGGGATTTCTGGATTAAAACAAAAACAGGCCACAGGTGCCTGATAACGAACAACATTGTGTTCTAGATGTTACAGAAACCAGACTGTAGTGCTTGGGAAATATTTGGGCAGAGATGCATATCCTCTGAGATCTCCCCTGTAAGCGAAAACCATATAAGTGTCTGTCATGACGTCTCAATGAGCTTTTCTATCTAAGTCAGCCAACGGTCTTTCCTATATGTTGCCTTTGTTTCTACTGTAAGTGTTAGTATCAAATCACATTTTCAAATCAAATGTTATTTGTCACATGCGCAGAATACAACAGGTGTAGACCTTACAGTGAAATGCTTACTTACAAGCCCTTAACCAACAATGCAGTGGCGCAGTGGTCTAAGGCACTGCATCGCAGTGCTAGCTGTGCCACTAGAGATTCTGGTTCGAATCCAGGCTCTGTCGTAGCCGGCTGCGACCGGGAGACCCATGGGGCGGCGCACAATTGGCCCAGCTTCGTCCAGGGTAGGGGAGGGAATGGCCGGCAGGGATGTAGCTCAGTTGGTAGAGCATGGCGTTTGCAACGCCAGGGTTGTGAGTTCAATTCACGGGGCAGAGAGAAAGAGGTTCTGTTTTAAAACTAAATTCCTGCTTTTTCTACACCTCTTGACATGGCTTGTGCTATGAGTGACTGAAACATTAGAACACAACCAATGGGGTTGCCCCATGCCATGACAGAAATACTCCTGAATGCATCATGTTTTCTAAGTGTTTTATTCTGCCTTGGCTGTCTAGTTTTCATTTTGGTGATTTGTTAGTTCTTAAAGATATCGAAGTCTATTATATTTTCTATATACTTTATGTGACCCCGACCGCCTTGATTCGGTCTTATGTAGCAACATTTGAAATTGTGTTTTTTTACATTGGATAAAAGCAGGGAAACAGAGCTACTAAAAAGGTATATCATACACTGCATTTATGGGAACAATGGGGAAAGTAATTCTGCTTAGAAAGTTGATAAACTTGTAATCTCACTTTTGAGAAAATAGCCTTTTGAATGTTTCGGTACCTAGTTGAAGAGCTCTTCTTTGTCTACACCCGCTCAGCATCGGTCACACCCTTTCAAGCTTTAGCCCCACCCCATCTCGTTTCGCTCTAACCGTACACTGGACGCTCTCTGGTCGATGAGTTGGGTTGATCCGAGCATTCTGACCTCACAACGGCAGTCAAGCACCCGAGCTGTGCAGAAAACACCCCCGTCTATGGAGCGGATTGGTTCAGTCTGTTGAACTGGACACCTGCTGCTGCTCTCAACAAGCAGATATGGGCTATTTTAGAGGAATGCCCTCATTTACAGGCAAAACAAGGGTACGGAGCATGAGAGCGACGAGGGGAGGAGAGAGAGAGGAGTTTTTATGTAATTTGGTAATCATCTCACACACACACCTGCCTCATCCCGTTCCTCTCCAGTGTCAGGCTGAATGGAATACCGGTGGTCCCACTAAACACAATCACACAGCAGCATGATTGCAGACTGACACGTCACACCAAAAAATCATAGTTATTGCGGGCGATTTGCCAAATCATAGTTCAAAAATCGTAAGCTTTGATAGCGCAACAAAGCAGCCTGTGTGTGTGTGTGGGGCTAACTATCTCCTGATTAAAGATCACAGGCTTCAGTGTTACCATTTACCAGTGACATGACAGACGGGCAGGCAATACGCCCTTTCTCTGTGTGGCGATCACTGGAGTCTGGCCCTCTCAAATAAGCAATCCTCTCCACAATAACAGAGGGGGAACGAGGAGGAAGGAGGGGGAAAAAAAACACAACCCTAGTCAGATGACCTGTTCTAGATCTGGTAGAGAAGTCCCACATGGCTGGACTACGATTCCTCCTAACACACACACACACACAGAGCCTTGGGGAGGATCCTCTAGAGGCGAGGGGAAGTCAAGCTGCCGTAGCTATGAGAGTTTTTCTTCTACGATTTCTGTCTGTTTTTGTTTCAGGTGAAAGGGATGATGAATGTGTTTTTAATGTTGGCTGAGCCCAGGCTGCCACCCTTCACGTCTACATGACCTTCTTCATGACTAGTGTTGGCTGAGCCCAGGCAGCCACCCTTCACGTCTACATGACCTTCTTCATGACTAGTGTTGGCTGAGCCCAGCCAGCCACCCTTCACGTCTACATTACCTTATTAATGACTAGTGTTGGCTGAGCCCAGCCAGCCACCCTTCACATCTACATGACCTTCTTCATGACTAGTGTTGGCTGAGCCCAGCCAGCCACCCTTCACGTCTACATGACCGTATTCATGACTAGTGTTGGCTGAGCCCAGGCTGCCACCCTTCACGTCTACATGACCTTCTTCATGACTAGTGTTGGCTGAGCCCAGGCTGCCACCCTTCACGTCTACATGCCCTTCTTCATGACTAGTGTTGGCTGAGCCCAGCCAGCCACCCTTCATGTCTACATGACCTTCTTCATGACTAGTGTTGGCTGAGCCCAGGCAGCCACCCTTCACGTCTACATGACCTTCTTCATGACTAGTGTTGGCTGAGCCCAGGCAGCCACCCTTCACGTCTACATGACCTTCTTCATGACTAGTGTTGGCTGAGCCCAGCCAGCCACCCTTCACGTCTACATGACCTTCTTCATGACTAGTGTTGGCTGAGCCCAGCCAGCCACCCTTCATGTCTACATGACCTTCTTCATGACTAGTGTTGGCTGAGCCCAGGCAGCCACCCTTCATGTCTACATGACCTTCTTCATGACTAGTGTTGGCTGAGCCCAGCCAGCCACCCTTCACGTCTACATGACCTTCTTCATGACTAGTGTTGGCTGAGCCCAGGCTGCCACCCTTCACGTCTACATGACCTTCTTCATGACTAGTGTTGGCTGAGCCCAGGCTGCCACCCTTCACGTCTACATGACCTTCTTCATGACTAGTGTTGGCTGAGCCCAGGCTGCCACCCTTCATGTCTACATGACCTTCTTCATGACTAGTGTTGGCTGAGCCCAGGCTGCCACCCTTCACGTCTACATGACCTTCTTCATGACTAGTGTTGGCTGAGCCCAGGCTCCCACCCTTCACGTATACATGACTTTCTTCGTGACTAGTGTTGGCTGAGCCCAGGCAGCCACCCTTCACGTCTACATGACCTGCTTCCTGACTAGTGTTGGCTGAGCCCAGGCAGCCACCCTTCACGTCTACATGACCTTCTTCATGACTAGTGTTGGCTGAGCCCAGCCAGCCACCCTTCATGTCTACATGACCTTCTTCACGACTAGTTTTGGCTGAGCCCAGGCAGCCACCCTTCACGTCTACATGACCTTCTTCATGACTAGTGTTGGCTGAGCCCAGGCAGCCACCCTTCATGTCTACATGACCTTCTTCATGACTAGTGTTGGCTGAGCCCAGCCAGCCACCCTTCATGTCTACATGACCTTCTTCATGACTAGTGTTGGCTGAGCCCAGGCTGCCACCCTTCACGTCTACATGATCTTCTTCATGACTAGTGTTGGCTGAGCCCAGGCTGCCACCCTTCACGTCTACATGACCTTCATGACTAGTGTTGGCTGAGCCCAGGCTGCCACCCTTCACGTCTACATGACCTTCTTCATGACTAGTGTTGGCTGAGCCCAGGCAGCCACCCTTCACGTCTACATGACCTTCTTCATGACTAGTGTTGGCTGAGCCCAGCCAGCCACCCTTCATGTCTACATGAGCTTCTTCATGACTAGTGTTGGCTGAGCCCAGGCTGCCACCCTTCACGTCTACATGACCTTCTTCATGACTAGTGTTGGCTGAGCCCAGCCAGCCACCCTTCACGTCTACATGACCTTCTTCGTGACTAGTGTTGGCTGAGCCCAGGCAGCCACCCTTCACGTCTACATGACCTTCTTCGTGACTAGTGTTGGCTGAGCCCAGCCAGCCACCCTTCACGTCTACATGACCTTCTTCATGACTAGTGTTGGCTGAGCCCAGTCAGCCACACTTCACGTCTACATGACCTTCTTCGTGACTAGTGTTGGCTGAGCCCAGGCAGCCACCCTTCACGTCTACATGACCTTCTTCATGACTAGTGTTGGCTGAGCCCAGGCAGCCACCCTTCACGTCTACATGACCTTCTTCATGACTAGTGTTGGCTGAGCCCAGGCAGCCACCCTTCACGTCTACATGACCTTCTTCATGACTAGTGTTGGCTGAGCCCAGCCAGCCACCCTTCACGTCTACATGACCTTCTTCAGGACTAGTGTTGGCTGAGCCCAGCCAGCCACCCTTCACGTCTACATGACCTTCTTCATGACTAGTGTTGGCTGAGCCCAGGCAGCCACCCTTCATGTCTACATGACCTTCTTCATGACTAGTGTTGGCTGAGCCCAGCCAGCCACCCTTCACGTCTACATGACCTGCTTCGTGACTAGTGTTGTGACGGTACCTATGAACACCACCATCTGGGTTCTGGCCTGATTGACGCGTAATGGCTCCCTGTTCCCTATATAGTGCACTACTTTTGAAGACAGTAGTGCACTATATAGGGAACAGGGGTGCCATTTGGGACGTACACATTATTCCTGCAGTGAGAGAGAATAGATGACTGTAAACTCGTTAATATTTAAAAGGGGCCTTGCGGTCCACAAATCTCTCTGATATATACTTCATTCATTCATCTTGTGGACGGTTGGCGTCCTTCTTATTGCCTCGCTGAAGGTCAATGTGCATGCATTAACCCTGTCCTGCTGCTTACTGCTGAGGCTGACACTTTAAGAGACTGATCACGTCTGAATTAGTGGCCCGTAAAGATGACATGTGGCGCCTTGTGATGACATCCCTCTGGTAACCCTGGTCAACAGTAGTACACTATAAAGGGTGCTATTTGGGACGGAGCGCCTCTCTCTCTCTCTCTGTGGCTTTCAGACATGGTCGATGGTCAAGCAAAGGAGAGGAGAGGATGTCATTGAAGGGGGGGGGGGGTCATTTAGGGGGCTGAACTAGACACTGCTAGACTAGCTAATGCCACTTTTAAAGTGAAGGGTCCACCCACAGCAGGGCAGACGGACACACAGAGTCCAAAGCACCTTTAACATCGCTACTCAACTTCAATGTGCAACTCCACTCAGCGCACAGACTACAAGCCTCCCTCTTTCTACATGAGAAGATGAGAGACTTGGCTTTTACTCTCTGTCTATCGTCCCAAATGACACCCTATTCCCTATTTAGTAGGGCTCTGGTAGTAGTGCTCTATACAGGGGAAAGGGGGCCATTTGGGATGCAGGCCTTTAGCTTTAGTAAACCCAGGATGCCTTCTCTGCCTTCTCCTTTTGTCTTGGTCAGGGTGCGGGGGTTAGAGCAATTCAAATGCACTCAGCTGGTACTCCGTCATACACCTGTGTCATGCACACACACACACACACACACACACACATTTACATTTACATTTTAGTCATTTAGCAGACGCTCTTATCCAGAGCACACACACACACACGCACACACGCACACACACGCACACACACACGCACACACACACGCACACACGCACACACGCACACACACACGCACACACGCACACACACGCACACACGCACACACACACACACACAGTCACTCAGCTGGTACTCCATCATACACCTGTGTTCATGAGGAGGAGAAGAATGGATAGAACACAGATCACCATGGTTACAACTCCAGCAAAGAGGGATCTGTCTCTGTTTTGAAAAGTCTTCATGAGACTTGTTGTTGTGTAATTTTCGTGGAACAGGACACAGCCTTTCTCTGATTGGTTCACCGCCTGCAGAGCTGAAGTGGGCCGGCTTTTGTTTCATCTCCTCGGCGACGGATGATCCCTGTTATCCAGCTCCTCAGCTCCTCTCTGTCTGTCCTCCAGATCTGCCTGCATTGTAATGGACGCGTCCCTCCCACAGCGAATGAGGGGGCAGAGGGAGAGTGCTTTTGGTGTTATTCACCAGTCCTTTCAGGAAGCCATGACACCCACCATCTCGGATTGTTCTGGAATTGCTTTCTGTAGTTGGAAACAGGTGAGATTGGCGTTCCTGAAACATTATTTAGTTGAAATGTAATTTTATCTCAGAGGAAATTAAGCTAATTGATTGCACCCGAATTGGCCATTTTAATTCATAGGATTCAGGTAATATTCCAAACTTCTTCCTGCTAATAAGTATGACACGAGGAGACCCCCCCCCCCCCCCCCCACCCCCCAAAAAAAAGCCTAAAGCCACCCACGGACCCCCCACCCCATGCCAATCCCACCCCAACAGCCAGTATCAGTTATCTGTTTGACAAGTAGTACGACGCCGTAGAGATCAAATTATATTTCAACCAAAAATAATGTTTCAGGGATACTAATCGTATCTGTTACTGTCTACAAAAACTATTTTCAGAACAATCTGAGATGGTGAGTGTTGAAATCCTCTTGTGCTTTATGAAGTGGAACGACCTTCATGCATCCGCCAGAAAACAGGGGAAGGAGTTTCTCTCTCTATTTCTGGCTATCTATATATCTCTCTGTCTACAGTGCCCTCCGTAATTATTGGGACAGAATATTAGTTTTTGCTTTTGTCTCTATACTCCAAATGTTTGGAGTTGAAATCAAACAATGACTATAAGGTTAAAGTGCAGACAGTCGGCTTTAGTTTGAGGGTATTTTCATCCATATCGGGTGAACCGTTTAGAAATTACAGCACTTTTTGTACATAGTCCTCCCATTTGGTATTGGGACAAATTCACTTATATGTGTATTCAAGTAGTCAACAGTTTAGTATTTGTTCCCATATTCATAGCTTGCAATGATTACATCAAGCTTGTGACTCTGCAAATGTCTTGGATGCATTTGCTGTTTGTTTTGGTTGTGTTTCAGATTATTTTGTGCCCAATAGAAATTAATGGTAAATAATGTATTGTGTCATTTTGGAGTCACTTTTATTGTAAATAAGAATAGAATATGTTTCTAAACACTTCTACACATTACTGTGGATGCTACCGTGGTTACGGATAGTCCTGAATGAATCGTGAATAATGATTGAGTGAGAAAGTTAGACGCACAAATATCATACCTCCAAGACATGCTAACCTCTCAGCATAACAGTAAGAGGGAAGGTAAGTGGTTTTTGGGCAGGTATGATATTTGTGTGTCTGTAACTTTCTCACTCAATCATTATTCACGATTCATTCAGGGTGATCCGTAACCATGGTAGCATCCACATTCATGTACAGTGGGGAGAACACGTATTTGATACACTGCCGATTTTGCAGGTTTTCCTACTTACAAAGCATGTAGAGGTCTGTAATTTTTATCATAGGGGTACACTTCAACTGTGAGAGACGGAATCTAAAACAAAAATCCAGAAAATCACATTGTATGATTTTTAAGGAACACATTTGCATTTTATTGCATGACATAAGTATTTGATCACCTACCAACCAGTAAGAATTCCGGCTCTCACAGACCTGTTAGTTTTTCTTTAAGAAGCCCTCCTGTTCTCCACTCATTACCTTTATTAACTGCACCTGTTTGAACTCGTTACCTGTATAAAAGACACCTGTCCACACACTCAATCAAACAGACTCCAACCTCTCCACATTGGCCAAGACCAAAGAGCTGTGTAAGGACATCAGGGATACAATTGTAGACCTGCACAAGGCTGGGATGGGATACAGGACAATAGGCAAGCAGCTTGGTGAGAAGGCAACAACTGTTGGCGCAATTATTAGAAAATGGAAGAAGTTCAAGATGACGGTCAATCACCCTCGGTCTGGGGCTCCATGCAAGATCTCACCTCGTGGGGCATCAATGATCATGAGGAAGGTGAGGAATCAGCCCAGAACTACACGGCAGGACCTGGTCAATGACCTGAAGAGAGCTGGGACCACAGTCTCAAAGAAAACCATTAGTAACACACTACGCCGTCATGGATTAAAATCCTGCAGCGCACGCAAGGTCCCCCTGCTCAAGCCAGCGCATGTCCAGGCCCGTCTGAAGTTTGCCAAAGACCAGTTGGATGATCCAGAGGAGGAATGGGAGAAGGTCATGTGGTCTGATGAGACAAAAATAGAGCTTTTTGGTCTAAACTCCACTCGCCGTGTTTGGAGGAAGAAGAAGGATGAGTACAACCCCAAGAACACCATCCCAACCGTGAAGCATGGAGGTGGAAACATCATTCTTTGGGGATGCTTTTCTGCAAAGGGGACAGGACGACTGCACCGTATTGAGGGGAGGATGGATGGGGCCATGTGTATCGCAAGATCTTGGCCAACAACCTCCTTCCCTCAGTAAGAGCATTGAAGATGGGTCGTGGCTGGGTCTTCCAGCATGACAACGACCCGAAACACACAGCCAGGGCAACTAAGGAGTGGCTCCGTAAGAAGCATCTCAAGGTCCTGGAGTGGCCTAGCCAGTCTCCAGACCTGAACCCAATAGAAAATCTTTGGAGGGAGCTGAAAGTCTGTATTGCCCAGCGACAGCCCCGAAACCTGAAGGATCTGAAGAAGGTATGGAGGAGTGGGCCAAAATCCCTGCTGCAGTGTGTGCAAACCTGGTCAAGACCTACAGGAAACGTATGATCTCTGTAATTGCAAACAAAGGTTTCTGTACCAAATATTAAGTTCTGCTTTTCTGATGTATCAAATACTTATGTCATGCAATAAAATGCAAATGAATTACTTAAAAATCATACAATGTGATTTTCTGGATTTTTGTTTTAGATTCCGTCTCTCACAGTTGAAGTGTACCTATGATAAAAATTACAGACCTCTACATGCTTTGTAAGTAGGAAAACCTGCAAAATCGGCAGTGTATCAAATACTTCTCCCCACTGTACAAGTGTATAGCTGGTTGCATATGCAGTGCACTACTTTTAACCAGAGTCCTATGGACCCTAAATAGATACGGATTCTCTCTAGGTGCTGCTTGGTGGTTCCAGCCTGCTTTTAGATTGGTCTCTTTGCCAGAGTGCTGGGTTTTGATTATCTCAGGGGAGTTGGAGGGTCCAGGTGGGTTGTATTGCTGCTCCCCGGGCTGAAGGACAAACTGATCACCCTCTATGGATCAGCTGATTATATTCCTGTGAACTGATCACCCTCTATGGATCAGCTGATTATATTCCTGTGAACTGATCACCCTCTATGGATCAGCTGATTATATTCCTGTGAACTGATCACCCTCTATGGATCAGCTGATTATATTCCTGTGAACTGATCACCCTCTATGGATCAGCTGATTATATTCCTGTGAACTGATCACCCTCTATGGATCAGCTGATTATATTCCTGTGAACTGATCACCCTCTATGGATCAGCTGATTATATTCCTGTGAACTGATCACCCTCTATGGATCAGCTGATTATATCCCTGTGAACTCTGCCTCCCCTGCCAACGATGAGAAACTAGCACCTCTCTACCTGCTGAGATCTGCGTTTCAATGAAGCTCTTGTCTGGACCCCGGCCCTGCCCACTCAATGTCCCGGTTGGCACGGGCCACGACGCCTCCGTGGAGTAGGGGTTCAATTGAATTCCCTTCTCCGATGTCTGAGGCGCATTCCTCAGCCGCGTCGCGGGGAGTGGAGCTCGTCAGGCATCAGCCATCCCTGTCTCCATCAGCGCCACCGTGACACTCTTCCTCACGCGGGATCATAAACCCTTCATTTATTTGAGCCGCACACACGCGTGGGTGCGCGTACACGCACACACACACACGCACGCGCACGCACACACACACACACACACACACACACCCGCGCACACACTGTAAGAGACAGACATACCTCTCCACTGATTGTCACCTTTATGAAAATATATATTTAATTGAGGTGAGATGCAGGTCTAAGGTCTCTGCTGAATGTTAATGAGACAGGTCTATGGTCTCTGCTGAATGTTAATGAGACAGGTCTATGGTCTCTGCTGAATGTTAATGAGACAGGTCTAAGGTCTCTGCTGAATGTTAATGAGACAGGTGTAAGGTCTCTGCTGAATGTTTTTAGACAGGTCTAAGGCTCTCTCTGAATTTTTAATAGACAGGTCTAAGGTCTCTGCTGAATGTTAATGAGACAGGTCTATGGTCTCTGCTAATTTTTAATGAGACAGGCCCAAAGGTCTCTGCTGAATTTTAAATGAGACGGGTCTATGGTCTCTGCTGAATGTTAATGAAAACAGGTCTAAGGCCCTCTGCTAAATGTTAATGAGACGGGTCTAAGGTCTCTGCTGAATGTTAATGAGACAGGTCTAAGGTCTCTGCTGAATGTTAATGAGACAGGTCTAAGGTCTCTGCTGAATGTTAATGAGACGGGTCTATGGTCTCTGCTGAATGTTAATGAGACAGGTCTAAGGTCTCTGCTGAATGTTAATGAGACAGGTCTATGGTCTCTGCAGAATGTTAATGAGACAGGTCTAAGGTCTCTGCTGAATGTTAATGAGACAGGTCTAAGGTCTGGGGGGGAGATCACACAGCCTAATACAGAAGCATGTCTGTTCTACGAAATATATCCGCTGCGTGGACATGCATGATTGTTGCTGATTGTTGCTGACACTCCATTGGTCAGATGAAGGCAACTAAACAGTGCTCAACTCAGCCAGCTGTGTGTAACCTACTGTAGCTGCTGGTAAAGACTCAGCCAGCTGTGTGTAACCTACTGTAGCTGCTGGTAAAGACTCAGCCGGCTGTGTGTAACCTACTGTAGCTGCTGGTAAAGACTCAGCCAGCTGTGTGTAACCTACTGTAGCTGCTGGTAAAGACTCAGCCGGCTGTGGGTAACCTACTGTAGCTGCTGGTAAAGACTCAGCCAGCTGTGTGTAACCTACTGTAGCTGCTGGTAAAGACTCAGCCGGCTGTGGGTAACCTACTGTAGCTGCTGGTAAAGACTCAGCCGGCTGTGTGTAACCTACTGTAGCTGCCGGTAAAGACTCAGCCAGCTGTGGGTAACCTACCGTTGCTGCCGGTAAAGACTCAGCCGGCTGTGTGTAACCTACTGTAGCTGCTGGTAAAGACTCAGCCAGCTGTGTGTAACCTACTGTAGCTGCTGGTAAAGACTCAGCCAGCTGTGTGTAACCTACTGTAGCTGCTGGTAAAGACTCAGCCGGCTGTGGGTAACCTACTGTAGCTGCTGGTAAAGACTCAGCCGGCTGTGTGTAACCTACTGTAGCTGCCGGTAAAGACTCAGCCAGCTGTGGGTAACCTACCGTTGCTGCCGGTAAAGACTCAGCCGGCTGTGTGTAACCTACTGTAGCTGCTGGTAAAGACTCAGCCAGCTGTGGGTAACCTAGTGTAGCTGCCGGTAAAGACTCAGCCAGCTGTGTGTAACCTACTGTAGCTGCCGGTAAAGACTCAGCCAGCTGTGTGTAACCTACTGTAGCTGCCGGTAAAGACTCAGCCGGCTGTGTGTAACCTACTGTAGCTGCCGGTAAAGACTCAGCCGGCTGTGTGTAACCTACTGTAGCTGCCGGTAAAGACTCAGCCGGCTGTGTGTAACCTACTGTTGCTGCTGGTAAAGACTCAGCCAGCTGTGTGTAACCTACTGTAGCTGCCGGTAAAGACTCAGCCAGCTGTGTGTAACCTACTGTAGCTGCCCGGTAAAGACTCAGCCGGCTGTGTGTAACCTACTGTAGCTGCCGGTAAAGACTCAGCCGGCTGTGTGTAACCTACTGTAGCTGCTGGTAAAGACTCAGCCAGCTGTGTGTAACCTACTGTAGCTGCTGGTAAAGACTCAGCCAGCTGTGTGTAACCTACTGTAGCTGCTGGTAAAGAACTCAGCCAGCTGTGGTGTAACCTACTGTAGCTGCTGGTAAAGAACTCAGCCAGCTGTGGGTAACCTACTGTAGCTGCTGGTAAAGACTCAGCCGGCTGTGGTAACCTACTTGTAGCTGCTGGTAAAGACTCAGCCAGCTGTGTGTAACCTACTGTAGCTGCTGGTAAAGACTCAGCCAGCTGTGTGTAACCTACTGTAGCTGCTGGTAAAGACTCAGCCGGCTGTGTGTAACCTACTGTAGCTGCTGGTAAAGTCATTCAAAGCCCTCTACTTTATCACTCAGGATGGAACTTTCCAATGCTACTATTTTTGCCATGTAATGTTATTAAAACAAAATCAGACTACCCCCAAAGTAGAATAGTTTACCTGTTTACGTAGTCTGCTTGTGCGTTCTACGCAATATGAATATTTCTCTGGAGGTTGCATTCAAATTGCAAGAGCCTTAGGGAGGGAAACATTTATTCTGACAAGCAGTCAATGCACATAAATTATTAATCTGCTTTTGAAAGCAGTTTTGGCAAATGCATTTTGAAAGCAGTTTTGGCCGTTGTTAAAAAAATAAGGGGGGTCTCAGTGTTCCATTGATATACCACGTTATTTTCTCTACTCCTCCAATTGCTGGAGGTGACACCGTTTTACAAATCCAGTTACAACTGGAGTTTCAAGCATGGTTTAGGCATGCTTTATTTAAGCAATAACGCCCGAAGGGGTGTGGTATACGGAGTTCCTGGACACAGCCCTTAGCCGTGGTATATTGGCCATATACCACAAACCACAGAGGTGCCTTACTGCTATTATAAACTGGTTACCAACATAATTAGAGAAGTAAAAAATAAATGTTTTGTCATACCCGTGGTATACGGTCTGATATACCACGGCTGTCAGCCAATCAGCATTCAGGGCTCAAACCACCCAGTTTACAATTATATTTCTAATATATAGGTCCAATATGTACAAATCATTTTAACATCATTTTTTACCCTTATGTTATTTGGCTCATTTCTGTAGTTGGAAATTATATTTTTAAGATTGTGTCAGCATAATTTTATTTTCATACATTTTTGGAGTAGAGTATCCTTTTAAAAAGTCGCGAAACTGAGCTTTTCGGTCCTTCTATATAACAATTATCCCGGGTAGGACCCCGGACCCCCTAAGCAAGGGGACTGGAATGGGTCAAACTCGCAGTTTTAATACATGTACAACACGATCTTCTTTCCCTAAAAGCATGAAGGTCATGACTATCTTACATGAAAGGGTTAACACGACCCCAGACAATTGATCTGAGATCGACTGAACTTTCAGTCATGGGATTTTTTCTTTTGCTTTAACGGTGTATTGATCCACCATCCAAAGTCATTAATAACTTCACCATGCTTCAATGTTATTTTTTTACCCATCTATCAATAGTTGCCCTTCTTTGCTAGGCATTGGAAAACCTCCCTGGTCTTTGTGGTTGAATCTGTGTTTGAAATTCACTGCTCGACTGAGGGACCTTACAGATCATTGTATTTGTGGGGTACAGAGATGAAGTAGTTATCCAAAAATCATGTTAAACACTATTGTTGCACACAGTGAGGCCCGTGCAACTTATTATGTGACTTAAGCAAATGTTTAGTCCTGAACTTATTTAGGCTTGCCATAACAAAGGGGTTGAATACTTATTGACTCAAGACATTTCAGCTTTTCAAACAGAATTCCACTTTGACATTATGGGGTATTGTGTGTCGGCCAGTGACCAAAGATCTCCATTGAATCCATTTTAAATTCAGTCTGTAACACAACAGAATGTGTGAACTTTCTGAAGGCTCTGTACTTCCTGGTGTTTTGTCTGTGTGAACTTTCTGAAGGCTCTGTACTTCCTGGTGTTTTGTCTGTGTGAACTTTCTGAAGGCTCTGTACTTCCTGGTGTTTTGTCTGTGTGAACATTCTGAAGGCTCTGTACTTCCTGGTGTTTTGTCTGTGTGAACTTTCTGAAGGCTCTGTACTTCCTGGTGTTTTGTCTGTGTGAACTTTCTGAAGGCTCTGTACTTCCTGGTGTTTTGTCTGTGTGAACTTTCTGAAGGCTCTGTACTTCCTGGTGTTTTGTCTGTGTGAACTTTCTGAAGGCTCTGTACTTCCTGGTGTTTTGTCTGTGTGAACTTTCTGAAGGCTCTGTACTTCCTGGTGTTTTGTCTGTGTGAACTTTCTGAAGGCTCTGTACTTCCTGGTGTTTTGTCTGTGTGAACTTTCTGAAGGCTCTGTACTTCCTGGTGTTTTGTCTGTGTGAACTTTCTGAAGGCTCTGTACTTCCTTGGTGTTTTGTCCTGTGTGAACTTTCCTGAAGGCTCTGTACTTCCTGTGTTTTGTCCTGTGTGAACTTTCTGAAGCTCTGTACTTCCTGGTGTTTTGTCTGTTGTGAACTTTCTGAAGGCTCTGTACTTCCTGGTGTTTTGTCTGTGTGAACTTTCTGAAGGGCTCTTGTACTTCCTGGTGTTTTGTCTGTGTGAACTTTTCTGAAGGCTCTGTTACTTTCTGGTGTTTTGTCTGTGTGAACTTTCTGAAGGCTCTGTACTTTCTGGTGTTTTGTCTGTGTTGAACTTTCTGAAGGCTCTGTACTTTCTGGTTTTTGTCTGTGTGAACTTTCTGAGGCTCTGTACTGTTCTGGTGTTTTGTCTGTGTGAACTTTCTGAAGGCTCTGTACTTTCTGGTGTTTTGTCTGTGTGAACTTTTCTGAAGGTTCTGTACTTTCTGGTGTTTTGTCTGTGTGAACTTTCTGAAGGCTCTGTACTTTCTGGTGTTTTGTCTGTGTGGAACTTCTGAAGGCTCTGTACTTTCTGGTGTTTTGTCTGTGTGAAACTTTTCTGAAGGCTCTGTACTTTCTGGTGTTTTGTCTGTGTGAACTTTCTGAAGGCTCTGTACTTTCTGGTGTTTTGTCTGTGTTTTTGCTGCAGTTTTTTTGAACGCTTTAGTGTCAACTTTCCTTGACAAAGAAAATGGCAATTAAAGTAGTGTTGCACGGTTAAAAGGCTAGATTCATGACACACCAATCAACACATTGATGTCTTTTCTGCAGATACTCTAAAAAAGCATCTACTCTAAAGCTCAGCGATGTTACTCTGAATACATGATTTGATAATATGCCAATTAGCAGACACTTTTATTATCCAAAGCCACTCAGTCATGCGTACATAGGCTACGTTTTACATATGGGTGGCAACAGGGGGCGGCAGGTACAGTGGGGAAAAAAGTATTTAGTCAGCCACCAATTGTGCAAGTTCTCCCACTTAAAAAGATGAGAGAGGCCTGTAATTTTCATCATACGTACACGTCAACTATGACAGACAAATTAGATTTTTTTTCTCCAGAAAATCACATTGTAGGATTTTTTATGAATTTATTTGTAAATTATGGTGGAAAATGAGTATTTGGTCACCTACAAACAAGCAAGATTTCTGGCTCTCACAGACCTGTAACTTCTTCTTTAAGAGGCTCCTCTGTCCTCCACTCGTTACCTGTATTAATGGCACCTGTTTGAACTTGTTATCAGTATAAAAGACACCTGTCCACAACCTCAAACAGTCACACTCCAAACTCCACTATGGCCAAGACCAAAGAGCTGTCAAAGGACACCAGAAACAAAATTGTAGACCTGCACCAGTCTGGGAAGACTGAATCTGCAATAGGTAAGCAGCTTGGTTTGAAGAAATCAACTGTGGGAGCAATTATTAGGAAATGGAAGACATACAAGACCACTGATAATCTCCCTCGATCTGGGGCTCCACGCAAGATCTCACCCCGTGGGGTCAAAATGATCACAAGAACGGTGAGCAATAATCCCAGAACCACACGGGGAGACCTAGTGAATGACCTGCAGAGAGCTGGGACCAAAGTAACAAAGCCTACCATCAGTAACACACTACGCCACCAGGGACTCAAATCCTGCAGTGCAAGACGTGTCCCCCTGCTTAAGCCAGTACATGTCCAGGCCCGTCTGAAGTTTGCTAGAGTGCATTTGGATGATCCAGAAGAGGATTGGGAGAATGTCAGATGAAACCAAAATATAACTTTTTAGTAAAAACTCAACTCGTCGTGTTTGGAGGACAAAGAATGCTGAGTTGCATCCAAAGAACACCATACCTACTGTGAAGCATGGGGGTGGAAACATCATGCTTTGGGGCGGTTTTTCTGCAAAGGGACCAGGACGACTGATCCGTTTAAAGGAAAGAATGAATGGGGCCATGTATCGTGAGATTTTGAGTGAAAACCTCCTTCCATCAGCAAGGGCATTGAAGATGAAACATGGCTGGGTCTTTCAGCATGACAATGATCCCAAACACAACGCCCGGGCAACGAAGGAGTGGCTTCGTAAGAAGCATTTCAAGGTCCTGGAGTGGCCTAGCCAGTCTCCAGATCTCAACCTCATAGAAAATCTTTGGAGGGAGTTGAAAGTCCGTGTTGCCCAGCGACAGCCCCAAAACATCACTGCTCTAGAGGAGATCTGCATGGAGGAATGGGCCAAAATACCAGCAACAGTGTGTGAAAACCTTGTGAAGACTTACAGAAAACGTTTGACCTGTGTCATTGCCAACAAAGGGTATATAACAAAGTATTGAGAAACTTTTGTTATTGACCAAATACTTATTTTCCACCATAATTTGCAAATAAATTCATAAAAAATCCTACAATTGATTTTCTGGATTTTTTTTTCTCATTTTGTCTGTCATAGTTGACGTGTACCTATGATGAAAATTACAGGCCTCTCTCATCTTTTTAAGTGGGAGAACTTGCACAATTGGTGGCTGACTAAATACTTTTTTTCCCCACTGTAGCTTAGTGGTTAAGAGCGTTGTGCCAGTAGCCCTTCTTCTGACCAGAGGAAATAAAACAATTCCTGTTATGTCAGAAGTACATTGTTTTATAACGCCCTCTGTTTTTGAATGAAACATCAATATTCTAATTTCCGTATTTCCCTTGATGTGGGGTCATTAAATGTAGATTTGCATTCCGTCCTCTCCTCCTCTGATCTGTCCCCCCCCCCCCCCCACAGCCTCCGCCGTTAGGGTTTAATATGGATCACCTGATCGTCCCCCCCCCACAGCCTCCGCGTTAGGGTTTAATATGGATCACCTGATCTGTCCCCCCCCCACAGCCTCCGCCGTTAGGGTTTAATATGGATCACCTGATCTGTCCCCCCCCCACACCTCCGCCGTTAGGGTTTAATATGGATCACCTATCTGTCCCCCCCCACAGCCTCCGCCGTTAGGGTTTAATTGGATCACCTGATCTGTCCCCCCCCCACAAGCCTCGCCGTTAGGGTTTAATATGGATCACCTGATCTGTCCCCCCCCCACAGCCTCCGCCGTTAGGTTTAATATGGATCACCTGATCTGTTCCCCCCCCCCCCCGCCTCCGCCGTTAGGGTTTAATATGGATCACCTGATCTGTCCCCCCCCCCATCCGCCTCCGCCGTTAGGGTTTAATATGGATCACCTGATCTGTCCCCCCCCTCCGCCGTTAGGGTTTAATATGGATCACCTGATCTGTCCCACCCCCCCGCCCCCTCCGCCGTTAGGGTTTTTAATATGGATCACCTGATCTGTCCCCCCCCTCCGCGTTAGGTTTAATTATGGATCACCTGATCTGTCCCCCCCCCCCACCCTCCGCCGTTAGGGTTTAATATGGATCACCTGATCTGTCCCCCCCCCCCAGCCTCCGCCGTTAGGGTTTAATATGGATCACCTGATCTGGTCCCCCCCCACCCTCCCCGCCGTTGGGGTTAATATGGATCACCTGATCTGTCCCCCCCCCCCACGCTCCGCCGTTAGGGTTTAATATGGATCACCTGATCTGTCCCCCCCCCCTCCGCCGTTAGGTTTAATATGGATCACCTGATCTGTCCCCCCCCCCACCCCCCCTCCGCCTGGGTTTGGGTTAATATGGATCACCTGATCTGTCCCCCCCCCAGCCTCCGCCGTTAGGGTTTAATATGGATCACCTGATTTTGTCCCCCCCCACCCCCCTCCGCCGTTAGGGTTTAATATGGATCACCTGATCTGTCCCCCCCCCCACACCTCCCCTTAGGTTTAATACACCTGTCGTCCCCCCCCCCCCACGCCTCCGCCTTAGGTTATGGTCACCTGACTTCTGCCCCCCCCCCCCCCCCCCCCACACCCTCGCCGTTAGGGTTTAATATGGATCACCTGATCTGTCCCCCCCCCCCCCCGCCGTTAGGGTTTAATTGGATCACCTGATCTGTCCCCCCACAGCCTCCGACGTTTAGGGTTTAATATGGATCACACTGATCTGTCCCCCCCCCCCCTCCGCAGTTAGGGTTTAATATGGATCACCTGATCTGCCCCCCCCCCCCCCCTCCGCCGTTAGGGGTTTAATATGGACCCACCTGATCTGTCCCCCCCCCACACGCCCCGCCGTTAGGGTTTAATAGGGATCACCTGATCTGTCCCCCCCCCCCCACTCCGCCGTTAGGGTTTAATATGGATCACCTGATCTGTCCCCCCCCCCCCCCCTCCCCTCCGCCGTTAGGGTTTAATATGGATCACCTGATCTGTCCCCCCCCCCCCTCCGCCGTTAGGGTTTAATATGGATCACCTGATCTGCCCCCCCCCCTCCGCCGTTAGGGTTTAATATGGATCACCTGATCTGCCCCCCCCCCCCTCCGCCGTTAGGGTTTAATATGGATCACCTGATCTGCCCCCCCCCTCCGCCGTTAGGGTTTAATATGGATCACCTGATCTGCCCCCCCCCCCTCCGCCGTTAGGTTTAATATGGATCACCTGATCTGCCCCCCCCCTCCGCCGTTAGGGTTTAATATGATCACCTGATCTGTCCCCCCCCCCCCCCGTCCGCCGTTAGGGTTTAATATGGATCACCTGATCTGTCCCCCCCCCCACAGCCTCCGCCGTTAGGGTTTAATATGAATCACCTGATCTGTCCCCCCCCCCCTCCGCCGTTAGGGTTTAATATGGATCACCCTGATCTTGCCCCCCCCCCCCCCCCCCCCCCCCCCAGCCTCGCCGTTAGGGTTTAATATGGATCACCTGATCTGTCCCCCCCCCCCCTCCGCCGTTAGGGTTTAATTGGATCACCTGATCTGTCCCCCCCCCCCCCCCTCCGCCGTTAGGGTTTAATATGGATCACCTGATCTGTCCCCCCCCCCCCCCTCCGCCGTTAGGGTTTAATATGGATCACCTGATCTGTCCCCCCCCACAGCCTCTGCCGTTAGGGTTTAATATGGATCACCTGATCTGTCCCCCCCCCCCCCCACCCCCTCCGCCGTTAGGGTTTAATATGGATCACCTGATCTGTCCCCCCCCCCCCCCTCCGCCGTTAGGGTTTAATATGGATCACCTGATCTGTCCCCCCCCCCCCCCCCTCCGCCGTTAGGGTTTAATATGGATCACCTGATCTGTCCCCCCCCCCCCCTCCGCCGTTAGGGTTTAATATGATCACCTGATCTGTCCCCCCCACAGCCTCTGCCGTTAGGGTTTAATATGGATCACCTGATCTGTCCCCCCCCCCCCCTCCGCCGTTAGGGTTTAATATGGATCACCTGGATCTGTCCCCCCCCACAGCCTCTGCCGTTAGGTTTAATATGGATCACCTGATCTGTCCCCTCCCCCCCCCCCCCCCTCCGCCGTTAGGGTTTAATATGGATCACCTGATCTGGTTCCCCCCCCCCCCCTCCGCCGTTAGGGTTTAATATGGATCACCTGATCTGTCCCCCCCCCCCCCCCCCTCCACCGCCGTTAGGGTTTAATATGGATCACCTGATCTGTCCCCCCCCCCCCCCCCCCTCCGCCGTTAGGGTTTAATATGGATCACCTGATCTGTCCCCCCCCCCCCTCCGCCGTTAGGGTTTAATATGGATCACCTGATCTGTCCCCCCCCCCCCCCTCCGCCGTTAGGGTTTAATATGGGATCACCTGATCTGTCCCCCCCCCCCACAGCCTCCGCCGTTAGGGTTTAATATGGATCACCTTGATCTGTTCCCCCCCCCCCTCCGCCGTTAGGGTTTATATGGATCACCTGATCTGTCCCCCCCCCCACCACCTCCGCCGTTAGGGTTTAATATGGATCACCTGATCTGTCCCCCCCCCCCTCCGCCGTTAGGGTTTAATATGGATCACCTGATCTGTCCCCCCCCCCTCCGCCGTTAGGGTTTAATATGGATCACCTGATCTGTCCCCCCCCCTCGCGTTAGGGTTTATATGGATCACCTGATCTGTCCCCCCCCCTCCGCCGTTAGGGTTTAATATGGATCACCTGATCTGTCCCCCCCCCCTCCGCCGTTAGGGTTAATATGGATACACCTGATCTGCCCCCCCCCCCTCCGCCGTTAGGGTTTAATATGGATCACCTGATCTGTCCCCCCCCCCCACAGCCTCCGCCGTTAGGGTTTAATATGGATCACCTGATCTGCCCCCCCCCCACAGCCTCCGCCGTTAGGGTTTAATATGGATCACCTGATCTGTCCCCCCCCCCTCCGCCGTTAGGGTTTAATATGGATCACCTGATCTGTCCCCCCCCCCACAGCCTCCGCCGTTAGGGTTTAATATGGATCACCTGATCTGTCCCCCCCCCCCTCCGCCGTTAGGGTTTAATATGGATCACCTGATCTGTCCCCCCCCCCCTCCGCCGTTAGGGTTTAATATGGATCACCTGATCTGTCCCCCCCCCCCCACAGCCTCCGCCGTTAGGGTTTAATATGGATCACCTGATCTGTCCCCCCCCCCCACAGCCTCCGCCGTTAGGGTTTAATATGGATCACCTGATCTGTCCCCCCCCCCTCCGCCGTTAGGGTTTAATATGGATCACCTGATCTGTCCCCCCCTCACCTTATTATTCTTATTCTATTCAACGAATGCCTCAAACTGACTTGCCTAGTTAAATAAAGGTTAAATAAAAAATTAATACAATTAAAAAAAATTGATGAAGTCGTCCGACCGACTGTCTTCCCCTAAGCAACCTCCTTTTGACTAATTCAATCCAGCTAGCAGAGCGGAGCTGGGCAGCCAACACCCCCCTGCAATTTGGCTTCACCTTGAGATCATTTGTTGACATGCATGCTAGGATATGGTTATTTGATGCTGGGAGGCATGCAGCTTGTTGATTAGAAGTGCACAAGCCATGCATCCTAATAGGGAGAGATATCTCTCTCTCCCCCCTCCTCTCCTCTCTCTCTCTCAATTCAATTTCAATTTCAAGTTAAGGGCTTTATTGGCATGGGAAACGTGTGTTAACATTGCCAAAGCAAGTGAAGTAGATAGTAAACAAAAGTGAAATAAACAATAAATATTAACAGTAAACATTACACTCAGAAGTTTCAAAAGAATAAAGACATTTCAAATGTCATATTATGTATATATACAGTGTTGTAACAATGTGCAAATAGTTAAAGTACAAATGGGAAAATAAATAAACATAAATATGGGTTGTATTTACAATGGTGTTTGTTCTTCACTGGTTGCCCTTTTCTTGTGGCAACATGTCACAAATCTTGCTGCTGTGATGGCACACTGTGGTTTTTCACCCAGTAGATAAGGGAGTTTATCAAAATGTGGTTTGTTTTCGAATTCTTTGTGGATCTGTGTAATCTGAGGGAAATATGTGTCTCTAATATGGTCTTACATTTGGCAGGAGGTTAGGAAGTGCAGCTCAGTTTCCACCTCATTTTGTGGGTAGTGTGCACATAGCCTGTCTTCTCTTGAGAGCCAGGTCTGCCTACGGCGGCCTTTCTCAAATAAAATCAAATCAAATTTTATTGGCCACATGCGCCGAATACAACAGGTGCAGACATTACAGTGAAATGCTTACTTACAGCCCTTAACCAACAGTGCATTTATTTTTAATAAAAAAGTAAAATAAAACAACAACAAAAAAGTGTTGAGAAAAAAAGAGCAGAAGTAAAATAAAATAACAGTAGGGAGGCTATATATACAGGGGGGTACCGGGGCAGAGTCAATGTGCGGGGGCACCGGCTAGTTGAGGTAGTTGAAGTAATATGTACATGTGGGTAGAGTTAAAGTGACTATGCATAAATAATTAACAGAGTAGCAGCAGCGTAAAAAGATGGGGTGAGGGGGCAGTGCAAATAGTCCGGGTAGCCATGATTAGCTGTTCAGGAGTCTTATGGCTTGGGGGTAGAAGCTTTTGAGAAGTCTTTTGGACCTAGACTTGGCACTCTGGTACCGCTTGCCGTGCGGTAGCAGAGAGAACAGTCTATGACTAGGGTGGCTGGAGTCTTTGACAATTTTGAGGGCCTTCCTCTGACACCGCCTGGTATAGAGGTCCTGGATGGCAGGAAGCTTGGCCCCAGTGATGTACTGGGCCGTACGCACTACCCTCTGTAGTGCCTTGCGGTCGGAGGCCAAGCAGTTGCCATACCAGGCGGTGATGCAACCAGTCAGGATGCTCTCGATGGTGCAGCTGTAGAACCTTTTGAGGATCTGAGGACCCATGCCGAATCTAGGCTTTGTCATGCCCTCTTCACGACTGTCTTGGTGTGTTTGGACCATGATAGTTTGTTGGTGATGTGGACACCAAGGAACTTGAAGCTCTCAACCTGTTCCACTACAGCCCCGTCGATGAGAATGGGGGTGTGCTCAGTCCTCTTTTTTTTTCCTGTTGTCCACAATCATCTCCTTTGTCTTGGTCACGTTTAGGGAGAGGTTGTTATCCTGCCACCACACGGCCAGGTCTCTGACCTCCTCCCTATAGGCTGTCTCATCGTTGTCGGTGATCAGGCTTACCACTGTTGTGTCGTCGGCAAACTTAATGATGGTGTTGGTGTCGTGCCTGGCCATGCAGTCATGGGTGAACAGGCTGAGCACGCACCCCTGAGGGGCCCCCATGTTGAGGATCAGTGTGGCAGATGTGTTGTTACCTACCCTTACCACCTGGGGGCGGCCCGTCAGGAAGTCCAGGATCCAGTTGCAGAGGGAGGTGTTTAGTCCCAGGGTCCTTAGCTTAGTGATGAGCTTTGAGGGCACTATGGTGTTGAATGCTGAGCTGTAGTCAATGAATAGCATTCTCACGTAGGTGTTCCTCTTGTACAGGTGGGAAAGGGCAGTGTGGAGTGCAATAGAGATTGCATCATCTGTGGATCTGTTGGGGCGGTATGCAAATTGGAGTGGGTCTAGGGTTTCTGGGATAATGGTGTTGATGTGAGCCATGACCAGCCTTTCAAAGCACTTCATGGCTACAGACGTCAGTGCTACGGGTCGGTAGTCATTTAGGCAGGTTATCTTAGAGTCCTTGGGCACGGGGACTATGGTGGTCTGCTTGAAACATGTTGGTATTACAGACTCAGTCAGGGACATGTTGAAAATGTCAGTGAAGACACTTGCCAGTTGGTCAGCACATGCTCGGAGTACACGTCCTGGTAATCCGTCTGGCCCTGCGGCCTTGTGAATGTTGACCTGCTTAAAAGTCTTACTCACATCGGCTACGGAGAGCGTGATCACATAGTCATCCGGAACAGCTGGTGCTCTCATGCATGCTTCAGTGTTGCTTGCCTCGAAGCGAGCATAGAAGTGGTTTAGCTCGTCTGGTAGGCTTGTGTCACTGGGAAGCTCGCGGCTGTGTTTCCTTAAGTTTGTGTCAGTCACAGTGGGTCAGTCATTCTGGCACTGTGTGCTCTCTGTTTAGAGCCAAATAGCATTCTAGTTTGCTCTGTTTTTTTGTTAATTCTTTCTAATGTGTCAAGTAATTTTCTTTTTGTTTTCTCATGATTTGGTTGGGTCTAATTGTGTTGTTGTTGTTGTCCTGGGGTTCTGTGGGGTCTGTTTGTGTTTGTGAACAGAGCCCCAGGACCAGCTGGCTGAGGGGACTCTTCTCCAAGTTCATCTCTCTGTAGGTGATGGCTTTGTTATGGAAGGTTTGGGAATCGCTTCCTTTTAAGTGGTTATAGAATTTAACGGCTCTTTTCTGGATTTTGATAATTAGCGGGTATCGGCCTAATTCTGCTCTGCATGCATTATTTGGTGTTTTTCGTTGTACACTGAGGATATTTTTGCAGAATTCTGCATGCAGTCTCAATTTGGTGTTTGTCCCATTTTGTGAATTCTTGGTTGGTGAGCGGACCCCAGACCTCACAACCATAAAGGGCAATGGGTTCTATAACTGATTCCAAGTATTTTTAGCCAGATCCTAATTGGTATGTCGAATTTTATGTTCCTTTTGATGGCATAGATGGCCCTTCTTGAGATTTACTGTCAGGGTCCAGGTCTAACAGAATCTGTGCAGAAGATAGAAGGCCCTTCTTGCCTTGTCTCTCAGATCGTTCACAGCTTTGTGGAAGTTACCTGTGGCGCTGATGTTTAGGCCGAGGTATGTATAGTTTTTTGTGTGCTCTAGGGCAACGGTGTCTAGATGGAATTTGTATTTGTGGTCCTGGCAACTGGATCTTTTTTGGAACACCATTATTTTTGTCTTACTGAGATTTACTGTCAGGGCCCAGGTCTGACAGAATCTGTGCAGAAGATCTAGGTGCTGCTGTAGGCCCTCCTTGGTTGGTGACAGAAGCACCAGATCATCAGCAAACAGCAGACATTTGACTTCAGATTCTAGCAGGGTGAGGTCGGGTGCTGCAGACTGTTCTAGTGCCCTCGCCAATTCGTTGATATATATGTTGAAGAGGGTGGGGCTTAAGCTTCCTCCCTGTCTCATCCCATGGCCCTGTGGAAAGAAATGTGTGTGTTTTTTGCCAATTTTAACCGCACACTTGTTGTTTGTGTACATGGATTTTATAATGTCGTATGTTTTTCCCCCAACCCCACTTTCCATCAATTTGTATAGCAGACCCTCATGCCAAATTGAGTCAAAAGCTTTTTTGAAATCAACAAAGTATGAGAAGACTTTGCCTTTGTTTTGGTTTGTTTGTTTGCCAATTAGGGTGTGCAGGGGGAATACGTGGTCTGTCGTACGGTAATTTGGTAAAAAGCAAATTTGACATATGCTCATTACATTGTTTTCTCTCTGTCTCTGTCTGTCTTCCTGTATGGACTTGCATATATACACCTCCCTTTCTCCCTCTGGGACGTCCATCTCTGTAGCCCAGTCAGGGTCTACCAGTCAATCGCCTCAGATGATGCATGGCAACACTGAATAAAGGCTCTTCCTCTCGCTAGATGGGACCCAGATTTATTTATTTTCCACATTACTTTCACAGTGAGAGCGTCCCAATGACACCCTACTCCCTGTGAAGTGCACTACATTATGAACAGGGCCTCTACATATGGAATAGGGTGCCACAGTGAGAGCGTCCCAATGACACCCTACTCCCTGTGAAGTGCACTACATTATGAACAGGGCCTCTACATATGGAATAGGGTGCCACAGTGAGAGCGTCCCAATGACACCCTACTCCCTGTGAAGTGCACTACATTATGAACAGGGCCTCTACATATGGAATAGGGTGCCACAGTGAGAGCGTCCCAATGACACCCTACTCCCTGTGAAGTGCACTACATTATGAACAGGGCCTCTACATATGGAATAGGGTGCCACAGTGAGAGTGTCCCAATGACACCCTACTCCCTGTGAAGTGCACTACATTATGAACAGGGCCTCTACATATGGAATAGGGTGCCACAGTGAGAGCGTCCCAATGACACCCTACTCCCTGTGAAGTGCACTACATTATGAACAGGGCCTCTACATATGGAATAGGGTGCCACAGTGAGAGCGTCCCAATGACACCCTACTCCCTGTGAAGTGCACTACATTATGAACAGGGCCTCTACATATGGAATAGGGTGCCACAGTGAGAGCGTCCCAATGACACCCTACTCCCTGTGAAGTGCACTACATTATGAACAGGGCCTCTACATATGGAATAGGGTGCCCCAGTGAGAGCGTCCCAATGACACCCTACTCCCTGTGAAGTGCACTACATTATGAACAGGGCCTCTACATATGGAATAGGGTGCCACAGTGAGAGCGTCCCAATGACACCCTACTCCCTGTGAAGTGCACTACATTATGAACAGGGCCTCTACATATGGAATAGGGTGCCACAGTGAGAGCGTCCCAATGACACCCTACTCCCTGTGAAGTGCACTACATTATGAACAGGGCCTCTACATATGGAATAGGGTGCCACAGTGAGAGCGTCCCAATGACACCCTACTCCCTGTGAAGTGCACTACATTATGAACAGGGCCTCTACATATGGAATAGGGTGCCCCAGTGAGAGGGGCACTACCCGGTTCATCTGTGATTACCACTTCCTGATTCTCGGGCTCTCCATGGACCAATAGGAGATGAGGTTTGAGGTCCCATGGTCCTCCTACCCAATCATATCACCACTAGTTACTAAGACCTGTCCGGTTGTACAATGTTCTTCCTGGAGACCATTACCAAGGCCATAGGGGCTTTGGTCAAAATTATTGCGCTATATAGGGAATAGGGTGCCATTTGGAACGCATATCCTCGTTTAAAGGTAAGTACGTCTATATTCCGTCCCTGGACCTTGGTATTATACATTTAATCACTGTTCCTTCACGGTCCCATGGTTCCAACTAAAGCAGTATTGAA
>LR778274.1:23335197-23355197 GCA_902810595.1 Coregonus sp. 'balchen'
GTTTCGGGGATGGGGGGGATTGACCGAGGAACGGTCCTGGATCCCTGGCTAAGGACATATGGATCCCGTCTCAAGGCCATTTCCACGCTGAACACCCGATATCCAGGACCCGACCAGGGAAGACACCGGAGAGGTAGAAGGCCGTCGGAGCGCCTGGGGAGGGGGATATAAGGGATGGGTTTGGAGGATCTAGACAGAGTTGACACTTCCCCATCTATGAGGGGGGAGTCATCAGACTCAAATCTGGTTCACCTGAGTTCTGAGCACACTGTCAGTAATTAGAGTAGGTTTATAAGGTGTGCTCAGAATTTCAGTCGGTGCGAGGTATTGTTCCTTGTGACTTGCTAAGCGTTTTTTTGAAAGGAGGGGAGAGAGGGGGTTTGTTTTTGATTACCAGTGTACCAGACCTTTTGCTTCGTTGTTTGACTCCCCGAATTGCTTAATCCTCTGCTTGTTATCCAGTGTTACAATACCCCCTTGAACCTTCCCCGTGCCCTCGACTCCGCTACCGCCCGCTCCCCTTGGTACCCCTCCCTTTGGTCTCGCTTGCCCGGTTTTGCCACAGCTCGCAGACCACGGATTAAGCTTTTCCTTGTCTGTAATCTAAAAAGGGCATCGCAATTTCCCGATTGGATCTTACCACTCGTCCGAGTATTCATTAAAACCACTTAGTGTTCAAGTCCAAAACTACAAAGAGTCTACTGTAGCATTTTAGTTTCAGTTCCAAAACCCCCCCCCTAAGCTTTCCCCAACAACGGCCACTTATGAAATTTCAACAGTTTCGCTTGCTCGCTTAGCTCAGAAAGCCCCCGACACATGCACCCGTTTTCCTCGCCTCCCACCGTGCAGCTAGCCCATTTCCCCCATTCATTTAATTCCCTTAAGTCTGTCAACAACCTCCCCCACCCAAGCTCTCTTCCCTCTCTTTCTAACTCTCTCTCTCATCTTCTCCCTCTCCTCTCTCTCTATTACTATCCTTTCTATCTCTTCCTTCTCTCCCTCTACTCTCTTCTCTCTCTAACTCTTCTCTCTCTCTCTCCTTTTTCCCCTCTCTCCTCCTCTTTCTCTCTCTCCTCTCTCTCTCTCTCCTCTATTCATTCATGAGTTCCAAATTGAGCAGCAGCTGCTGAAAAAAAAATTAGCTCCTACGAATATTGAGATGACATGGTTTTAGAGTGAAGTACTTTGGAAAAAACAAAAAAACTGCCCAAAAATGAATGGAGACAAAACAAGCAACAAATGAAGAAGGGCAGGTTTGTGAAAAAAAATATATATTTTTTTCCCAAAATTTTGCAGTTATCTTAGCTAGCTGGATTGTTTACCAGTTGCTAAGCAGTTGCTAGGGACTCCCCTAAAAGAAGCTAGCTAGCTAACAAATAAATAGCTTGTCAACAGCACAATAGAAAGACAAAAGGAGGACAGAAGACAAAGGACATCAAAGTAAAACAGTTTCTCTAAAGACACTAGAGACAATAACACAAGAAACAACGCTGTTTTGGAAAAGGTAGGCTTCTGTTGCAACATTGTAGCCAACATCACCAGCGTTGCTATGGAAATTGTTTACCCACCAGACATCCAGACTGAGAAAGCTATGAAAAGTTTAAAAGGTTTGATGATGGGACAGAACCACGAATGCCTGTTTGCAGATCTTACCAGTTGCAAAACAAGAGCAAATTTAATATTTAATATCAAATGAGGGCATATATGGAAAAGGGTTTTACAACTTTTTCCCTTTCTCAAAAAAGAGAGGCATCAGCCACGGCTGTCAGATCAGCATTTTGGAAGAAGCTGACCAGAGCAACACGTATCAAACAGTCAACTTATACAATAATGGAACCGTATTGGTACGAGGCAATGATTCAAGCCTCCAGGCTTTTGAGAATGTGTTTGCTACCCTAATAGCAGAAGCTGAACTCATCTCAGAAATGGAGGAAAAAGTAAAGGAGGGAGATGATGGAGAAAAGCCCCAACACCCCCAACACCCAGCAAGAAGCCCTCAGTGTCAGCAGCAGACAGAGCCAAGGACATGCCTACAACACCAAGAAGACCTGCTATGCAACGTTTCCACCACACCTTCTCTCTAGTTGAAGCAGAGGTCACAGAACTCAGAGAGAACAAGCTTCAAGAGGATGACACTGCACCCACCTACCAGTCTGCTCCAGCCCAGGTCAACCTACCAGCCTCCCAGTCTGCTCCAGCCCAGGTCAGCCTACCAGCCTCCCAGTCTGCTCCAGCCCAGGTCAACCTACCAGCCTCCCAGTCTGCTCCAGCCCAGGTCAGCCTACCAGCCTCCCAGTCTGATCCAGCCCAGGTCAGCCTACCAGCCTCCCAGTCTGATCCAGCCCAGGTCAACCTACCAGCCCTCCCAGTCTGCTCCAGCCAGGTCAGCCTCCAGCCTCCCAGTCTGATCCAGCCAGGTCAACTGAACCAGCCTCCCAGTCTGATCCAGCCCAGGTCAACCTACCAGCCTCCCAGTCTGATCCAGCCCAGGTCAACCTTTTTTTTTCCAGCCTCCCAGTTTTGATCCAGCCCAGGTCAGGCCTTTTCCAAACCTCCCCGTTGATTCAGCCCCGGTCGGGCCCACCGGCCCCCCAGTTGATTTCCCGCCCAGGTCAACCTACCAGCCCCCCCAGTCAGGGTCCCCCCAGGTCAAACCACCAGCCTCCCAGTTGGGTCCGCCCCCGGTTTAGCCTTTCCAGCCCCCAGTTGCTCCAGCCCAGGTCAAACCACCCGCCTCCCGTCTGATCCAGCCCAGGTAAAAACCTACCCGCCCCCCAAGGGATCCAGGGCCCCGGTCAGCTAACCAGCCTCCCCGGCTGCTCCAGCCCAGGTCAACCTACCCGCCCCAGGGCTGACCAGGGCCCCGGGGCAACCTACCAGCCTCCCGTTGATTCCCGCCCCCGGCGATCCCGCCCAGGTTTTAACCTACCAGCCTCCCGTCTGCCCAGGCCCCAGTGAAACCAGCCCAGGTTAAACCCCCCCAGCCTCCCCGTTACCCCTACCCAGCCATCCCCAGTCAGCTCCAGCTTCCCAGTCTGGTCCACCCAGACAATCACCCACAACTGCAATCCTTATCGATTCAAATGGGAAGTTCTTGGTCCAGGAAAGATTATTCCCTAGACACCAGGTGTATAAGTTCTGGTGTCCTACAACTGAGAGTGCAATGCAGCTACTCAGTCAGACTAGGATTGACACCCCCGACAACATCATCATCCACACTGGCACAAACGACCTTCGTGCCAAAGGTGAAAATGTTTCTGGGGGCAGAGTGGCAGAACGGGCACAGGCTATGTTCCCAACAACCAATATAGTTGTGTCCACCCTCCTACCAAGAAAATACTTCCCAGGACAGTTGATCAACAAAATAAATCAACAGATCACTGTGGACTGTGCCTCACGCTCAACATCAGATGGCCTCACCACCCCCCCACTTATCCCAAAGTACATCTTTATCAGGACAGGGGGTCAAAAAACCCAAGGATGCAACCTTTCCCGGGACCCCAACCCCAACCCCCCAAACCCCCGCAGGGAGAGGCCCCCCGCCCCCCTTTGAAAAAAACCCGTACCCCCCCAATCCCCAGGGGGGAGGAAAAGCCCGGGCACGGGTTATTACAGCACAAACTACTAGACCGGGGGCCCAAAAAAAGCACAGATTAAACCCGACCAACCCGCCTCAGGACACACGACCAGGGCGGGGGCCCCCCCCTCAGGGGCAGCACGCCCGACCCGGCCCGCCTAAGGGGAAACACAAACCAGACCCCGGCCCCCTCACACACAAAAATCTAAAGACCAAAGGGCCCAAAACAGCACAGATTTACCCGGGCCAGACCCGCCTCAGGGGGCAGCACGACCGACCCGGGGGCCCCACAACACGTTCCAAAACCAGGCCCAAAAAAAGCAAGATTACCAGACCAGGGCCCCCTCAGGACAGGGTGACCAGGACCGTACCCCTTTTAGGGGCTACCAAGGCCCCCGGGCCCCCCAAAGCCCCAGCTCTACAGACCTGACCCCCCCCCAAAGGGAAAAAAAGGACCCCGACGGGGCCCGCCCCGGACAGAAAGGGCAGCCCCCCGGCCCCTCACAAAACAGCTTTTACTAGGGCCTTTACCCATCACCCACAGCTTACCAGACCGGCCCCTCACAACACAGCTCTACTAGGGAAATTTACCCTCAAAACAAAAAAACTCTACTAGAAACCCGGGCCCATCAAAAACACAAACTTACCCGACCCGGCCCATAAAAAACAGCTCTACTAGACCTGAAACCCTCACCAAAACAGCCTACTAGACCCGGCCCCTCCCCAAAACCGCCCCTACTGACACCCGGCCCATACAGCACAGTCTATAGACCCGGCCCATCCCCAAACCCTTTGCTCTACCAGCCCGGCCCATCACAAAAACCCGCTTTTATAGACCAGGCCCTCACAACATAGCTCTACCAGACCCGGCCCATCTCAATCACAGCTCTACTAGACCCGGCCCATCACAACACAGCTCTACTAGGACCCGGCCCATCACAACAAGCTCTACTAGAACCAGGCCCATCACAACACAACACCACTAGACCGGCCATCATAGCACAGCACTGACCACTACTCCAGGGTCGGGAAGAACACTGTCCTTCAGAGAAGTGTACCACATGATGCAGTCCAGGTAACCTCTGGCAAAACACACCTAGAACTATCAGAGATTGGAGAGGTGCTCCAACTACTGCACACCTAGAAACTATCAGAGAATTGGAGAGGTGCTCCCAACTACTGAACACCTAGAACTATCAGAGATTGGAGAGGTGCTCCAACTACTGCACACCTAGAACTATCAGAGATTGGAGAGGTGCTCCAACCACTGCACACCTAGAACTATCAGAGATTGGAGAGGTGCTCCAACTACTGCACACCTAGAACTATCAGAGATTGGAGAGGTGCTCCAACTACTGCACACCTAGAACTATCAGAGATTGGAGAGGTGCTCCCAACTACTGCACACCTAGAAACTATCAGAGATGGAGAGGGCTCCAACTACTGCACACCTAGAACTATCAGAGATTGGAGAGGTGCTCCAACTACTGCACACCTAGAACTAGCAGAGATGGAGAGGTGGCGCCAACTACTGCATCTAATATGCAGACTACGGGGTAGGACCGACGCCCTTTCCACCAGGGAAGGATACCACACACACAACACACACACACACACAACACACACACACACACACAAACACACACACACACACACACACACACACACACACACAACACACACACACACACACACACACACACAACACAAATACACACCACACACACACAAATACACACACACACACTCACAACCACACACACACACCACACACACACACACACACACACACTCACACACACACACACAAATACACACACACACACACACACACACAAAAACACATACGTGCAATCCTATTCCATTCTTATTGATTTGTTTATAACTTTTCTTTATTTTCTTGGCACTGGAATTATAATAATAATGATATATGTAATGATGTGTGTGTGTGTGTGTGTATATACAGTCGTGGTCAAAAAGTTTTGAGAATGACACAAGTATTGGTCTTCACAAAGTTCGCTGCTTCAGTGTTATGATATATTTTTTGTCAGATGTTACTATGGTGTACTGAAGTATAATTACAAGCATTCCATAAGTGTCAAAGGCTTTTATTGACAATTACATTAAGTTTATGCAAAGAGTCAATATTTGCAGTGTTGACCCTTCTTTTTCAAGACCTCTGCAATCCGCCCTGGCATGCTGTCAATTAACTTCTGGGCCACATCCTGACTGATGGCAGCCCATTCTTGCATAATCAATGCTTGGAGTTTGTCAGAATTTGTGGGTTTTTGTTTGTCCATCCGCCTCTTGAGGATCGACCACAAGTTCTCAATGGGATTAAGGTCTGGGGAGTTTCCTGGCCATGGACCCAAAATGTCGATGTTTTGTTCCCAGAGCCACTTAGTTATCACTTTTGCCTTATGGCAAGGTGCTCCATCATGCTGGAAAAGGCATTGGTTGTCAGCAAACTGTTCTTGGATGGTTTGGAGAAGTTACTCTTGGAGGATGTGTTGGTACCATTCTTTATTCATGGCTGTGTTCTTAGGCAAAATTGTGAGTGAGCCCACTACCTTGGCTGAGAAGCAACCCCAACCATGAATGGTCTCAGGATGCTTTACTGTTGGCATGACACAGGACAGATGATAGCGCTCACCTTGTCTTCTCCGGACAAGGTGTTTTCCGGATGCCCCAAACAATCGGAAAGGGGATTCATCAGAGAAAATGACTTTACCCCAGTCCTCAGCAGTCCATTATCCCTGTACCTTTTGCAGAATATCAGTCTGTCCCTGATGTTTTTCCTGGAGAGAAGTGGCTTCTTTGTTGCCCTTCTTGACACCAGGCCATCCTCCAAAAGTATTCGCCTCACTGTGCGTGCAGATACACTCACACCTGCCTGCTGCCATTCCTGAGCAAGCTCTGCACTGGTAGTGCCCTAATCCCGCAGCTGAATCAACTTTAGGAGACAGTCTTGGCGCTTGCTGGACTTTCTTGGGCGCCCTGACGCCTTCTTCACAACAATTGAACCTCTCTCCTTGAAGTTCTTGATGATCCGATAAATGGTTGATTTAGGTGCAATCTTACTAGCAGCAATATCCTTGCCTGTGAAAACCTTTTGGTGCAAAGCAATGATGACGGCACGTGTTTCCTTGCAGGTACCCATGGTTAACAGAGGAAGAACAATGATTTCAAGCACCACCCTCCTTTTAAAGCTTCCAGTCTGTTATTCTAACTCAATCAGCATGACAGAGTGATCTCCAGCCTTGTCCTCGTGAACACTCTCACCTGTGTTAACGAGATAATCACTGACATGTTGGCAGCTGGTCCTTTTGTGGCAGGGCTGAAATGCAGTGGAAATGTTTTTTGGGGATTAAGTTCATTTTCATGGCAAAGAGGGACTTTGCAATTAATTGCAATTCATCTGATCACTCTTCATGACTGTTACGTTCCCCAGTTTCTATGTTGTGGTTTGTGTATTTACATGTAGGTATTTCAGGAAATGGGTTCCTGAAATTCCCCAACAAGCAGCTGATTGGTTAAAAAAACATTGATGATTGGAGAGCTGACACCGCGCCCTCGTCAGGACGCAGCTGTCTCCAATTTACCAACTCCTCCTGAAGCTATATAAGCCCCAGTTGCTCAGAGAAGGCAGGAAAAAAGGGGAACTAATTGCTGAGAGGTACAGCATGTTGGTTATATGCTAAGAGTTGGTGTGTACTGTGTTGTTGTTGCTCTGAGAACCAATTATAATGGTTTGTGTTAGTTTATGGCTCAGAGTTTCTATAATGTCCTGAGTTAGTTTTTTCTCAGGTTTTTGTTGTGAACCAGTTTATGCTATTTTTGTTTCATTTGTTCCCAAGGGGGGAAGGGGAAGGCACCTAGGGAGTGCTTAGGCAAGAGGCCCGCGGGCATACATTACCCGTAGAAGTTGACTGTCTATGCACACTAGGAAAGACCTGGGCGGACCCTCCCCTGTATTTTGGTTAGTGCACCAGGTGGTGCTCCTTAAGTAAGTAGTGGGTAGGCAGGTTAAGGTAGGAGAGGGGGCTTTGATATTTACTTTCTTTGCTTTGGTTCCGTCCAGCCCCTTTTCCCCAAACTTACCGTGCGAAGGAATAAATTCGCTGTTAACGGTATTCTCTGCCTTTTGTCATCCTTACTCACACCTACAGTCCCATACCTCTTTCACACCACGGAGAGTTGAGTTGGAGCAGGGTGTTGCGTTCCCTCTTCCGAGAGGCGTGCGTAACAATGACATTCTGGAGTAAATGCAAATTGCCATCATCAAAACTGAGGCAGCAGACTTTGTGAAAATTAGTATTTGTGTCATTCTTAAAACTTTCGAATACGACTGTATATATGTATATACACTACCTTTCAAAAGTTTGGGGTCACTTAGAAATGTCCTTGTTTTCCATGAAAACATACATGAAATTAGTTTGAATAGGAAATATAGCAAAATGCATAGGAAATGTAGTCATTGACAAGGTTAGAAATAATGATTTTTAATTGGAATAATAATTGTGTCCTTCAAATTTTGCTTTCGTCAAAGAATCTTCCATTTGCAGCAATTACAACCTTGCAGACCTTTGGCATTCTAGTTGTCAATTTGTTGAGGTAATCTGAAGAGATTTCACCCCATGCTTCCTGAAGCACCTCCCACAAGTTGGATTGGCTTGATGGGCACTTCTTACGTACCATACGGTCAAGCTGCTCCCACAACAGCTCAATAGGGTTGAGATCCGGTGACCATGCTGGCCACTCCATTATAGACAGAATACCAGCTGACTGCTTCTTCCCTAAATAGTTATTGCATAGTTTGGAGCTGTGCTTTGGGTCATTGTCCTGTTGTAGGAGGAAATTGGCTCCAATCAAGCGCCGTCCACAGGGTATGGCATGGCGTTGCAAAATGGAGTGATAGCCTTCCTTTTTCAAGATCCCTTTTACCCTGTACAAATCTCCCACTTTACCACCACCAAAGCACCCCCAAACCATCACATTGCCTCCACTATGCTTGACCGATGGCATCAAGCAGCACTCTCCAGCATCTTTTCATTTGGTCTGCGTCTCACAAATGTTCCTCTTTGTGATCCAAACACCTCGAACTTCGATTCGTCTGTCCATAATACTTTTTTCCAATCTTCCTCTGTCCAGTGTCTGTGTTCTTTTGCCCATCATAATCTTTTATTTTTATTGGACAGTCTGAGATATGGCTTTTTCTTTGCAACTCTGCCTAGAAGATCAGCATCCCGGAGTCGCCTCTTCACTGTTGACGTTGAGACTGGTGTTTTGCGGGTACTATTTAATGAAGCTGCCAGTTGAGGACCTGTGAGGCGCCTGTTTCTCAAACTAGACACTCTAATGTATTTGTCCTCTTGCTCAGTTGTGCACCGGGGCCTCCCACTCCTCTTTCTCAGTTGTGCACCGGGGCCTCCCACTCCTCTTTCTATTCTGGTTAGAGACAGTTTGCGCTGTTCTGTGAAGGGAGTAGTACACAGCGATGAAAGAGATCTTCAGTTTCTTGGCAATTTCTCGCATGGAATAGCCTTCATTTCTCAGAACAAGAATAGTCTTTTAAAATGATGAACTTGGATTAGTAAACACAACGTGCCATTGGAACACAGGACTGATGGTTGCTGATAATGGGCCTCTGTACGCCTATGTAGATATTCCATTAAAAAATCAGCAGTTTCCAGCTACAATAGCCATTTACAACATTATCAATGTCTACACTGTATGTCTGATCAATTTGATGTTATTTTCATTGACAAAAAAAATGCTTTTCTTTCGAAAACAATAACGTTTCTATGTGACCCCAAACTTTTGAACGGTAGTGTATATATATATATATATATATATATATATATATATATATATATATATATATACAGTGGGGGGGGAAAGTATTTAGTCAGCCACCAATTGTGCAAGTTCTCCCACTTAAAAAGATGAGAGAGGCCTGTAATTTTCATCATAGGTACACGTCAACTATGACAGACAAATTGAGAGAAAAAAAATCCAGAAAATCACATTGTAGGATTTTTAATGAATTTATTTGCAAATTATGGTGGAAAATAAGTATTTGGTCACCTACAAACAAGCAAGATTTCTGGCTCTCACAGACCTGTAACTTCTTCTTTAAGGGGCTCCTCTGTCCTCCACTCGTTACCTGTATTAATGGCACCTGTTTGAACTTGTTATCAGTATAAAAGACACCTGTCCACAACCTCAAACAGTCACACTCCAAACTCCACTATGGCCAAGACCAAAGAGCTGTCAAAGGACACCAGAAACAAAATTGTAGACCTGCACCAGGCTGGGAAGACTGAATCTGCAATAGGTAAGCAGCTTGGTTTGAAGAAATCAACTGTGGGAGCAATTATTAGGAAATGGAAGACATACAAGACCACTGATAATCTCCCTCGATCTGGTGCTCCACGCAAGATCTCACCCCGTGGGGTCAAAATGATCACAAGAACGGTGAGCAAAAATCCCAGAACCACACGGGGGGACCTAGTGAATGACCTGCAGAGAGCTGGGACCAAAGTAACAAAGCCTACCATCAGTAACACACTACGCCGCCAGGGACTCAAATCCTGCAGTGCCAGACGTGTCCCCCTGCTTAAGCCAGTACATGTCCAGGCCCGTCTGAAGTTTGCTAGAGTGCATTTGGATGATCCAGAAGAGGATTGGGAGAATGTCATATGGTCAGATGAAACAAAAATAGAACTTTTTGGTAAAAACTAAACTCGTCGTGTTTGGAGGACAAAGAATGCTGAGTTGCATCCAAAGAACACCATACCTACTGTGAAGCATGGGGGTGGAAACATCATGCTTTGGGGCTGTTTTTCTGCAAAGGGACCAGGACGACTGATCCGTGTAAAGGAAAGAATGAATGGGGCCATGTATCGTGAGATTTTGAGTGAAAACCTCCTTCCATCAGCAAGGGCATTGAAGATGAAACGTGGCTGGGTCTTTCAGAATGACAATGATCCCAAACACACCGCCCGGGCAACGAAGGAGTGGCTTCGTAAGAAGCATTTCAAGGTCCTGGAGTGGCCTAGCCAGTCTCCAGATCTCAACCCCATAGAAAATCTTTGGAGGGAGTTGAAAGTCCGTGTTGCCCAGCGACAGCCCCAAAACATCACTGCTCTAGAGGAGATCTGCATGGAGGAATGGGCCAAAATACCAGCAACAGTGTGTGAAAACCTTGTGAAGACTTACAGAAAACGTTTGACCTGTGTCATTGCCAACAAAGGGTATATAACAAAGTATTGAGAAACTTTTGTAATTGACCAAATACTTATTTTCCACCATAATTTGCAAATAAATTCATAAAAAATCCTACAATGTGATTTTCTGGATTTTTTTTCTTCTCATTTTGTCTGTCATAGTTGACGTGTACCTATGATGAAAATTACAGGCCTCTCTCATCTTTTTAAGTGGGAGAACTTTCACAATTGGTGGCTGACTAAATACTTTTTTCCCCCACTGTACTTCCAAAGTTGTGGCAAAATGGCTTAAAGACAACAAAGTCAAGGTATTGGAGTGGCCATCACAAAGCCCTGACCTCAATCCTATAGAACATTTGTGGGCAGAACTGAAAAAGCGTGTGCGAGCAAGGAGGCCTACAAACCTGACTCAGTTCCATCAGCTCTGTCAGGAGGAATGGGCCAAAATTCACCCAACTTATTATGGGAAGGTTGTGGAAGGCTACACAAAACGTTTGACCCAAGTTAAACAATTTAAAGGCAATTCTACCAAAGACTAATTGAGTGTATGTAAACTTCTGACCCACTGGGAATGTGATGAAAGAAATAAAAGCTGAAATAAATCATTTTCTCTGCTATTATTCTGACATTTCACATTCTTAAAATAAAGTGGTGATCCTAACTGACCTAAAACAGGGAATTTTTACTAGGATTAAATGTCAGGAATTGTGAAAAACTGAATTTAAATGTATTTGGCTAAGGTGTATGTAAACTTCCGACTTCAACTGTATGTATACATCATTGTCACAATAGATTGTACCTTTGTTAAGTTTTAGCCAAATGTGGTTAGTTCCTTTTTTTTATTTCATTCAGTGCTAAGTCCTGCTTATGCCAAATGATGATTCCACCTGAGTCCCGGCCCCGTTTAACATTTTTATGTTTGATTGATGGTAGTAAACTTTCTCTATAGCCTGAGGGACATTGAGTATCAATGTCTTCATGACACCATGTTTCCAGTAAGATTGTGATGTCCTGTCCCTTGATGTTTTTAAGAAATTCTGGATTTGTTTTAGAACTAAAATGTGAAGAGTACAGGCCCTGGATATTCCAAGAGCTGATAGTTCATGATCTCATTTATAATAAGTGATATTCACTGCATTGAGTAAAGTATATTGAAGAAGGAAAAAAAATTATATATATTTATACAGTGGGGGAAAAAAGTATTTAGTCAGCCACCAATTGTGCAAGTTCTCCGACTTAAAAAGATGAGAGAGGCCTGTAATTTTCATCATAGGTACACGTCAACTATGACAGACAAAATGAGAAGAAAAAAAATCCAGAAAATCACATTGTAGGATTTTTAATGAATTTATTTGCAAATTATGGTGGAAAATAAGTATTTGGTCAATTACAAAAGTTTCTCAATACTTTGTTATATACCCTTTGTTGGCAATGACACAGGTCAAACGTTTTCTGTAAGTCTTCACAAGGTTTTCACACACTGTTGCTGGTATTTTGGCCCATTCCTCCATGCAGATCTCCTCTAGAGCAGTGATGTTTTGGGGCTGTCGCTGGGCAACACGGACTTTCAACTCCCTCCAAAGATTTTCTATGGGGTTGAGATCTGGAGACTGGCTAGGCCACTCCAGGACCTTGAAATGCTTCTTACGAAGCCACTCCTTTGTTGCCCGGGCGGTGTGTTTGGGATCATTGTCATGCTGAAAGACCCAGCCACGTTTCATCTTCAATGCCCTTGCTGAGGGAAGGAGGTTTTCACTCAAAATCTCACGATACATGGCCCCATTCATTCTTTCCTTTACACGGATCAGTCGTCCTGGTCCCTTTGCAGAAAAACAGCCCCAAAGCATGATGTTTCCACCCCCATGCTTCACAGTAGGTATGGTGTTCTTTGGATGCAACTCAGCATTCTTTGTCCTCCAAACACGACGAGTTTAGTTTTTACCAAAAAGTTCTATTTTTGTTTCATCTGACCATATGACATTCTCCCAATCCTCTTCTGGATCATCCAAATGCACTCTAGCAAACTTCAGACGGGCCTGGACATGTACTGGCTTAAGCAGGGGGACACGTCTGGCACTGCAGGATTTGAGTCCCTGGCGGCGTAGTGTGTTTACTGATGGTAGGCTTTGTTACTTTGGTCCCAGCTCTCTGCAGGTCATTCACTAGGTCCCCCCGTGTGGTTCTGGGATTTTTGCTCACCGTTCTTGTGATCATTTTGACCCCACGGGATGAGATCTTGCGTGGAGCCCCAGATCGAGGGAGATTATCAGTGGTCTTGTATGTCTTCCATTTCCTAATAATTGCTCCCACAGTTGATTTCTTCAAACCAAGCTGCTTACCTATTGCAGATTCAGTCTTCCCAGCCTGGTGCAGGTCTACAATTTTGTTTCTGGTGTCCTTTAACAGATCTTTGGTCTTGGCCATAGTGGAGTTTGGAGTGTGACTGTTTGAGGTTGTGGACAGGTGTCTTTTATACTGATAACAAGTTCAAACAGGTGCCATTAATACAGGTAACGAGTGGAGGACAAAGGAGCCTCTTAAAGAAGAAGTTACAGGTCTGTGAGAGCCAGAAATCTTGCTTGTTTGTAGGTGACCAAATACTTATTTTCCACCATAATTTGCAAATAAATTCATAAAAAATCCTACAATGTGATTTTCTGGATTTTCTTTCCTCAATTTGTCTGTCATAGTTGACGTGTACCTATGATGAAAATTACATGCCTCTCTCATCTTTTTAAGTGGGAGAACTTGCACAATTGGTGGCTAACTAAATACTTTTTTCCCCCACTGTATGCTTGGAGTCATTGTCCATTTGGAAGACCCATTTGCGACCAAGCTTTAACTTCCTGACTGATGTCTTGCGATGTTGCTTCAATATATCCACGTAATTTTCCTTCGTCATGATGCCATCTAATTTGTGAAGTGTACCAGTCCCTCCTGCAGCAAAGCATCCCCACAGCATGATGCTGCCACCCTCATGCTTCACGGTTGGGATGGTGTTCTTTGGCTTGCAAGTCCCCTCTTTTTCCTCCAAACATAACGATGGTCATTATGGCCAAACAGTTATATTTTGGTTTCATCAGACCAGAGGACATTTCTCCAAAAAGTACGATCTTTGTCCCCATGTGCAGTTGCAAACCGTCGTCTGGCTTTTTTAAGGCGGTTTTGGAGCAGTGGCTTCTTCCTTGCTGAGCGGCCTTTCAGGTTATGTCGACATAGGACTCATTTTACTGTGGATATAGATACTTTTGTACCTGTTTCCCTCAGCATCTTCACAAGGTCCTTTGCTGTTGTTCTGGGATTGAGTTGCACTTTTCGCACCAAAGTACGTTCATCTCTAGGAAACAGAACGCGTCTCTTTCCTGAGCGGTATGACGGCTGTGTGGTCCCATGGTGTTTATACTTGCATACTATTGTTTGTACAGATGAACGTGGTACCTTCAGGCATTTGGAAATTGCTCCCAAGGATGAACCAGACTTGTGGAGGTCTACAATTGTTTTTCTGAGGTCTTAGTTGATTTCTTTTGATTTTCCCATGATGTCAAGCAAAAAGGCACTGAGTTTGAAGGTAGGCCTTGAAATACATCCACAGGTACACCTCCTATTGACTCAAATTATGTCAATTAGCCTATCAGAAGCTTCTAACGCCATGACATCTTTTTCTGGAATTTCCAAGCTGTTTAAAGGCACAGTCAACTTAGTGTATGTAAACTTCTGACCCACTAGAATTGTGATACAGTGAATTATAAGTGAAATAATCTGCCTGTAAACAATTGTTGGAAAAATTACTTGTGTCATAAACAAAGTAGATATCCTAACCGACTTGCCAAAACAATAGTTTGTTAACAAGAAATTTGTGGACTCCAACCTAAGTGTATGTAAACTTCCGACTTCAACTGTATGTGCAGCTTCTGCTCCTCCTTCTGATTCATCATATTATGATGATCAGTTTTTTGACAATTTCCATACAGAAATCATTCAATTTCAGGCAGAGTGTAAAGTGCTTTTTTGTGGAGATTTCAAAGCGAGAACAGGTTCTGAGCCTGACTACACTGATGCGGGAGGTAACCACCACATATTTGGACACCCCTCCTTGTACAGTAGCCCTGTTATAAATAATAGAAACAGTCCTGACCAAATACTGAACAAAAACGGGAAGGAGTTAGTGCGTCTCTGTCGAGCCTTAGGCCTGTACATGCTTAATGGTAGAATCAGAGGGGACTCTTTAGGTCAGTTTACTTACTGCTCAGCTCTTGGGACAAGTGTACTCGATCATACCATCACTGACATCGACCCCTCCTCCATTAGTGCATTCACTGTCAGACCACAGACACCATTGTCAGATCACAGTCAGATCAACGTGTTTCTGAAGAAATTAACCAGCAATACTCATTCAAAAAAACTGCCCAATAAACTCTACAACATGAACCAATCGTACAGATGGGCTCCAAACAGTGCAGAGGAATTCATTGAAACATTGAACTCAAATGAAATGATGAACTCTATACAGGTCTTCAATAACTCACAATACCAAAACAATAAAGAAGGTGTCAATTCGGCTACTCAAAACACCAATTGCATATTCCAAAAAGCAGCATCAAAAGCAAATTTGAGAAAACCAAAGAAATGCAACATCAGAAACAAAAAACAAAATGTTTCTGAAAAATGGTTTGATAACGAATGAAAAACAATTAGAAAACATCTAAGACAAATGTCAAATGAAAAACATAAGCAGCAAAACAACCCAGAGCTACGCTATGAATACTTTGAAACTGAAATAGTTTGAAACTCCCTTTCTCTGATGTTATTACCCTTTGCCCCAAGTCACTATATCCTGTCCATCCATCATGCTATCATAAACATCAGTAATCTCCTTTGACATAACGGAATGTAGACTCCGTGGCCCCTAACCACTTATCTAGTAACTCTTCCCTGGTCCACACAATACTATGACATGACATCATTACACCGTGTCACAGAAAGGCCAAGAAGATCATCGAGGACCTCAGCGACCCGAGCCACGGCCTGTTCACCCCGCTACCATCTAGAAGGCGGAGACAGTACAGGTGCATCAAAGCTGGGACCGAGAGACTGATAAAACAGCTTTTATCTCAAGGCCATCAGACTGTTAAAGAGTCACCACTGGCCGGCCTACGCCAGGTACCCTGCCCTGAACTTAGTCGCTGTTACTAGCCGGCTACCACCCGATACTCTGCCCTGCACCTTAGAGACTGCTGCCCTATGTACATAGTCATTGAACACTGGTCCCTTTAATAATGTATAGATCCTGTTTTTCCCACTTCATATGTATATACTGTATTCTAGTCATGGTTCATCCTATATAACTACTGCTGTCCACTTCATATGTATATAGTGTATTCTAGTCATGGTTCATCCTATATAACTACTGCTGTCCACTTCATATGTATATACTGTATTCTAGTCATGGTTCATCCTATATAACTACTGCTGTCCACTTCATATGTATATAGTGTATTCTAGTCATGGCTCATCCTATATAACTACTGCTGTCCACTTCATATGGATATACTGTATTCTAGTCATGGTTCATCCTATATAACTACTGCTGTCCACTTCATATGTATATACTGTATTCTAGTCATGGTTCATCCTATATAACTACTGCTGTCCACTTCATATGTATATACTGTATTCTAGTCATGGTTCATCCTATATAACTACTGCGTCCACTTCATATGTATATACTGTATTCTAGTCATGGTTCATCCTATATAACTACTGCTGTCCACTTCATATGTATATACTGTATTCTAGTCGTGGTTCATCCTATATAACTACTGCTGTCCTCTTCATATGTATATAGTGTATTCTAGTCATGGTTCATCCTATATAACTACGCTGTCCTCTTCATATGTATATAGTGTTATTCTAGTTCATGGTTCCATCCTATATAACGACTGCTGTCCACTTTCATATGTATATACTGTATTCCTAGTCGTTGGGGTTCATCCCTTATATCAACTACTGACTGTCTCTTCATATGTATATAGTGTATTCTAGTCATGGTTCCATCCTATATACTACTGCTCTGTCCTCTTCATGATGGTATAATAGTGTATTCTAGGTCAAGGCTCATCCTTATAACATACCTGCTGTCCCAACTCAAGATGGTACTACTGTATTCTAGTCATGGTTGATCCCTATCTAACCTACTGACTGCTGTAAACACCTTGTCTATGGTATCTGACTGTCCATACTGTCCTATACTCTCTCCATCCTAATATCTAATGGAAAGGGCATGGCGTCTCAGTGTTCTGTTCACCTCAATTTGTGTGTATACCCCCCCGAAGACAAGAAAAGACAGAAAAGACAAGACAAAAGCTATTTAAAGAGTATTTAAAGAGTATTGTAAGAGTATTGTAAGAGTATTTAAAGAGTATTTTAAGAGTGTTTTGAGAGTGTTTTAAGACTGTTTTGAGAGTATTTTAATAGTGTTTTAATAGTGTTTTAAGAGTGTTTTGAGAGTATTTTAAGAGTGTTTTAAGAGTGTTTTGAGAGTATTTTAAGAGTGTTTTAAGAGTGTTTTAAGAGTGTTTAAAGAGTGTTTTAAGAGTGTTTTAAGAGTACTCCAAGCACCTTCCCGTCTCTTTAAGACAGCGTGTCAGTATGTTTGGTAAACTCACTGTATATACAGTATATGTTTATTTATATTCCAGACGTTGCTCGTTCTGATATTTCATCATTTCTTACATTGTATTTTGGGGATTACATGTGTATTGTTTTGTGTTGTTAGATATACTGTTGGAGCTAGAAACACAAGCATTTCACCACTGCAATAACATCTGCAAAATATGGCCAACACAATTTGATTTGATTTGATTGACCAACATGTTTTTCTGATAGAATAAAAAAAAAAAAAAAAAGTGAAAAAAATCAACCTTTTCTTTTCTAAAGTTATGAGGCCCAAAAGACAGGATTGGCCCAGTTAGCGCCATGATGCGTATCCTGTCGCAATTATTATCCTGTTACAGACACACACACATACACAAGCAAACACACACATGCACACACATACAGCACACACTCACACACACCAACAACACAGAGAAAAAATCATTTGAGGTAAATCATCTTTAGTCAATCAACAAGGCTCTGTTCCAATACTCAGCTGTAGCTCGTCTCTCTCGCCCAATGGGACACACTTATATGTAGAGAATCTCCATCATTGCTGCATTCCATACGGTAGCAGAGACACTTCCCCTGCTTGCTTGTTCAGACCACATTATTGATCCCATACAAACAGCACAACTGATCCCATACAAACAGCCCAGGCATGCAGCCATCTCTCCTTCTCCTCTCCCTCCTCCTCTTCCTCCTCTCCTCTCTCCTCATCCTCTCTCTCGTCTCCTCGTCTCCTCTCTCCTCTCCTCACGGGGTCGTCTCTCCATCTCTCCGCGCTCCTCCGGATCTCCTCTCTCTCCTCAAGTCTCATCCGTATCGTCTCGCGTCCCTCTCTCCCTCTCGCGCTCGTCCTCTCCTGCTCCTCTCCTCCTCCCTCTCCTCATCCTCGTCCTCTCCTCTCCTCTCCTCTCCTCTCCCTCGCCTCTCCTCTCGCTGCCTGGGTGCTCTAGAAATCTAGTCGGGGGCAGAGATTCAGGAAAGAGAATATTACATTTCCAACACCTCCTCTCCTCTCTTCTCTCTTGCTGCTCTCTCCTTCGTGCTCTGGCACTTCGCTCTCTTTCTGACAACTGGAGGAATAGTTAGTTTCCCCCTATACATAGTGTCAAAGGTGGGCACCATATAGGGGAATAGGGTGCCATGTGGCGGCCATCCTTTCATTGTCCTGGATTTCCTTTACCTGGCAAATGGTCATTGTAAACGTGGGTGGATCAAATCAAACGTTAAAGAATTGAAGAAACTCCTGACTAAACCGTGACCCCACACACTGTGACCCCACACACCGTGACCCCACACACCGTGACCCCACACACCGTGACCCCAGACACCATGACCCCAGACACCGTGACCCCAGACACCATGACCCCAGACACCGTGACCCCAGACACCGTGACCCCAGACACCATGACCCTAGACACCATGACCCCAGACACCGTTCACACTACATTACTTAAGTTTCCTCAACTTCATAAACCTACAAATTCCCATTCAGATTTTGTCTCACCTCCCTCCCTCCCTCCCTCCCTCCCCTCCATCCTCCTCCCACCTCCCTCCTCCTCCTCCTCCCACCTCCTCCTCCTCCTCCCACCTCCTCCTCCTCCTCCCACCTTCCTCCTCCTCAGTATCACCTTCCTCCTCCTACATCCCACACATCAACTTCAGCCGCCACTTCTACGCCAGGATTCTAAAACGGTTTTTACTTCCTCAACTCTGAAAGCTGCAACGTGATTTATTTGGGCTGTAATTGGCTAATTCTGCCTTCCGTCCCCACGCTGAGCGTTACTTCCCCCCGTTGAGTTGACTACCTAACTTTGCCCACTGAAAAACAATCTAAGGATGTAATGCTGTCTGCCTAGAATAGTCTCTCACTGGGTACGTCCCAAATGGCACCCTATTCCCTATATAGTGCACTCTATAGGGATTTTGACCAGAGCCCTATGGGAATCCCTATGGGCCCTGGTCAAAAGTAGTGAAAAGGGTGCCATTTGGGAATGAGCCAAAGAGATTGATCGCTTCTTCAGACTTGCTCTCTCCTCTTCTCTCTTCCTCCTCCTCTCCTCTCTCGCTCTTCTGACTAAGCAAACACTCAGTGAGCTGTTATTGTTCTGCTCATGTGTTGTACTGCGCTCCGCGGCAACGTGGCAGCCCACTGTTGATAGAGTTAACGTGCGGAGGGAGAGGAGGGAGAGGAGAGGGAGACGGAGAGGAGAGGAGAAGGAGCAGGAGAGCAGAGTAGAGGAGAGGAGAGGAGAGGAGAGGAGAGGGAGGAGAGAGGAGAGGAGAGGAGAGGAGAGGAGAGGAGAGGAGGAGGATATATATTTCTGGTGGAAGACTTGTAATATTATCATCAAGGAAGACTTCCACTCCCTACGCAACACATACACACACACCACACAACCACACCACACACACACCACACACACACACAACACCACACACTACACACGAACACCAATACACCACACGATACACACACACACACAATAGTCACACACACACACACACACACACACACACATACACACCACACA
>LR778274.1:23357697-23388724 GCA_902810595.1 Coregonus sp. 'balchen'
CTGATGGACCAGACGTGAGCTGTATCCCAAATGGCATCTTATTATTATTATTATTATTATTATATTATTCCCTTATTTAATATTCCCTGTGCACTGGTCAAAAGTAGGTCGAAAGTAGTACACTAAACAGGGAACAGAGATCTGTAGTATTTTAGCTGATCTCATGCTATTTTTTACACATTTTGCCATGAGGCTGAGAGAAAATGTTGCTGTTTTAGAGCTGGTAAAGTAGTACACTAAACAGAGAACAGAGATCAGTGGCATTGCGCAGTTTGGAAGGGCCCACCCGCAAGGTTTCTTCCGTGGGGCAGAGAGAAAAAGAGAGAAGCACGGGGGGGGGGTGGCAGCATCATGCTGTGGGGGGGTGAGGAGGGACTGGTGCACTTCACAAAATAGATGGCATCATGACGAAGGAAAATTATGTGGATATATTGAAGCAACATCTCAAGACCTCAGTCAGGAAGTTAAAGCTTGGTCGCAAATGGGTCTTCCAAATGGACAATGACCCCAAGCATACTTCCAGAGTTGTGGCAAAATGGCTTAAAGACAACAAAGTCAAGGTATTGGAGTGGCCATCACAAAGCCCTGACCTCAATCCTATAGAAAATGTGTGTGCAGAACTGAAAAAGCGTGTGCGAGCAAGGAATCCTACAAACCTGACTCAGTTACACCAGCTCTGTCAGGTGGAATGGGCCAAAATTCACCCAACTTATTGTGGGAAGCTTGTGGAAGGCTACCCGAAACGTTTGATCCAAGTTAAACAATTTAAAGGCAATGCTACCAAATACTAATGTGTGTATGTCAACTTCTGACCCACTGGGAATGTGATGAAAGAAATAAAAGCTGAAATAAATCATTTTCTCTACTATTATTCTGACATTTCACATTCTTAAAATAAAGTGGTGATCCTAACTGACCTAAGACAGGGAATTTTTACTAGAACTAAATGTCAGCAATTGTGAAAAACTGAGTTTAATTGTATTTGGCTAAGGTGTATGTAAACGTCCAACTTCAACTGTAATCATAGTGCACCGTAAAAGGTTTGTCAGTTGCTTTATCATACAAAGACCTACAGCAACTGCTTGGACTCTAGATCTCGGTGTATTTGTTTAAACATTAGCATTTTCATTGTTGTTGTTGTTAGACTGTTCATTTAGCTAGTGTTCTGTCTTTGGCTCTGCTGCTCTGGAGAGTCCTGTCCTACTGTCCTAATGAATGAATGAATGAATGAATGAATGAATGCCTGCCTGCCTGCCTGCCTGCCTGCCTGTCTGCCTGTCTGCCTGCCTCTCTTTCTCTCTCTCTCTCTCTCTCTCTATCTCCCTCCCTCCTCTCTGTTGTTATCAGCATGTCTGTGAATTGAGAGGGTCACTCCTCCCCGTCTTCCCCACAAATAAAGCAGTCAACCAGCCCCCTCCTCAACCATCACCCTACCCTCACCTCCATCAGTACACACACATAGACGCACACACACAAACAAACACACACAAACACACACAAACAAACACACACACACACAAACACACACACACAAACAAACAAACACACACTCACACACACACACACACACACAGAAGCTCATGTGAAACAGCAGATGACTATCAGCGTGATATCCCACAACCCCTCTCTCTCCACGCTGCGTTTCCCCCCCCACTGCGGACGTCGTGCGGACGGCTTGGCAGGATATTGCTTTTCTGCTATCTGGCAGCTCGACTCTGACCTCACAAGGAGACACCCTCACTCACGCACTGTCAAGGAGCGATGACAATCAAATGCACAGTAACATGAACACACAGTCAAATACCCAACAACACAACCACACAGTCAAATACCCAACAACACAGTCAAATACCCAACAACACAACAACACACAGTCAAAATACCCCACAAACACACAACAACACAGTCAAATACCCACACACATTCAAATACCCAACAACACAACAACACAGTCAATACCCAACAACATAGTCAAATACACAAAAAAACCAAAAAAAAAGGAGCCACCAACACAGTTCAATGGACCGCAACAACACCACACATAGTCAAATACCCAAACACATAGTCAAATATCCCAAAACACAACCACACAGTCCAAATACCCCCAACAACACAACAAACACAGTCAAATACCCAACACACAAACAACAACAGTCAAATACAACAACACAGTCAAATACCCACACACAGCAACACCCGTCAAATACCCAACAACCCATTCAAATACCCCCCTCACCCACCCCCCCACGTCAAAGATACCCACAACCAGTCCAAATACCCCAACAACACCAAACACAGTCAAATAACCCAACCACATTGTCAAATACCCAACCACACAACAACACATCAAATACCCAACAACACAGTCAATACCCAACAACACAACAACACAGTCAAATACCCAACAACATTGTCAAATACCCAACAACACAACAACACAGTCAAATACCCAACAACACAGTCAAATACCCAACAACACAGTCAAATACCCAACAACACAACAACACAGTCAAATACCCAACAACACAGTCAAATACCCAACAACACAACAACACAGTCAAATACCCAACAACATAGTCAAATACCCAACAACACAACACACAGTCAAATACCCAACAACACAACAACACAGTCAAATACCCAACATCACAACAACACAGTCAAATACCCAACAACACAACAACACAGTCAAATACCCAACAACACAACACAACACACAGTCAAATACCCAACAACACAGTCAAATACCCAACAATATAATAATATAATATAATATAATATGCCATTTAGCAGACGCTTTTATCCAAAGCGACTTACAGTCATGCGTGCATACATTTTTTTTTTGTGTATGGGTGGTCCCGGGGATCGAACCCACTACCTTGGCGTTACAAGCGCCGTGCTCTACCAGTTGAGCTACAGAGGACCACACTGTGTTGTTGTGATGTTGGGTATTTGACTGTGTCAAATACCCAACAACACAACACACAGTCAAATACCCAACATCACAACAACACAGTCAAATACCCAACATCACAACAACACAGTCAAATACCCAACAACACAGTCAAATACCCAACATCACAACAACACAGTCCAATACCCAACAACACAACACAACACAACAGTCAAATACCAACAACAATGTCAAATACCCAACAAACACGACCACACAGTCCAAATACCCAACAAACAAACACCAGTCAATACCCAACAACACAACAACACAGTCAAATACCCAACAACACGACAACACATCAAAACCCAACATCACACAACACATCAAATACCCAACAAACACCGCAACACAAGTCAAATACCCAACATCACAATACACAGTCAATCCCAACATCACATAACACATCCAAATACCCAACAACACAGTCAATACCGAACACACAGATCAAATACCCCACACAACAACACAGTCAATCCCAACACACACAGTCAAATACCCAACATCACAATACACAGTCAAATACCACAACACACAACGACAGTCAAATACACAAACAACACAACAACACGTCAAATACCCACCAACACAACACAAACATTCAAATACCCCACCACACAGTCACATACCCAACAACACAACCCCACATTCACGTCCCCCCCACAACCACCCCCCCTCAACTCGCCCAACACACCCCATACCTTCCCCTCCCCACCAACATAGTCAATACCCAACACACACCACACAGTCAAATACCAACAACACCACATACAGTCAAATACCAACAACCTAGTCAAATACCCAACCCACAACAACACAGTCCAAATACCCAACAACACAACTACGTCAAATACCCAACAACCCACATACAGTCAATACCACACATAGTCAAAATCCCAACAACACACAACACAGTCAAATACCCACACACAACATACAGTCAAATACCCAACAACACAACACACAGTCAAATACCCAACAACACAACAACACAGTCAAATACCCAACAACACAACAACACAGTCAAATACCCAACAACACAACAACACAGTCAAACCCAACAACACAAACAAACACAGTCAAATACCCACCTCACCCCACACGTCACTACCCAAAGCACCACCCAACCCACATTCCTAGCCCAACAACATATTCCCATCCCCAGAACAACACGACAACTCATTCCCATCCCCCCAACCCACACCCACGTCCCCCTACCCCCCACACACCCCACACAGTCACATACCCCAACCCCCCCCGTACAACACCGTCACCTACCCAACATCCCACCCACCCAGTCCAAAATTACCCAACAACACCGCAACACGTCAAATACCCAACATCACAATAACACGTCAATACCCACCTCACAATAACACAGTCAAATACCCAACAACACAGACAAGTTCAAATCCGCAACCAACACAGTCAATCCCCAACAACAAACACAACACAGTCAACTACCCAACACACGATTCAAATACCCACCATCACTAACCAGTCAAATACCCACATCACCACAACCCCAGTCAATCCCCAACACTCACAACCACACATTCACATACCCACCATCACAACAACACAGTCAGAATACCCACAACAGCCCCAACCCAGTCCCCCACAATACCTCAACATCACACAACCCTTCACATACCCACCACCACCACCCCACAGTCAAAATACCCAACAACATAGTCAAATACCCAACAACACCACCACAGTCAAATACCGCAACAACCAACAACACAGGTCAAATACCCAACATCACAACAACACAGTCAAATACCCAACAACACAACCACCGTCATATACCCAACAACACAAACACACAGTCACATACCCAACACACAGTCAATACCCACAATATAATAATATAATATATAATATGCCATTAGCAACAGAATCTTTTATCCAAAGCGACATAACAGTCGCTGCAAACATTTTTTTTTTGTGTATTGTGGTCCCCGGGGATCGACACTACCTTGGCCGTTACACAAGCGCCGTGCTCTAACGCATTTGAGCTACAGAAGGACCACACTGTGTTTGTTTTGATGTTGGGTATTGACTGTGTCAAATCCAACCACACAACACAAATCAATACCCACATCACACAACACAGCAATACCCACCATCACAACAACACAGTCAATCCCCAACAACACAGTCAAATACCCCCCACACAACAACACAGTCAAATAACCCAACAACCCCACACAGTCCATACCCAACAACACATAGTCAAATCCCCAACACACGACAACCAGTCAAAAACCAACCCACCAACCCACAGTCAAATACCCCAACAACACAACAACACATTCAAATACCCAACAACCCGACAACACGTCAAATACCCAACTCACAACAACAACAGTCCAAATACCCCAACAACACGCGGTACCCAACACAGTCAAATACCCCACATCAACAATAACACATCAAATAACCCAACATCACAATAACACGTCCAATACCCAACAACACCGTCAAATACCCAACAACACCACAACACAGTCAAATACCCACAACACAGCAAATACCCAACATCACCATAACCAGTCAAATACAATACCCACCACACACAACCAGTCAAATACCCACAACCAACAACACATCAATACCCACAAACACAACACAACATGTCAAATCCCAAAACAACAGTCAATACCCAACAACACAACAACACAGTCACCACCAACAACACAACCACACATCCCCATACCCAACAACACCCATACAGTCAAATACCCACAACATAGTCAGAATACCCAACAACACAACATACATCAAATATACCCAACAACACAACATACCTCCAAATACCCAACACATAGTCAAATACCAACAATACACAACACACAGTCAAATACCCAACACACAACAGACAGTCAAATACCCACCAACACAACATACAGTCAAATCCCCAACCAATGTCAAATACCCAACAACACAACAACACAGTCAAATACCCAACAACACAACATACATCAAATACCCACAACACAACCCAGTCAATACCCAACAACCAACAACACAGTCAATACCCAGCACACAACACACAGTCAAATACCCAACAACCAAACAACACAGTCAAATCCCCAACAACACAACAACAGTCAAATAACCCGCAACTCACAACACCCCAGTCAAATACCCAACAACACAACACACGAGTCAATACCCAACAACATAGTCCCCAAATACCAACAACACGACAACACAGTCAAAACCCACAACACAACACCAGTCAATACCCAACAACACCAACAACACAGTCAATCCCCAGCAACACGACAACACCGTCAATACCGCCCCATGCCACCCCAACACAGTCCAATACACCAACAACCCGCAACAACATTCCCCTCCCCACCCTCCCAATCACCATTCAATCCCCAACATCACAATACCACAGTCAATACCCAACACACAGTCCAATACCCAAACAACACAGTCAATACCCAACAACACAACAACACAGTCAAATACCCAACAACACGTCAAATACCCAACATCACAACAACACAGTCAAATACCCAACATCACAACAACACAGTCAAATACCCAACATCACAACAACACAGTCAAATACCCAACATCACAACAACAACCAGTCAAATACCCAACAACACAACAACACAGTCAAATACCCAACATCACAACAACACAGTCAAATACCCAACAACACAACACACAGTCAAATACCCAACAACATAGTCAAATACCCAACAACACGACAACACAGTCAAATACCCAACAACACAACACACAGTCAAATACCCAACAACACAACAACACAGTCAAATACCCAACAACACGACAAACAGTCAAATACCCAACATCCACGACCACACCGTCAAATCCCCAACACCACCCCACACCCCCCCCCCGCACCCCGTCAAATACCCAACCTCCCACTAACACAGATCACATACCCAACATCCAATAACACAGTCAATACCCAACAACACAGTCAAATACCCAACAACACAGTCAAATACCCAACAACACAACAACACAGTCAAATACCCAACAACACAGTCAAATACCCAACATCACAATAACACAGTCAAATACCCAACATCACAACAACACAGTCAAATACCCAACACACAACATCACAGTCAAATACCCAACAACACAACACACCATCACTAACCCAACACCACAACAACACAGTCAAATACCCTACAACACAACACAGGTCATTCGACCTACCCAACAACACATTCAACCGTCCCCCAACAACACAACAACACAGTCAATACCCCACCACCCACCAACACAGTCAAATACCCACCCCACACATACGTCATACGCCAACAACATAGTCAAATACCCAACAACACAACAACACAGTCAAATACCCGCCACACACATACGTCAAATACCCAACACATAGTCAAAATACCCACAACACAACAACCCGTCAAATACCCATACCAACAACAACATACAGTCAAATACCCAACAACACAACATACAGTCAAATACCCAACAACATAGTCAAATACCCAACAACACAACAACACAGTCAAATACCCAACAACACAACATACAGTCAAATACCCAACAACACAACACACAGTCAAATACCCAACAACGACATACACGTCAAATACCCAACCAACACAAACAACACCAGTCCAATACCCAACATACAACAACATACAGTCAAATACCCAACACCATAGTCAATACCCACATCACAACCACCACTTCAAATACCCAACATCACAACAACACTCAAATACCCAACATCACAACAACACAGTTGAAATAACCCAACAACACAACAACACCTTCAATACCCACCGAACAACAACATACAGTCCCAATACCCAACAACACAACATACAGTCAAATACCCAACCACCTAGTCACATAACCCCAACATCACACACCCCAGTCAAATACCCAACCTCACAACAACACAGTCCAATACCGCAACATCACAACAACACCGTCCAATACCCAACCACACAACAACACAGTCAATACCCACAACCAACTACATCAAATACCCCACAACACAACACAGACAGTCAAATACTCCAACAACATAGTCAAATACCCAACAACACAACAACACAGTCAAATACCCAACAACACGACCACACAGTCAAATACCCAACAACACAACATACAGTCAAATACCCAACAACATAGTCAAATACCCAACATCACAACAACACAGTCAAATACCCAACAACACGACAACACAGTCAAATACCCAACAACACAACAACACAATGAACATTATGTACACATATTATATTATTATTATAGAGCGAGGGGATTGGGAGAGATATGAGAAGAACATGTGTTGTGTTCAAGGACAGTCAATAACAGGAAACCTGCACAGTCACGTTAGGGGTTTGGCTCCTAATCTAAACCACTTTAATATATTATCATAACAATTTTTTTAAAAATTAATTTTAGTCATTTAGCAGACGTTCGTATCCAGGGCGACTTACAGTTAGTGAGCGCATACATTTTCATACTGGCCCCCCGTGGGAAAAGAACCCACAACCCTGGCGTTGCAAGCGCCATTCTCTACCAACTGAGCTACAGATAATGTTCTCCTTGTTAAGGAAATCCATGTGGAATTAGATTGATTATTTCCAAAGAGGGTCACAGCAAGACACTGTATACAATGAGGAAGGGTGGTGATTTGTGGAAGGAAGGTGGATGGAAGGAGGAAGGAAGGAAGGAAGGAAGGAAGGAAGGAAGGAAGGACGGAAGAAGGAGGAAGAACGGAAGGAGGAAGAGGAATGAAGGAAGGAATTGAAGAAAAGGATGAGATAAAGATTAAAGAATTGAATTAATAATAATAAAGGAATTACGATGCAAACAATAATGAAGTGACTGTACGACGATAAGTGAATGACTACTTACTGTAATATTACGACATGAGGACGACGAGGACTGCTTACTAGACTTAATTAATTAGTAAGTAAGGAAGTAAGGATATGTTAATGGAATTAAAAGGTAATGAAGTAATGAAGAAGTAAAAGAGGAAAGAATGAAGTATGTAATGCATAAGGAAAGTATTTTGTACGTCAATATTTTGCAGTTCAAACTACCGTCCATAGGATCAGCTTACCCCACATAAGCAACCTGCATTAGTTGAACAATACCCTGATGAGAAAAGTTTAAGCCTAATTTCCGTCACTAATTACTCATTATTATCTGTGTAGAATTGGCACAGTAGCATGGGCTTCACTTCCTGTTATTATTCATAATTATCATATAATGGATTGTGGAGAAAAGAAGGTACTGGCTGGTGGCTGATAATAGCTCGTATCCTGTTATGACGATTATATAAAGTCAGCAATCATAAAGCACAAATACACTAATGGATATCAGAGTCCCTGAACATCTCCCCCCTGACGCTAGGACAGCAGAGTCCCTGTCCACTCCCCCCCTGACGCTAGGACAGCAGAGTCCCTGTCCATCTCCCCCCTGACGCTAGGACAGCAGAGTCCCTGTCCCATCTCCCCCCTGACGCTAGACAGCATAGTCCTGTCCATCTCCCCCTGATGCTAGGACAGCAGAGTCCCTGTCCATCTCCCCCTGATGCCAGGACAGCAGAGTCCCTGTCCATCTCCCCCCTGATGCTAGGACAGCAGAGTCCCTGTCCATCTCCCCCCTGACGCTAGGACAGCAGAGTCCATCTCCCGAAAACATCTGAAAATCTAGCTCTTCAAAGAGTATCTTAAACAATCCCACAGAGAGAATCACACAATATCATGTGTTGTCTTCAGTCCTTCTCTTCTGTCATCTGACTATTAACCAGAGAGACCCAGGGTTATCTCAGTGTGTCGAAGCAATCACATACTCTCATCAGCCTCTCTTCCTCCTCCTCCTCCTCCTCCTCTCCTCAGCCTCTCCTCCTCCTCCTCCTCCTCTCCTCCTCCTCTCCTCTTCCTCCTCTCCTCCTCCTCCTCTCCTCACCTCTCATCCTCCTCTCTCCTCCTCTCCTCTCCTCTCCTCCTACTCCTCCTCTCCTCACCTCTCCTCAGCCTCTCCTCCTCCTCTCATCCTCCTCCTCCTCCTCCTCCTCCTCCTCCTCATCCTCTCCTCTCCTCCTCCTCCTCCTCCTACTCCTCCTCCTCCTCACCTCCTCCTCCTCCCTCCTCCTCCCTCTCCTCTTCCTCCTCTCCTCCTCCTCCTCTCATCCTCCTCTCCTCCTCCTCTCCTCCTCCTCTCCTCCTACTCTCCTCCTCCTCCTCCTCTCCTCCTCCTCTCCTCTCCTCTCCTCTCCTCTCCTCTCCTTTTCCTCTCTCCCTCTCCTCATCCTCCTCCTCCTCTCCATCCTCCTCTCCTCTCCTCTCCTCTCTCCTCCTCCTCCTCCTCCTCCTCCTCCCTCTCCCTCCCCCCTCATCATCCCTCCCCTCCTCCTCCTCTCCTCCTCCTCTCCTCCTCTCTCCTCCTCTCCTCCTCCTCTCCTCTCCTCCTCCTCCTCCTCCTCCTCCTCCTCCTCTCCTCCTCCTCCCTCTCCTCGCCTCTCCTCTCTCCTCTCCTCCTCCTCTCCTCTCCTCTCTCCTCCTCTCTCCTTTCCTCTCTCCTCTCCTCCCTTCCTCCTCCCTCCTCCTCCTCTCCTCCTCCTCTCCTCCTCCTACTTCCTCACCCCTCATCACTCTCCTCCTCTCCTCCTCTCTCCTACCTCCTCTCTCCTCCTCGTCCTCCTCCTCCTCCCCCTTTCCTCCCCTCCTCTCCTCCTCCTCTCCTCTCCTCTCCCCTCCTCACTCCTCTCCTCCTCCTCTCCTCCTCCTCTCCATCCTCTCCTCTCCTCTCCTCTCCTCTCCTCTCCTCCTCCTCTCCTCTCCTCTCCTCTCCCCTCTCCTTGTCCTCTCTCTCCTCATCCTCCACCTCTCCTCCTCCTCTCGATTCCTCCTCTCCACTTCCTCCACTCTCCTCCTCCTCCTCTCCTCACCCTCTCTCAGCCTCTCCTCCTCCTCCCCTCTCTCTCTCTTCTCACTGTCTCTCCTCCTCGTCCTCCTCCTCCTCCTCCTCTCCTCCTCCTCCTCCTCTCCTCCTCCTCCTCCTCCTCCTCCCTCCTCACCCCTCTCCTCCACCTCTCCCCCTCCTCTCCTCTCCTCTCCTCCTCCCTCCTCGTCCTCTTCTCAGCCTCTCCTCCTCCTCTCCTCAGCCTCTCCTCCTCCTCACCTCTTCCTCCTCTCCATTTCCTCCTCTCCTCAGCTTCTCCTCCACCTCTCCTCCTCCTCTCTTCAGACTCTCCTCCTCCACCTTTCCTCCCACTCCTCTCCTCAGGCTCTCCTCCTCCTCTCCTCAGCCTCTCCTCCTCCGCCTCCTCTCCTCTTCCTCCTGTCCCCAGCCTCTAGTCCTCCTCCTCTCCTCAGCCTCTCCTCCTCCTCCTCTTCCTCCTCTCCTCTTCCTCCTCACCTCAGCCTCTCCTCCTCCTCTCCTCCTCCTCTCCTCACCCTCTCATCAGCCTCTCCTCCTCCTCTCCTCCTCCTCTCCTCAGACTCTCCTCCTCTCCTCCTCCTCCTCCTCTCCTCACCCTCTCATCAGCCTCTCCTTCTCTCCTCCTCTCCTCCTCCTCTCCTCCTCCTCTCCTCCTCCTCCTCTCCTCACCCTCTCATCAGCCTCTCCTCCTCCTCTCCTCCTCCTCTCCTCAGCCTCTCCTCCTCCTCCTCCTCTCCTCCTCCTCTCCTCCACCTTCTCTCCTCCTCCTCTCCTCAGGAGGAGAGTCTGGATATAGAGTACAGTACTTTCAGGAGGGAAACGGGAGAATGGGCCCTGTTCAAATGTAGTGCAGTACATAGGGAATAGGGTGCCATTCTCTGTCCCCAAAGTAGTGCACTACATAGGGAATAGGGTGATATTTAGGACACAGCCCTCGTTCAAGGCTCCATGACAGTCTGAGGGAGTCCTGCTCCTCCTCACCCCTCCTCACCTCTCCTCACCCCACCCTCAGGTTTGAACACAAAGCTCTATTTGGCCCCTTACAAAGGCAACACTTCAAAGAGCGAGGGAGGATGGGGGAGGAGAAGGAGGACGGTGGATCAAATGAGATCGACGGCAGGGTGTTGGGGTGGCGAGGTACACAATGCTTTGTGACACTCCACGCTCCCTCTCTCCCTCTCTCAGTATTCATTCTCTCTTTTCGTGTCTCGGTTCGCTCCCAGCCACCGGCACGCAGCTCGCTTGAATTTTAATTTGGACAAATGAAGTGGAATTACAGCTCAAATAGAACAGCCCTCGGACCAAAAGTCGAGATTTAAATCAGGATGATATCGGAGTCATCGGGTTGAACAAGATGAGTCATTTTGTACTAATGTAACCTGCGGTAATATTATACCACCATAACAACGCCGTTATAAAATATGAGCTGCTAATCTACAGTATTTCAACTCCGGAGGAATTGTGTGACCTGTGTTACCAGAGGCTGCGTCCCAAATAGCACCCTACTCTCTATATAGTGCACTATTTCTTGGTCAAAAGTAGTGGACTATTTAGGGAATAGTGTGCCATTTGTTACACACACAGAGACACAGCGCTGACATGTTTTACAACAGACTATCATAGTGATCCACACAGACAGTTCTATTCTATTGGAAACCTTCTCTGAGCCGAAGCTGATCAGGGGAGGGTTATTAGACTGATACCTGAAGCTGATCAGGGGAGGGTTATTAGACTGATACCTGAAGCTGATCAGGGGAGGGTTATTAGACTGATACCTGAAGCTGATCAGGGGAGGGTTATTAGACTGATACCTGAAGCTGATCAGGGGAGGGTTATTAGACTGATACCTGAAGCTGATAAAGGGAGGGTTATTAGACTGATACCTGAAGCTGAACAGGGGAGGGTTATTAGACTGATACCTGAAGCTGAGAAAGGGAGGGTTATTAGACTGATACCTGAAGCTGATAAAGGGAGGGTTATTAGACTGATACCTGAAGCTGATAAAGGGAGGGTTATTAGACTGATACCTGAAGCTGATCAGGGGAGGGTTATTAGACTAATCTGGTCTAAAGTAGTGCACTATGTAGGGAATAGGGTGCCATTTGGGATGCAACCTTCCACTTGTTTACCTCGATGGGACTGTAGGGAGTGTGGTGGAGTAGACAGTAGAGAGAATGGTGGACCGTTCTTCATTAGCTGAGGTTGTTGGTAAACCACAAGGCTACATACTGATACATGGGTCTAACCTGCAACCACTGTAATGATGTGGTATCTCTGTTTATACACTGTTACCTGCAGTGCACAAGGCTACATACTGATACATGGGTCTAACCTGCAACCACACACTGGTTTATTGTGCTCTGCTAACCTGTAGACTGGACTACTGCTCTGCTAACCTGTAGACTGGACTACTGCTCTGCTAACCTGTAGACTGGTCTACTGCTCTGCTAACCTGTAGACTGGACTACTGCTCTGCTAACCTGTAGACTGGACTACTGCTCTGCTAACCTGTAGACTGGACTACTGCTCTGCTAACCTGTAGACTGGACTACTGCTCTGCTAACCTGTAGACTGGGACTCTCTGCTAACCTGTAGACTGGACTACTGCTCTGCTAACCTGTAGACTGGACTACTGCTCTGCTAACCTGTAGACTGGACTACTGCTCTGCTAACCTGTAGAACTGGGACTACTGCTCTGCTAACCTGTAGACTGGACTACTGCTCTGCTAACCTGTAGACTGGACTACTGCTCTGCTAACCTGTAGACTGGACTACTGCTCTGCTAACCTGTAGACTGGACTACTGCTCTGCTAACCTGTAGACTGGACTACTGCTCTGCTAACCTGTAGACTGGACTACTGCTCTGCTAACCTGTAGACTGGACTACTGCTCTGCTAACCTGTAGACTGGACTACTGCTCTGCTAACCTGTAGACTGGACTACTGCTCTGCTAACCTGTAGACTGGACTACTGCGCGCTAACCGTTAGAAGGACTACTGTTGCTAACCTGTAGACTGGACTACTGCTCTGCTAACCTGTAGACTGGACTACTGCTCTGCTAACCTGTAGACTGGACTACTGCTCCCTGTAGACTGGACTACTGCTCTGCTAACCTGTAGACTGGACTACTGCTCTGCTAACCTGTAGACTGGACTACTGCTCTGCTAACCTGTAGACTGGACTACTGCTCTGCTAACCTGTAGACTGGACTACTGCTCTGGACTACTGCTCTGCTAACCTGTAGACTGGACTACTGCTATTCTAACCTGTAGACTGGACTACTGCTCTGCTAACCTGTAGACTGGACTACTGCTCTGCTAACCTGTAGACTGGACTACTGCTCTGCTAACCTGTAGACTGGACTACTGCTCTGCTAACCTGTAGACTGGACTACTGCTCTGCTAACCTGTAGACTGGACTACTGCTCTGCTAACCTGTAGACTGGACTACTGCTCTGCTAACCTGTAGACTGGACTACTGCTCTGCTAACCTGTAGACTGGACTACTGCTCCCTGTAGACTGGACTACTGCTCTGCTAACCTGTAGACTGGACTACTGCTCTGCTAACCTGTAGACTGGACTACTGCTCTGCTAACCTGTAGACTGGACTACTGCTCTGCTAACCTGTAGACTGGACTACTGCTCTGGACTACTGCTCTGCTAACCTGTAGACTGGACTACTGCTATTCTAACCTGTAGACTGGACTACTCCTCTGCTAACCTGTAGACTGGACTACTGCTCTGCTAACCTGTAGACTGGACTACTGCTCTGCTACCGTAGTCCAGTCACAAACTTCTCCTCAATAACTTCCTCCCTTGAAGTTGTGTCCCGGGTGCTCCTTTCCAGACAGTTGCCTCCGGCCCGGACCCCAGCCCCATCCCCATGGGTACCAGAGCCTCCAGCGCATGGCAGCCTCTCAGCCTCCGCTCTGGAAAACACGTGGGTCTGTGGAGCTCCAATATACAGTGGGGAGAACAAGTATTTGATACACTGCCGATCTCATTGTATGATTTTTAAGTAATTCATTAGCATTTTATTGCATGACATAAGTATTTATCACCTACCAACCAGTAAGAATTCTTGCTCTCACAGACCTGTTAGTTTTTCTTTCAGAAGCCCTCCTGTTCTCCACTCATTACCTGTATTAACTGCACCTGTTTGAACTCGTTACCTGTATAAAAGACACCTGTCCACACACTCAATCAAACAGACACCAACCTCTCCACAATGGCCAAGACCAGAGAGCTGTGTAAGGACATCAGGGATAAAATTGTAGACCTGCACAAGGCTGGGATGGGCTACAGGACAATAGGCAAGCAGCTTGGTGAGAAGGCAACAACTGTTGGCGCAATTATTAGAAAATGGAAGAAGTTCAAGATGACGGTCAATCAACCTCGGTCTGGGGCTCCATGCAAGATCTCACCTCGTGGGGCATCAATGATCATGAGGAAGGTGAGGGATCAGCCCAGAACTACACGGCAGGACCTGGTCAATGACCTGAAGAGAGCTGGGACCACAGTCTCAAAGAAAACCATTAGTAACACATTACGCCGTCATGGATTCAAATCCTGCAGCGCACGCAAGGTCCCCCTGCTCAAGCCAGTGCATGTCCAGGCCCGTCTGAAGTTTGCCAATGACCATCTGGATGATCCAGAGGAGGAATGGGAGAAGGTCATGTGGTCTGATGAGACAGAAATAGGGCTTTTTGGTCTAAACTCCACTCGCCGTGTTTGGAGGAAGAAGAAGGATGAGTACAACACCAAGAACACAATCCCAACCGTGAAGCATGGAGGTGGAAACATCATTCTTTGGGGATGCTTTTCTGGAAAGGGGACAGGACGACTGCACCATATTGAGGGGAGGATGGATGGGGCCATGTATCGCGAGATCTTGGCCAACAACCTCCTTCCCTCCGTAAGAGCATTGAAGTGGATCGTTGCTGAGTCTTCCAGCATGACAATGACCCGAAACACACAGCCAGGGCAACTAAGGAGTGGCTCCGTAAGAAGCATCTCAAGGTCCTGGAGTGGCCTAGCCAGTCTCCAGACCTGAACCCAATAGAAAATCTTTGGAGGGAGCTGAAAGTCCGTATTGCCCAGCGACAGCCCCGAAACCTGAAGGATCTGGAGAAGGTCTGTATGGAGGAGTGGGCCAAAATCCCTGCTGCAGTTGGTGTGCAACCTGGTCAAGACCTAAAGGAAACGTTATGATCTCTGTAATTGCAAAACAAAGGTTTCTGGTACCAAATATTAAGTTCTGCTTTTCTGATGTATCAAATACTTATGTCATGCAATAAAATGCAAATTAATTACTTAAAAATCATACAATGTGATTTTCTGGATTTTGTTTTAGATTCCGTCTCTCACAGTTGAAGTGTACCTATGATAAAAAATTACAGACCTCTACATGCCTTGTAAGTAGGAAAACCTGCAAAATCGGCAGTGTATCAAATACTTGTTCTCCCCACTGTATATATATATAAAGGATCCCCTGACCCTCCTCCTTGGGGTGAGTATTTTGGAGCCCATGATTGATCCCATTGACCCTTTGCATTTGAGCCATGGACGTGTTTTGGCACCAGTAAATCTAGTGTTATTTGTGAGTCCCCATGACCCACGTATCCCTAAATTTCGCACTCTCATTTGCACCTGAGCCATAGAACCCACGGTGCATTCAAGGCCGTAATCATTGTTGTTATTGGGTTGACGGTACAGTGTTAGTGTTTTAGAAGGAATCATGAAGCCTTTCACGGGGACAAATGTCACGCACACCCTTCGTTTTACACAAATTTTAATATTCTGTCCAGTAACCGTGTTTCAAAAGCAATCCTAAACAATGTACTTTGATGTTTACGCTGTTATTCAAGGCGTATCATGTTGTAAGGATGCAATTCTACTAGTCTCTCAAACGCCCCTTGGCAGGCTGAGTGGAGTAGGGCTGGGAGATAGGCCACCCCAAACCCTTTAATGGGTGAGTTTAAAAACCCTACCCACCCTTCTTGGGGAATTACCACAACAATTAACTATGTGGAGAAGGACCCACAAGCCACTAACTGAGGAATGTACCCACAACACTATAGATTACCATGAACCCTGCTGGAGGTATAGGCCAACAACCACTACATGGGGATAGACCCACAAACACCATATACTTGGACGGAATAGGACAAGAACACGGGTGGAGGAATAGGACCCACAACCACCACTACTGCTGGAGGAATAGGACCCACAACCACTACTGGGGAGGAATAGGACCCACAACCACTACTGTGGAGGAATAGGACCCCAACCACCACGACTACTGGGAGAATAGGACCCAACAACCACCACTACTACTGTGTAGGAAATAGGACCCACAACCACCACTACTACTGGGAGGAATAGGACCCACAACCAACTACTACTACTGGGGAGGAATAGGACCCACAACCACTACTGGGAGGAATAGGACCCACAACCACCACTACTACTGGGGGAATAGGACCCACAACCACACACTACTACTGGGGAGGAATAGGACCCACAACCACTACTATACGGGGAGGAATAGGACCCACAACCACCACTACTACTGTGGAGGAATAGGACCCACACCACTACTGGGAGGAATAGGACCCACAACCACCACTACTACTGTGGAGGAATAGGACCCCAACCCTACGGAGGAATAGGACAACCACTACTACTACTGGGGAGGAATAGGACCCACAACCACCACTACTACTGTGTAGGAATAGGACCCAAAACCACTACTACTACTGGGGAGGAATAGGACCCACAACCACCACTACTACTGTGGAGGAATAGGACCCACATCCACTACTGGGGAGGAATAGGACCCACAACCACCACTACTACTGTGTAGGAATAGGACCCACAACCACTACTACTACTTTGGAGGAATAGGACCCACTACCACTACTACTACTGTGGAGGAATAGGACCCACAACCACCACTACTACTGTGGAGGAATAGGACCCACAACCACTACTACTACTGTGGAGGAATAGGACCCACTACCACTACTACTACTGTGGAGGAATAGGACCCACAACCACCACTACTACTGTGGAGGAATAGGACCCACAACCACCACTACTACTGTGGAGGAATAGGACCCACAACCACTACTACTACTGTGGAGGAATAGGACCCACAACCACCACTACTACTGTGGAGGAATAGGACCCACAACCACCACTACTACTGTGGAGGAATAGGACCCACAACCACCACTACTACTGTGGAGGAAAAATAACCCACAACCACTAATACTACTGTGGAGGAATAGGACCCACAACCACCACTACTACTGGGGAGGAATAGGACCCACAACCACCACTACTACTGGGGAGGAATAGGACCCACAACCACCACTACTACTGGGGAGGAATAGGACCCACAACCACTACTACTACTGGGGAGGAATAGGACCCAAAATTGTAGACCTGCACAAGGCTGGGATGGGCTACAGGACAATAGGCAAGCAGCTTGGTGAGAAGGCAACAACTGTTGGCGCAATTATTAGAAAATGGAAGAAGTTCAAGATGACGGTCAATCAACCTCTGTCTGGGGCCCCATGCAAGATCTCACCTCGTGGGGCATCAATGATCATGAGGAAGGTGAGGGATCAGCCCAGAACTACATGGCAGGACCTGGTCAATGACCTGAAGAGAGCTGGGGCCACAGTCTCAAAGAAAACCATTAGTAACACATTACGCCGTCATGGATTCAAATCCTGCAGCGCACGCAAGGTCCCCCTGCTCAAGCCAGTGCATGTCCAGGCCCGTCTGAAGTTTGCCAATGACCATCTGGATGATCCAGAGGAGGAATGGGAGAAGGTCATGTGGTCTGATGAGACAAAAATAGGGCTTTTTGGTCTAAACTCCACTCGCCGTGTTTGGAGGAAGAAGAAGGATGAGTACAACCCCAAGAACACCATCCCAACCGTGAAGCATGGAGGTGGAAACATCATTCTTTGGGGATGCTTTTCTGGAAAGGGGACAGGACGACTGCACCATATTGAGGGGAGGATGGATGGGGCCATGTATCGCGAGATCTTGGCCAACAACCTCCTTCCCTCAGTAAGAGCATTGAAGATGGATCGTTGCTGAGTCTCCCAGCATGACAATCACCCGAAACACACAGCCAGGGCAACTAAGGAGTGGCTCCGTAAGAAGCATCTCAAGGTCCTGGAGTGGCCTAGCCAGTCTCCAGACCTGAACCCAGTAGAAAATATTTGGAGGGAGCTGAAAGTCTGTATTGCCCAGCGACAGCCCCAAAACCTGAAGGATCTGGAGAAGGTCTGTATGGAGGAGTGGGCCAAAATCCCTGCTGCAGTGTGTGCAAATCTGGTCAAGACCTACAGGAAACGTATGATCTCTGTAATTGCAAACAAAGGTTTCTGTACCAAATATTAAGTTCTGCTTTTCTGATGTATCAAATACTTATGTCATGCAATAAAATGCAAATTAATTACATAAAAATCATACAATGTGATTTTCTGGATTTTTGTTTTAGATTCCGTCTCTCACAGTTGAAGTGTACCTATGATAAAAATTACAGACCTCTACATGCTTTGTAAGTAGGAAAACCTGCAAAATCGGCAGTGTATCAAATACTTGTTCTCCCCACTGTATATATATTTATAAAGGATCCCCTGACCCTCCTTCCTTTGTGAATGGAGTATTTTTGGCACCATGCCCAGTGAATGAGTCCCAAATTGCACCCTATTCCCTAAATAGCGCACTACATTTGACCAGAGCCCATAGGGAACACGGTGCCATTCGGGACTCAGTTAAACTCTATTGTTTGGTAAAATGTTAATTTGTAGAAGGATCATGCAAGTTTCACTGACAGAATGATCACGTCAACGCTTCTCCACAACATTTCACATTTCTCCATCTCACTAGCAGCCTGTATCACAGAATCCTCCACAATTTCCTTTGATTTTGACGCTGTGTGATTCAAGGCGTAATCAGTTGTGATTGATGACAATATCTACTGGTGATTAAGACGTGGCCCCTGACAGGCGCTGGTAGTGTTTTAGGGAGGGAGAGGCAGACTCATGATGAGCCCTGTAATGGGTTTATTTTCAAAAAGCTACCCACCCTTCGTTGATTTACAGGCAAATAATTTAATATGCTGGTCCAGTAACGTTGTTGTAATAAGCCATCTTAAACAATGTATTGGATGTTCTCACACTATAATTCATGAGAGCCATGCATGTTTTTTACGGCCAATCAATCATCAGGCTAGCTCTCTCAAACACCATTGGCTTAGGTACTGAGATGGAACAGTAGGAGCTGTGGAGGAATAGGACCCACAACCACCACTACTGCTGTGGAGGAATAGGACCCACAACCACCACTACTACTGGGGAGGAATAGGACCCACAACCACCACTACTACTGTGGAGGAATAGGACCCACAACCACCACTACTACTGGGGAGGAATAGGACCCACAACCACTACTGGGGAGGAATAGGACCCACAACCACTACTGGGGAGGAATAGGGCCCAAAACCACCACTACTACTGTGGAGGAATAGGACCCACAACCACCACTACTACTGTGGAGGAATAGGACCCACAACCACCACTACTACTGGGGAGGAATAGGACCCACAACCACTACTGGGAGGAATAGGACCCACAACCACTACTACTACTGGGGAGGAATAGGACCCACAACCACCACTACTACTGGGGAGGAATAGGACCCACAACCACCACTACTACTGTGGAGGAATAGGACCCACAACCACCACTACTACTGTGGAGGAATAGGACCCACAACCACTACTACTACTGGGGAGGAATAGGACCCACAACCACCACTACTACTGTGGAGGAATAGGACCCACAACCACCACTACTACTGGGGAGGAATAGGACCCACAACCACTACTGGGGAGGAATAGGACCCACAACCACCACTACTACTGGGGAGGAATAGGACCCACAACCACTACTGTGGAGGAATAGGACCCACAACCACTACTACTACTGTGGAGGAATAGGACCCACAACCACCACTACTACTGGGGAGGAATAGGACCCACAACCACTACTGTGGAGGAAAAGGACCCACAACCACCACGACTACTGTGGAGGAATAGGACCCACAACCACCACTACTACTGTGTAGGAATAGGACCCACAACCACCACTACTACTGGGGAGGAATAGGACCCACAACCACTACTACTACTGGGGAGGAATAGGACCCACAACCACTACTGGGGAGGAATAGGACCCACAACCACCACTACTACTGGGGAGGAATAGGACCCACAACCACCACTACTACTGGGGAGGAATAGGACCCACAACCACTACTACTACTGTGGAGGAATAGGACCCACAACCACTACTGGGGAGGAATAGGACCCACAACCACCACTACTACTGGGGAGGAATAGGACCCACAACCACTACTACTACTGGGGAGGAATAGGACCCACAACCACTACCACTACTACTGGGGAGGAATAGGACCCACAACCACTACTGGGGAGGAATAGGACCCACAACCACCACTACTACTGTGGAGGAATAGGACCCACAACCACTACTGGGGAGGAATAGGACCCACAACCACTACTACTACTGGGGAGGAATAGGACCCACAACCACCACTACTACTGTGGAGGAATAGGACCCACAACCACCACTACTACTGTGTAGGAATAGGACCCACAACCACTACTACTACTGGGGAGGAATAGGACCCACAACCACCACTACTACTGTGGAGGAATAGGACCCACAACCACTACTGGGGAGGAATAGGACCCACAACCACCACTACTACTGTGTAGGAATAGGACCCACAACCACTACTACTACTGTGGAGGAATAGGACCCACTACCACTATTACTACTGTGGAGGAATAGGACCCACAACCACCACTACTACTGTGGAGGAATAGGACCCACAACCACTACTACTACTGTGGAGGAATAGGACCCACTACCACTACTACTACTGTGGAGGAATAGGACCCACAACCACCACTACTACTGTGGAGGAATAGGACCCACAACCACCACTACTACTGTGGAGGAATAGGACCCACAACCACTACTACTACTGTGGAGGAATAGGACCCACAACCACCACTACTACTGGGGAGGAATAGGACCCACAACCACCACTACTACTGTGGAGGAATAGGACCCACAACCACAACTACTACTGTGGAGGAATAGGACCCACAACCACCACTACTACTGTGGAGGAAAAAGAACCCACAACCACTACTACTACTGTGGAGGAATAGGACCCACAACCACCACTACTACTGGGGAGGAATAGGACCCACAACCACCACTACTACTGGGGAGGAATAGGACCCACAACCACCACTACTACTGTGGAGGAATAGGACCCACAACCACCACTACTACTGTGGAGGAATAGGACCCACAACCACCACTACTACTGGGGAGGAAGAGGACCCACAACCACTACTGTGGAGGAATAGGACCCACAACCACTACTGTGGAGGAATAGGACCCACAACCACTACTACTACTGTGGAGGAATAGGACACACAACAACCACTACTACTGGGGAGGAATAGGACCCACAACCACTACTGTGGAGGAATAGGACCCACAACCACTACTACTACTGGGGAGGAATAGGACCCACAACCACTACTACTACTGGGGAGGAATAGGACCCACAACCACTACTGTGGAGGAATAGGACCCACAACCACTACTACTACTGGGGAGGAATAGGACCCACAACCACTACTGTGGAGGAATAGGACCCACAACCACTACTACTACTGGGGAGGAATAGGACCCACAACCACTACTACTACTGGGGAGGAATAGGACCCACAACCACTACTACTACTGGGAGGAATAGAACCCACAACCACTACTGTGGAGGAATAGGACCCACAACCACTACTACTACTGGGGAGGAATAGGACCCACAACCACCACTACTACTGGGGAGGAATAGGACCCACAACCACCACTACTACTGTGGAGGAATAGGACCCACAACCACCACTACTACTGTGGAGGAATAGGACCCACAACCACTACTACTACTGGGGAGGAATAGGACCCACAACCACTACTACTACTGGGGAGGAATAGGAACCACAACCACTACTGGGGAGGAATAGGACCCACAACCACCACTACTACTGGGGAGGAATAGGACCCACAACCACCACTACTACTGTGGAGGAATAGGACCCACAACCACTACTGGGGAGGAATAGGACCCACAACCACTACTGGGGAGGAATAGGACCCACAATCACCACTACTACTGGGGAGGAATAGGACCCACAACCACCACTACTACTGGGGAGGAATAGGACCCACAACCACCAATACTACTGTGGAGGAATAGGACCCACAACCACCACTACTACTGGGGAGGAATAGGACCCACAACCACTACTGTGGAGGAATAGGACCCACAACCACTACTACTACTGGGGAGGAATAGGACCCACAACCACCACTACTACTGGGGAGGAATAGGACCCACAACCACTACTGTGGAGGAATAGGACCCACAACCACTACTACTACTGTGGAGGAATAGGACCCACAACCACTACTACTACTGTGGAGGAATAGGACCCACAACCACTACTACTACTGGGGAGGAATAGGACCCACAACCACCACTACTACTGTGGAGGAATAGGACCCACAACCACAACTACTACTGTGGAGGAATAGGACCCACAACCACCACTACTACTGTGGAGGAATAGGACCCACAACCACCACTGTGGAGGAATAGGACCCACAACCACTACTGTGGAGGAATAGGACCCACAACCACTCCTACTACTGTGGAGGAATAGGACCCACAACCACCACTACTACTGGGGAGGAATAGGACCCACAACCACTACTGTGGAGGAATAGGACCCACAACCACTACTACTACTGGGGAGGAATAGGACCCACAACCACTACTACTACTGGGGAGGAATAGGACCCACAACCACTACTACTACTGGGGAGGAATAGGACCCACAACCACTACTGGGGAGGAATAGGACCCACAACCACTACTACTACTGGGGAGGATAGGACCCACAACCACCACTACTACTGGGGAGGAATAGGACCCACAACCACCACTACTACTGTGGAGGAATAGGACCCACAACCACCACTACTACTGGGGAGGAATAGGACCCACAACCACCACTACTACTGTGGAGGAATAGGACCCACAACCACCACTACTACTGGGGAGGAATAGGACCCACAACCACCACTACTACTGTGGAGGAATAGGACCCACAACCACCACTACTACTGGGGAGGAATAGGACCCACAACCACTACTGGGGAGGAATAGGACCCACAACCACCACTACTACTGGGGAGGAATAGGACCCACAACCACCACTGTGGAGGAATAGGACCCACAACCACTACTGTGGAGGAATAGGACCCACAACCACTCCTACTACTGTGGAGGAATAGGACCCACACCACCACTACTACTGGGGGAGGAATAGGACCCACAACCACTACTGTGGAGGAATAGGACCCACAACCACTACTACTACTGGGGAGGAATAGGACCCACAACCACTACTACTACTGTGGAGGAATAGGACCCACAACCACTACTGGGGAGGAATAGGACCCACCAACCCACCACTAACTACTGGGGAGGAATAGGACCCACAACCACTACTACTACTGGGGAGGAATAGGACCCACAACCACCACTACTACTGGGAGGAATAGGACCCACAACCACCACTACTACTGTGGAGGAATAGTGACCCACAACCACCACTACTACTGGGGAGGAATAGGACCCACAACCACCACTACTACTGTGGAGGAATAGGACCCCACAACCACCACTACTACTGGGGAGGAATAGTACCCACAACCACCACTACTACTGGGGAGGAATAGGACCCACAACCACTACTGGGGAGGAATAGGACCCACAACCACCACTACTACTGTGGAGGAATAGGACCCACAACCACCACCACTACTGGGGAGGAATAGGACCCACAACCACTACTACTACTGGGGAGGAATAGGACCCACAACCACCACTACTACTGGGGAGGAATATGACCCACAACCACCACTACTACTGTGGAGGAATAGGACCCACAACCACTACTACTACTGGGGAGGAATAGGACCCACAACCACCACTACTACTGGGGAGGAATAGGACCCACAACCACTACTGTGGAGGAATAGGACCCACAACCACCACTACTACTGTGGAGGAATAGGACCCACAACCACCACTACTACTGTGGAGGAATGGGACCCACAACCACCACTACTACTGTGGAGGAATAGGACCCACAACCACTACTGTGGAGGAATAGGGCCCACAACCACCACTACTACTGTGGAGGAATAGGACCCACAACCACCACTACTACTGTGGAGGAATAGGACCCACAACCACCACTACTACTGTGGAGGAATAGGACCCACAACCACTACTACTACTGTGGAGGAATAGGACCCACAACCACTACTACTACTGTGGAGGAATAGGACCCACAACCACCACTACTACTGTGGAGGAATAGGACCCACAACCACCACTACTACTGTGGAGGAATAGGACCCACAACCACCACTACTACTGTGGAGGAATAGGACCCACAACCACTACTACTACTGTGGAGGAATAGGACCCACAACAACTACTGGGGAGGAATAGGACCCACAACCACTACTACTACTGTGGAGGAATAGGACCCACAACCACCACTACTACTGTGGAGGAATAGGACCCACAACCACTACTGTGGAGGAATAGGACCCACAACCACCACTACTACTGTGGAGGAATAGGACCCACAACCACCACTACTACTGTGGAGGAATAGGACCCACAACCACCACTACTACTGTGGAGGAATAGGACCCACAACAACTACTGGGGAGGAATAGGACCCACAACCACTACTACTACTGTGGAGGAATAGGACCCACAACCACCACTCCTACTGTGGAGGAATAGGACCCACAACCACTACTGTGGAGGAATAGGACCCACAACCACTACTGTGGAGGAATAGGACCCACAACCACCACTACTACTGGGGAGGAATAGGACCCACAACCACCACTACTACTGTGGAGGAATAGGACCCACAACCACCACTACTACTGTGGAGGAATAGGACCCACAACCACCACTACTACTGTGGAGGAATAGGACCCACAACCACCACTACTACTGGGGAGGAATAGGACCCACAACCACCACTACTACTGTGGAGGAATAGGACCCACAACCACTACTACTACTGGGGAGGAATAGGACCCACAACCACCACTACTACTGTGGAGGAATAGGACCCACCACTACTACTGTGGAGGAATAGGACCCACAACCACCACTACTACTGGGGAGGAATAGGACCCACAACCACCACTACTACTGGGGAGGAATAGGACCCACAACCACCACTACTACTGGGGAGGAATAGGACCCACAACCACCACTACTACTGGGGAGGAATAGGACCCACAACCACCACTACTACTGTGGAGGAATAGGACCCACAACCACCACTACTACTGTGGAGGAATAGGACCCACAACCACTACTGGGGAGGAATAGGACCCACAACCACTACTGTGGAGGAATAGGACCCACAACCACCACTACTACTGTGGGGATAGGACCACCACTAATGTGGAGGATAGGACCCCACAACCACCACTACTACTGTGGAGGAATAGGACCCACAACCACCACTACTACTGTGGAGGAATAGGACCCACAACCACCACTACTACTGGGGAGGAATAGGACACCGCAAACCACCACTACTACTGGTGAGGAATAGGACCCCACAACCACCACTACTACTGTGGAGGAATAGGACCCACAACCACTACTGTGGAGGAATAGGACCCACAACCACTACTGTGGAGGAATAGGACCCACAACCACCATTACTACTGTGGAGGAATAGGACCCACAACCACTACTACTACTGGGGAGGAATAGGACCCACAACCACTACTACTACTGGGGGAGGAATAGGACCCACAACCACTACTACTACTGGGGAGGAATAAGGACCCACATCCACCACTACTACGGTGGAGGAATAGGACCCACAACCACCACTACTACTGTGGAGGAATAGGACCCACAACCACCACTAACTACTGGGGAGGAATAGGGACCCACAAACCACTACTGTGGAGGAATAGGACCCCAACCCACCACTACTACTGGTGGAGGAATAGGACCCACAACCACCACTAACTACTGGGGAGGAATAGGACCCACAACCACTACTGTGGAGGAATAGGACCCACAACCACCACTACTACTGTGGAGGAATAGGACCCACAACCACTACTACTACTGTGGAGGAATAGGACCCACAACCACTACTACTACTGTGGAGGAATAGGACCCACAACCACTACTACTACTGTGGAGGAATAGGACCCACAACCACCACTACTACTGGGGAGGAATAGGACCCACAACCACCACTACTACTGGGGAGGAATAGGACCCACAACCACTACTACTACTGGGGAGGAATAGGACCCAAAACCACTACTACTACTGGGGAGGAATAGGACCCACAACCACCACTACTACTGTGGAGGAATAGGACCCACAACCACTACTGGGGAGGAATAGGACCCACAACCACCACTCCTCTCTTCCCCTCCACTTCCTATGTAGATTACTACAGGGTGAAATGGGGCCAGAACATTAGCTTCTATCTATCAGAGAGAGCCAGAGTCCCAGGTGATGATAAAGAGCTCCAGGTGATTAGCAGCGAGTCCCTTTGTCATGGTCCGCCGTGCTGTCATGACGTTATTAGACAAAATACAGCCTGCTTCCTCATTGGCACCCTATTCCCTATACAGTGCACTACTTTAGACCAGGGCCCATAGTGCACTATGTAGGGAATAGGGTGCCATTTGGAACGCATGCACAGTGCCCTTTACTGAGAGGGGAGATGGCAGAAAAGCAGAGAAGCTAGAGACTAGAGAATAGAGAGATTAGAGGCTAAAGAAGCTAGAGGCCAGAAAGGATAGAGGATAGAGAGAATAGAGGATAGAGAGGCTAGAGGCTAGAGAATAGAGAGGCTAGAGGCTAGAGAATAGAGAGGCTAGAGGCTAGAGGATAGAGAGGCTAGAGGCTAGAGGATAGAGAGGATAGAGAGGATAGAGGATAGAGAGGCTAGAGGATAGAGGATAGAGGATAGAGGATAGAGGATAGAGAGAATAGAGGATAGAGAGACTAGAGGATAGAGGCTAGAGAGGCTAGAGGCTAGAGGATAGAGAGACTAGAGGATAGAGGCTAGAGGCTAGAGGATAGAGGATAGAGGATAGAGGATAGAGGATAGAGAGAATAGAGGATAGAGGATAGAGAGGCTAGAGGATAGAGGCTAGAGAGGCTAGAGGATAGAGAGACTAGAGGATAGAGAGGCTAGAGAATAGAGAGGATTAGAGGGAATAGAGGATAGAGGATAGAGGATAGAGAGAATAGAGGCTAGAGGCTAGAGGATAGAGGATAGAGGATAGAGGATAGAGGAGGCTAGAGGCTAGAGAGGCTAGATAATAGAGGATAGAGAGACTAGAGAGACTAGAGGATAGAGAGGCTAGAGGATAGAGGATAGAGGATAGAGAGACTAGAGGATAGAGACTAGAGAGGCTAGAGGATAGAGAGATTAGAGCGATGATAGAGAGGCTAGAGGATAGAGGATAGAGGATAGAGGATAGAGGATAGAGGATAGAGATAAGAATAGAATAGAGTATAGAGATAGAGAGGCTAGAGTATAGAGGCTAGAGGATAGAGATGATGTATGGATTAGATGATATAGAGGAGGCTAGAGGCTAGAGGATAGAGGATAGAGTATAGAGAGATAGAGATGCTAGAGTATAGAGAGATAGAATAGAGGTCATAGACTAAGTCAGAGGCTAGAGAATAGAGGATAAGTATAGAGATAGAGAGGCTAGAGATAGAGGCTAGAGGATAGAGGATAGAGGATAGAAGCTAGAGGATAATGATAGAGGATAGAGGTATGAGGATAGATAGCTAGGATAGAGAGGCTAGAGTGCTAGAGGATAGAGATAGAGGCTAGAGATAGGATAGAGGATAGAGATACTAGAGGATAGGAGGCTAGAGCTAGAGGATAGAGGCTAGTATAGGATAGAGGATAGAGGATAGAGAGACTAGAGATAGAGAGGCTAGAGGCTATAGAGAGTCTAGAGTATAGAGGTATAGTAGATGATGATAGAGGATAAGAGCTAGAGGTATAGAGGCTAGAGGCTAGAGGATAGAGGATAGAGGGCTAGAGGATAGAGGCTAGAGGATAGAGGATATAGGATAGAGGTCAGAGACTAGAGGTCAGAGGCTAGAGGTCAGAGGCTAGAGGCTAGAGGTCAGAGGCTAGAGAGCCCATAGAGGCCAGAGAGTCTAAAGAGGCTAGAGAGAGGGAGGGGAAGGTGGGAGGCAGCCTTCAGTTAACTTTCCTTCCCTCCTCATCTCACACATGGAAACACTGACTGCTTGATCACTTTTGCTTCCTAACCTTGACAATTATTTTAATATCTGACTGTGACAGTACAGGTAGTTATGATGATCACCTCCTGTGAACTGGGACAACACACCATTAATATCAGATAGCTTCCATACTACCTGTGACTGGCTCTTCTGAATGCCAGTGTTGGGGAGAGGAGACGAGAGAAGGGTTGGAGTGTGGCTCTTTTGAATGGCAGTGTTGGGGAGAGGAGACGAGAGGAGGGTTGGAGTGTGGCTCTTCTGAATGCCAGTGTTGGGGAGAGGAGACGAGAGGAGGGTTGGAGCGTGGCTCTTTTGAATGCCAGCGTTGGGGAGAGGAGACGAGAGGAGGGTTGGAGTGTGTTGGATAAAAGCCTGAACTACACAGTTCTGGGTGTGATTTTCTCCTGAATTACAGTCAATTCCATCCAGACTAGTCTAGGACCCGTTATACTCTGCTAGCTGCTCGGGATTTGTCCCAAATGGCACCCTATCCCCTTCATAGTACACTACTACCCATAGGGCTCTGGTTAAAAGTAGTGCACTATAAAGGGAAAGGGTGCCATTTGGGACGCAGTAGGCTCAGACTGCTCCTCGTACGTAAAACAGAGGGCTAATACGATATTACACAATGTGCATTTTGAAAAGTGTCACATCTCCCCTTAACAACGTATCGATTCTGTCTCCGCCTCTCCTCCCTACAGCCTCCAGCTCCGTCCCAGTGGATTTACAATAACCCTTGGCCTCACACACACACACACACACACACACACACACACACACACACACACACACCACACACCACATTCTGAGTGGGTTAAGGAGTAGGGGGGTTGACACACCACTCCATGACTAATAGTCTGACCACGTAGATAAATGACTTTTTAAGTAACAGAAAATTGCTCCGTTTTCAATTCACTGAACGAGTAGCTTCCCCTCTTTTCTCTCCATCAGTCTTTCCTCTCCCCCTCTCGTCTCTCCCCCTCCACTCTCTCCCCCCTCCACTCTCCCCCCCTCTCCCCTCTAGTCTCTCCCCCTCTTGTCTCTCGTCTCTCCCCCTCTCCCCTCTCGTCTCTCCCCCTCTCCACTCTCGTCTCTCCCCCTCTCCACTCTAGTCTCTCCCCCTCTCCCCTCTCGTCTCTCCCCCTCTCCCCTCTAGTCTCTCCCCCTCTCCACTCTCGTCTCTCGTCTCTCCCCCTCTCCCCTCTCGTCTCTCCCCCTCTCCCTCTCTTCTCTCCCCCTCTCCCCTCTATTCTCTCCCCCTCTCCCCTCTCTCCCCCCCTCCCCCTCCACTCTAGTCTCTCCCCCTCTCCCTCTCGCTCTCTCGTCTCTCCCCCTCTCCACTCTATTCTCTCCCCCTCTCCCCTCTATCCTCCCCCCTCTCCCTCTCGTCTCTCCCCCTCTCCCCTCTCGTCTCCCCCTCTCCTCCTATCTCTCCCCCTCTCCACTCTCTCCCCCTCTCCACTCTAGTCTCTCCCCCTCTCCCCTCTCGTCTCTCCCCCTCTCCCCTCTAGTCTCTCCCCTCTCCCCTCTATCTCTCCCCCATTCCCTCTCGCCCCCTCTCCCTCTAGTCTCCCCCTCCCCTCTAGTCTCCCTCTC
>LR778274.1:23388824-23407316 GCA_902810595.1 Coregonus sp. 'balchen'
TTTCCCTTTTTTAAAAAAAAAACCCCTTGGGCCCTTAATCCCCCAAAGAAACTCTCGTGACAATAAGAGAAGATAAGAAAGGGTCGGACCAAGGTGCAGCGGGGAAAAGGCAACATGTTTTTTTTAAATAATAAAAAAGGGCCGGGGCCGGACGGGGAAAACCCCCACGGCTTGGTGCAAGGAGAGGGAAAGGCCGGAGGGGGAACACCCACCCATGGCTTGGTGCAAGGAGCAGGAAACAGGCCGGACTGGGAACACGCACCACTGGCTTGGCACGAGTGCAGTGGTCGGGGCTCCTCTCTGTCGCTCCCCGACCAACCTTTTAGCCCCCCCAAAAAAATGTTCTATGGGCTGTCTCTCCTTCTCCACCCTGATCCCTTTCAGGGCCTCCATCTGCTTGGCCAGATCCTCTCTTATCTCCCTCCACGACCATCCTCTCTGCTCCTCCTGGGCACGCTGCTTGGTCCATTGGTGGTGGGATTTTCTGTCACGGGTCGGACCAAGGTGCAGCGTGAAAGGCGTACATGTTTATTTAAATAATAAACACACGACACAGTAACCCAAAATAAACAAACTTAACCGTGACGGTCCAAAGGGCTAACACACTAGCCTAAACACAGGAACACAACAAAAACCCACAACACAGGCAGGAAAACTGGCTGCCTAAGTATGATCCCCAATCAGAGACAACGAGCGACAGCTGCCTCTGATTGGGAACCGCACCCGGCCAAACATAGAAATATAAACCTAGAATATTCACACCCTGACCAAACTAGCTAGAGTTCTATAGGCCAGGGCGTGACAGAGAATGTATTGCCTAACTTGACATTGTAAAACTTTTTTATATTCCTCCATGTGTCGTCGTCGGGTGAGGTTGTGTCTCTCTCTGGCGGGAGGTAAGCTTGGCTTATATGGCTTATATACAAATTTTAAGCTTTGTCGAGTAAAGCTTAAACTATGTATTTCGATTGTAGTTAGGTATTGTAGGTAGTTATCGTGGGTTGTTGTATGTAATTATTGTAGGTATTGTATTCGGCTGAGCCCGGTGAAGCACGAGGCTAGCTAACCCACTACCTGGACTAGCTAGCGGGTAGCTACTGGTAACTATTAGCAACTGTGGATAGTTGTTTCACGCCTGAGAGTACCTGTAATTACGCCAGCTAGCTGCCTACAATAATTACATACAACAATGCCTACCATTCAGCTGTTTTTCTAACCTCATTGTCTGAAGCGTTAACGATAGGTAGTAAGTGGCTACTGTGCTCGAAATGTAGCTAGCTTGTTGCTACCTGGAGAGCTACTAAACAATAGCTGGAACGACCCCTAGCGAACAGACGCGAACTTTGGCGAGTCAATTCAGTGGCTAGCTTTGGCACTTGGCTAGCTAACAGTAGCTGCTAGGGGTAAGTTATAACCTACATTTGTGTTTTGTTTTTACATACTGGTAGCCAGAGTCGTTTCAAGGGAATTCGGGGACATGGGTGACTAGTTAACGTTAGCTTGGCTCTCTCTGTGTGTTCGTGACCGTGGGAGGACGGGTTTCCTCGTGGCAGAAAGCAATGGCTAGCTAGTATGCAACTATTCTAGCTAACTAACTGGCTGAATAAGTTGACGATGGACTCGTTCAAGCTGTCCGGACTAACCCTCAACGTTAGACACGGACACGAATGATCTGCTTGGCGTGTTGACACACTGGTGGTTTGTTGTGGCCGAGTATTGGTGCTAAACCAGGGGAGAGTGGGGTTAAGAGGAGCCGTTTCTCACATTCAGCATCCACACCGTCAAGGGAAATATAGTGTTCTCATGCTAGGTTTAGGACCTCATATTGAAGCTTATAGAGACCCCAACTGATGTATAGAATCATCTTAAAATGATTAAGTATCATGAAACTAATACAAAAAAATAATTTTACCACTTTTTCCATGTGGTTTCTTCATTCAAAGTCTCCATGAAATGGTTTCCTAGAAACAAGGGTGGCTCAACTTACCCCTTCGGCTCAACTTATCCCTTCAGCTCAACTTACCCCTTCAACACAACTTACCCCTTCAGCTCAACTTACCCCTTCAGCTCAACGTACCCCTTTCAGCTCAACTTACCCCTTCAGCTCAACCTACCACTTCAGCTCAACTTACCCCTAGCTCAACTCTAAACTTACCCCTTCAGCTCAACTGATTCCCCTTCAGCCAACTTACCCCTTCAGCTCAACTTACCCCTTCAGCTCAACTTTTACCCCTTCAGCTCAACTTACCCCTTCAGCTCAACACCCCGTCATCTCAACTACCCCTTCAGCTCAACTTACCCCTTTGACTCAACTTACCCCTTTGACTCAACTTACCCCTTTGGCTCAACTTACCCCTTCAACTCAACTGACCCCTTCAGCTCAACTTACCCCTTTGACTCAACTTACCCCACTCTCCGCTATGTGTTTATACATTCAAACAACACATTTGTTATAAATGATAGGATAAGGGTGTGAATACCTGAGGTAATCTTACTAGAGTAATTAATTTCCTGATATGAATCAAGACACTCTGTGTTCCAAATGGCACCCTATTCTTTAGTGCACTACTATTGACCAGGACCCTAAGGGGATCTGGCAAAAAAAAGTAGTGCACTATATAGGGAATATGGTGTTACTTTGGAACGTAGACTGTCAAACATGTCAAACTAGGGTTTGGGAGGAGGTATAGGGAGGACGCACCACAGAGTAAACACACGTGAGTTGTTGGGCTCCTCGCCAACAATTTGGTGATTAGTTTGGGGGCTCGGTGCGAGTTGGGAATAAAAATGAAATCTAAACTCCGTTGGTACTATTGTTTTATCAGACAACGGCCAGGAAGGAAATACAGCAATCATGACCAACCTACCGATATACTCTATCTATCTACTATCTATCCGATATCTTCTATCTCTATCTATCTATCTATCTATCTATCATCTATCAATCATCTAATCTATCTATCTGCTATCTACTATCTATACTACTAATCGATCTATCTAGCTAGTCTATCTATCTATCGATCTATCTATCTAGTCTATCTATCTATCCTGTAGTCTGTCTGTCGTCTTCTGTCCTGTTGTCTGATGTCTGGCATGTCTGTATGTCTGTCTGTCTGTCATAGTCTGTCTGTCTGACTGGTACTGCTGTGTCTTATGATATTCACTCTCTCTATATATATCACTCCTTCCTCCTCTATAACAATCACTCTCTCTATATATATATAATTATATATCAACCTCTCTACTATGATGATATAATATCACTCTACCTATATAGATTACACGCTTCTCTATACTATACTACTCACTCTCTCTATATATTATCATCACTCTCTCCTCTATATATATCACCCCTCTCTATATATATATAGATCACTCTCTCTCTATACAGTGGGGCAAAAAAGTATTTAGTCAGCCACCAATTGTGCAAGTTCTCCCACTTAAAAAGATGAGAGAGGCCTGTAATTTTCATCATAGGTACACGTCAACTATGACAGACAAAATGAGGAAAAAAAATCCAGAAATCACATTGTAGGTTTTTTTATGAATTTATTTGCAAATTATGGTGGAAAATAAGTATTTGGTCAATAACAAAAGTTTCTCAATACTTTGTTATATACCCTTTGTTGGCAATGACACAGGTCAAACGTTTTTCTGTAAGTCTTCACAAGGTTTTCAACACACTGTTGCTGGTATTTTGGCCCATTCCTCCATGCAGATCTCCTCTAGAGCAGTGATGTTTTGGGGCTGTCGCTGGGCAACACGGACTTTCAACTCCCTCCAAAGATTTTCTATGGGGTTGAGATCTGGAGACTGGCTAGGCCACTCCAGGACCTTGAAATGCTTCTTACGAAGCCACTCCTTCGTTGCCCGGGCGGTGTGTTTGGGATCATTGTCATGCTGAAAGACCCAGCCACGTTTCATCTTCAATGCCCTTGCTGATGGAAGGAGGTTTTCACTCAAAATCTCACGATACATGGCCCCATTCATTCTTTCCTTTACACGGATCAGTCGTCCTGGTCCCTTTGCAGAAAAACAGCCCCAAAGCATGATGTTTCCACCCCCATGCTTCACAGTAGGTATGATTGGTGGAGTGCTGCAGAGATGGTTATCCTTCTGGAAGGTTCTCCCATCTCCACAGAGAAACTCCGGAGCTCTGTCTGAGTGACCATCGGGTTCTTGGTCACCTCCCTGACCAAGGCCCTTCTCCCCCGATTGCTCAGTTTGGCAGGGCGGCCAGCTCTAGGAAGAGTCTTGGTGGTTCCAAACTTTTTCCAATTAAGAATGATGGAGGCCACTGTGTTCTTCGGGGACCTTCAATGCTGCAGAATTGTTTTGGTACCCTTCCTCAGATCTGTGCCTCAACACAATCCTGTCTCGGAGCTCTACGGACAATTCCTTCAACCTCATGGCTTGGTTTTTGCTCTGACATGCAATTTCAACTGTGGGACCTTATATAGACAGGTGTGTGCCTTTCCAAATCATGTCCAATCAATTGTATTTACCACAGGTGGACTCCAATCAAGTTGTAGAAACATCTCAAGGATGATCAATAGAAACAGGATGCACCAGAGCTCAATTTCGAGTCTCACAGCAAAGGGACTGAATGCTTATGTAAAGGTATTTCTGTTTTAAAAAATTATACATTTGCAAACATTTCTAAAAACCTGTTTACGATTTTTCATTATAGGGTATTGCGTGTAGACTGATGAGGGGAAAAATATGTATTTAATCCATTTTAGAATAAGGCTGTAACCTAACAAAATGTGGAAAAAGTCAAGGGGTCTGAATACTTTCCGAATGCACTGTATCTCCTGTTTCTGTACCGTGAGGCAGCTTAATATTCAAGCACACCCCCTGGACATGACGCTAGTCTATCACAGTACCTTCGATACAAACCCAAGAACAAAACCAAGGCCAGTGACGATAGATAAACATCTTAGCTTCAGGAACAGAGATCAGTGAAGGCTAAACGCCTGGAGGGATATTTATGCTGTTCCCAACCCAAGAATAAACTTTCGACAATAAAAAAAAAAAAGAACATATAGAATGTAGAAATAAATGGTACCCAGTGTCATAAAATAACCTATTTCCCTTTAGATTTGGCAACAAAACCCTCCAAACTCAAAATGACAGTAATGGGATACAAACATTAAATTCAAAATAAGATCAATAATTTAACGCAGCAGTGGGGGCGATCCCCAGTCAACACTATATTACATTAGTTATATTAACATGAAAGAGGAATACACAGTGGGTGATCCCCAGTTCACACTACATTACATTATTTATATTAACATGAAAGAGGAGTAAATATAACTAACTGTGCGTGTCTGGCTCACCATCACAGTCAGTTATTGGATTCAACATGTCAGCCGGCTCCAGTTAAAGGAAGACGTTGCCAAGCTTTTTTGGTTGCCCTGAATTAATGTGTGGTAGAGCAGGTTTTGTCTGAGCAGTAAAATGAGATTGCTTTGTGTCTGTCCCCAGGCTAGTGCACCAGTAACATCAAAAACACAACAAATACCGTAAATATATCTGCTCCCTGAACTCCTTCTGAGGGAAGAAAAACCCTGTACGGAGTACAACCAGGAGGAACACAGAAGAAACACACACATACACACACACACACACACACACACACACACGCACACACACACGCACACACACGCATACACACGCACACACACACACACACAAACACACGCACACACACAGAAGACAACATAAAGCAGTCAGCCAGTCTCTGTGAGGTGTTTTATTCATTAATTAGCCCAACAGACACTATTAAAGATGTCTTCACTCTTAGAAAAAAAAAGGACTTCCAAAAGGTTTCTTCGGCTGTTCCCATAAGAGAACCCTTTGTGGTTCCAGGTAGAACTCTTTTGGGTTCCATGTAAAACCAATTGAACACAAAAGGGTTCTACCTGGAGCCTAAAAGGGTTCTTCAAAGGATTATCCTTTGGGGACAGCCGAAGAACCGTTTTAGGTTCTAGATAGAACCTTTTATTGCAAGAGAGTCCAAAAGGGAACAAATACATGATATGAATAAATACATCAAAGTTACTCTGGTGCTGCTGTACTCTAGTCTGTCTGCACACAGTATAGAGGAGTTGTACTGAGTTCTGAATCCCTGTAGAACAGAGCAGTGGTGGAAATGAAACCTCCTCTCCTCTACTCTCGTCTCTCTCTCTTCTCCTTTTTCTCTCTTCTCTCTACTCTCTCTACTCTCTCTCTAACTCTTCTCTCCTCTCCTCTTCTCGTCTCTCTCTATCTCTCTCTCTCTCTTCTCTCTTATCTCTCTCTCTTCTCTCTCTCTCTCTCTCCTCTCTCTCTCTCTCCTTCTCTCCCAACCCTCAGGCAAACCAACAATGGAGGGGGGATGTACAGGGTTTAGCCAGCGGAGCTCTGCAGCTTGTACTACAATACCGTCACACACTCTCCTGTGACGCGGGACACCACACCTGCTTCCTCACCTCTGATCTCCAGTACCATCACTCTCCTGTGACTGCTGGGAACACCACACCTGCTTCCTCACCTCTGATCTCCAGTACCATCACTCTCCTGTGACTGCTGGGAACACCACACCTGCTTCCTCACCTCTGATCTCCAGTACCATCACTCTCCTGTGACTGCTGGGAACACCACACCTGCTTCCTCACCTCTGATCTCCAGTACCATCACTCTCCTGTGACTGCTGGGAACACACACCGCTTCCTCACCTCTGATCTCCAGGGACCCTCATCTCCTGTGACTGCTGGGAACACCCCACCTGCTTCCTCACCTCTGATCTCCTGTACCATCACTCTCCTGGACTGTGGGAAACACCACACCTGTTCCTCACCTCTGATCTCTGTACCATCCATCTCCTGTGATGCTGGGAACACAAACTGCTTCCTCACCTTGATCTCCTGTACCACCACTCTCCTGTGACTGCTGGGAACACCACACCTGCTTCCCACCCCTGATCTCCGTACCATCACTTCCTGTGACTGCTGGGAACATCACACCTGCTTCCTCACCTCTGATCTTTCCCGTACATCACTCTTTTTGGGCTGCTGGGAAACACCCACTGCTTCCCACCTCTGATCTCCCGTACCATCACTCTCCTGTGACTGCTGGGAACACCACACCTGCTTCCTCACCTCTGATCTCCTGTACCATCACTCTCCTGTGACTGCTGGGAACACCACAAATGCTTCCTCACTCTGAATCCTGGTAAAACCCCACCCCTCCTAGTGAAACTTGATGGGGAACAAACCCCACCTGCTTTCCCCACCTTGATCTCCAGTACCATCACTCTCCTGTGACGCTGGGAAAAACCCACACCTGCTCCCGGGAAACACCACACCGCTTCCTCCCCTCGGATCTCGTACCATCACTCTCCTGTGACTGCGGGGAAAACCACACCTGCTCCTCACCTCTGATCTCCAGTTACCATCATCTCCTGTGACTGCTGGGAAACAACCACACCTGCTCCTCACCTCTGATTCACGTGACCATCACTCTCCTGTGACTGCTGGGAACACCACACCTGCTTCCTCACCTTGGATCTCATGCTACCATCACTCTAATGGGGGACTGCTGGAAAACCACACCTGCTTCCTAAACCTCTGATCTCCAGTACCCATCACCTCTGTGACTCTGGGAACACCACACCTGCTTCCTCACCTCTGATCTCAGTACCATCCTACTCCTTCTGTGACTGCTGGGAACACCAAACCTGCTGCCTCACCTCTGATCTTCCAAGTACCATCACTCTCCTGTGACTGCTGGGAACACCACACCTGCTTCCTCATCTCTGATCTCCAGTACCATCACTCTCCGTGGACTGATGGGAACACCACACAGGTTTCCTCACCTCTGATCTCCAGACCCTCACTCTACGTTGACTGCTGGTAACACCACACCTGATTCCTCACCTCGGATCTCCAGTGCCATCACTATCCTGTGACTGCTGGGGAAACACACACCGCTTTCCTCACATCTGATCTCCAGTGCCATCACTCTCATGTGACTGATGGGGAAACACCACAACCCTGCTTCCTCAACCTCTGATTCTACAGTACATCCACTCTCCTGTGATGCGGGGAAACCAACACATGTTGCCTCACCTTGATATCCAGTATCCATCACTCTCTGTGGACCCTTGCTGGGACAACCACACCTTCTTACTCTACATCTGATCTCCAATGTACCATCACTCTCACTGTGACTGCTGGGAACACCACACCTTCTGCATCTCCTCTGATCTCCAGTACCATCACTCTCCTGTTACTGCTGGGAACACCACACATGCTTCATCAGCTCTGATCTCCAGTGACCATCCCTCTCCCTGTGACTGCTGGACACCACACCTGCGTCCTCACCTCTGATCTCCTAGTACAATCACCTCTCCTGTGAAGGGATGGGAACACCACACCTGCTTCCTCACCTCTGATCTCCAGTGCCATCACTCTCCTGTGACTGCTGGGAACACCACACCTGCTTCCTCACATCTGATCTCCAGTGCCATCACTCTCCTGTGACTGCTGGGAACACACACCTCCTCATCACCTCTGGATCTCCAAGTACCATCACTCTCCTGTGAACTGCTGGGAAAACCACACATGTTCCTCACCTCTGATCTCCAGTACCATCAAATCCTGGTGACTGCGGGAACACCACACCTGCTTCATCACCTCTGATCTCAGTACCATTCAATCTTCTGTGACTGCTGGGTACACAACACCTGCTTCCTCACTTCTGACTCAGTTACCATCACTCCCTGTGACTGCTGGGAACACCACACCTCTTAGCCTACCTCTGATTCCCATTACCATCCACTCTCCTGTGACTGCTTGGGAACACCACAACTGACTTCCTCACTTCTGATCTCGTACCCTCACTCTCGGGACTGACTGGGAACACCACACCTGCTTCCTCACCTCTGAATCCAGTTACCATCACTTCTGTGACTGGCTGGGGAAAACCACACATGCTTCCTCACATCTGATCTCCAGAGTACCATCACTCTCCTGTGACTGCCTGGGAAAACACACACCGCTTCTCACCTCTGATCTCCAGTACTTCACCCTCCTGTGATTGCCTGGGCGAACACCACACCTGCTTTCCTACATCTGATCTCCAGTGCCATCACTCTCCTGTGACTGCTGGGAACACCACACCTGCTTCCTCACCTCTGATCTCCAGTACCATCACTCTCCTGTGACTGCTGGGAAAACACACATGTTTCCTCACCTCTGATCTCCAGTACCATCACTCTCCTGTGACTGCTGGGAACACCCACACCTGCTTCCTCACCTCTGATCTCCTGTACCATCACTCTCCTGTGACTGCTGGGAACACCACACCTGCTTCCTCACCTCTGATCTCCAGTACCATCACTCTCCTGTGACTGCTGGGAACACCACACTGCTTCCCCCTAGATCTCCAGTACCATCACCTCCCTGTGTATGGATGGGAACACCACACCAGTTCATCAACTTCGGATATCTCCTGAACCATCACTTCCTGTGACTGCGGGAAACACCACACCTGCTTCCCACCCTCTGATTCCAGTACCATCACTCTCCGTGTCGCTGGGAACCACACACCTGTTCCTCACCTCTATCTCCTGTACCAGCACTCTCCTATGAAGCTGGGAACACCACACCTGCCATCCTCACCTCTGAGCTCCAGTCCCTCACTTCTCCTGTGACTGTGGGAACACCACACCTCTTCATCACCTTGCTCTCCGTTGCATCACTTATCCTGTTGACTGCTGGGGAACACCACACATCTTCCTCACATCTGATCTCCAGGTGCCATCACTATCCGTGACTGTGGGAACACACACACCTACTCCTCAACCTCTGAATCTCCAGTACCATCACTCTCTGTGACTGATGGGGAAAACCACCACTTTCCTCACCCTGATCTCCAGTACCATCACTCTCATGTGAACTTGCTGGGTGGAAACACCACACCTGCTGTCCTCACCTCGAGCTCCATACATCACTCTTGTGACTGCTGGGTACACACACCTGCTTCCTCCACTTTGATCTCAAGAATTACCATCACTTCCTGTGTATGCTGGGAACCCACACCTCTCCTCACATCTGATCTCCATTACCATCACTCTCCTGTGCCTGCTGGTAACACCACACTGCTTCCTCACTCTGATTCCAAGACCCTCACTCTCCGGTGTGACTGCGGAACACCACAATGATTACTCACCTCTGATCTCCAGTACCATCACTCTCCTGTGGAATGCTGGGAAAAACACACATGCTTCCTCACCTCTGATCTCCATACCAGCACCTCCTGTGACTGCTGGGAACACCACACATGCTTCCTCACTCGATCTCCAGTACCTTCACCCTCCTGTTGTGGACTGCTGGGAACACCACACCTGCTTCTCACATTGATCTCCAGTGCCATCCTCTCTGTGACTGCTGGGAACACCCACACTGCTTCCTCACCTCTGATTCTCCAGTACCAATCACTCTCGTGACTGCTGGGAAAAACCACCATGTTTCCTCACCTCTGTCTCCAGTACCATCACTCTCCTGTGACTGTGGGGAACACCACACATTGATTCCTCACCTCTGATCTCCTTTACCATCACTCTCCTGTGACTGATGGAAAACCAACCCTCGCCTTCCTCACCTCTGTATCTCACAAGTACCCTCACTCTCCTGTGACTGGCTGGGAACACCACACCGCTTCCTGACCTCTGATCTCCAGATACCATCACTCTATGATGACTGGCTGGGAACACCACACCAGCTTCCTCACCTCTGATCTCCGGTACCACCCCAACCCCTCTCCTGTGACTGGCTGGAACACCCACACCTGCTTCCTCACTCTGATCTCCAGTACCATCAATCTCCGTGTGGCGAATGGGACACCACACCGCTTCCTCACCCTCCTGATCTCCTGTACCATCACTCTCCTATGACTGCTTGGGAACCACCACACCGGAATCCTCACCTCTATCTCCAGTCCTCCTTCCCTGTGACTGCTGGGAACACCACACTGCTTCCTCCAACCTCTGACTCCAGTGCCATAACTCTCCTGGGACTGCTGGGAAACACCACACTGCTCTTCCTCACATTCTGATCTCCAGTGTTGCCATCACTCTCTGGACTGCTGGAACACCACACCTGCCTTCCTAACCTTGATCTCCGTACCATTTCCACTCTCCTGTGACTGCTGGGAAACCCACACATGCTTCCGCACCTCTGATCTCCAGTACCCATCAATCTCCTGGGAATGCTGGGAAACACCACACCTGCTTCCCTCACTCTGATCTCAGCCATCAACTTCTGTGACTGCTGGGTACACCAAACTGATCCTCACTTCTGATCTCCAGTACCATCACTTCCTGTGACTCGGGAACACCACACCATGATGCTTCCTCACCTGGAGCTCCAGTACCATCATTTCATGTGACTGCTGGGAACACCACACCTGCTTCCTCACCTCTGATATCAGTACCATCACTCTCTGGACGCTTTTTATGGGAAAAACCACACCTGCTTCCTCACCTATGATCTTTCCAGTTACCATCACTTCCTGGACTGCTGGTGAAAACCACACTGCTTCCTCACCTCTGATCTCCAGTACCATCACTTCCTGTGAATGCGATGGGGGGAACACCAAACCTGAGGAAGAAAAGGAGCATAGAAGATTCTCTGCTCAACCTCACCTCTTCTAGTACATCACTCTCCTGTGACTGCTGGGCTACACCACACCTGCTTCCTCACTTCTGATATCAGTACCATCACGATCCTGTGACCTGCTGGAACACCCCACTACCTGCTTCCTCACTCTGATCTTCCAGTACCATCACTCCTGTGACTGAGGGAACACAACACCGCGTTCCATCAACTCTGATCTCCAGTACCATCATCTATCCTGTGACTGCTGGGAAACACCACACCGCTCCCTCACCTTGATCTCCTGTACCCATAACTCTCCGGGACTTTGCTGGGAACCCACACCTGCTTCCTAACCTCTGATCTCATGTACCATCCACTTATCTATGACGGCTGGGATCACCACACCTGCTTCCTCACTCCGATATCCTTGAACTACCATCACTCTCCTCTGACTGCTGGGAACACCACACCTGCTTCCTCACCTCTGATCTCCAGTACCATCACTCTCCTATGACTGCTGTTTTTTTCTTTGGGGAACACCACACCTGCTTCCTCACCTCTGATCTCAGTTACCATCACTCTCCTTGTGACTGATGGAACCACCACACTGCTTTCCTCACCTCTGTTCTAAAGTACCATCACTCTCCTATGACTGCTGGGAACACCACACCTCCATGAAACACTGTTTCCTTTCTCTGCCATTTCACTGTGGTTGCAAATGGCACCCTAATCCCTTTATAGTGCACTACTTTTGACAAGGGCATATATATAAGGAATATTGTGCCATTTGGGACATACCATAAACGTTTCAGATTCAAGCGGCAATTGTTGGGTGACATGTACCTCCTCTGTCCCCTCTGTAAGAAGGCCGATGAAAGCCTTCTTACAGAGAAAATGACATTTCTCTCCTTAGTAAGTTTGTGAATACACTTAGCAAGTTTGTGGATGCTTTTCCATCCAAGTCACGGTACCAATGTAACTACAGTCTTTACCATCCAAGTCACGGTACCAAGTAAACCTACAGTCTTTACCATCCAAGTCCACCGGGTACCAATAACTACTGTCTTACCATTCCAGTCACGGTACCCAAGGAAACTACAGTCTTTACATCCAAGTCACGTGGGTACAGTAACTACTGTTCTTTACCATCAAGTTCATGGTACCAACGAAAAAACTACAGCTCTTCCATCCAAGTCACTGGGGTGGTAGCAATGTAACTACTGTCTTTACCATCCAAGTCACGGACCAATGTAACTACAGTCCTTTACCATCCAAGTCACGGTTAACAATGTAACTACTGTCTTACTCCAAGTCCCACGGGTACCAATGTAACTACACTCTTTAACAACAAGTTTCAATGGTACCAAGGTAAACTACTGTCTGGACCAGCCAAGTCACGCGGGACCAATGTACTGTGTGTCTGTACCATCCAAGGTTCACGGTACAATGTAACTACTGTCGTTCCATCCAAGTCACGGTACCATGTAACTGCTCCTTTACCATCAAGGTCACAGAGTTGGACCAGTAACTACTGTCTTTACCATCCAAGTCACGGTTACCAAGGTAACTACTAGTCTTACCCTCCAAGTCACTGGAGAACACAAATGTAAAAAACAAAAAAACAAAAACTACTCTATTACCATAAAAGTCACCGTACCAATGTAACTACAGTCCTTTACAATCCAATCACTGGGTACAATGTAAACTACAATCCTTTCCATCCAAGTCACCTCGGATGTGACCCAAATGTAACTACAGTCTTTACCATCCAAGTCACGGTACCAATGTAACTACAATACTTACCATCCAAGTCACGGTACACAATGTTAACTACTGGCTTTTCCATCCAATTCACGGTACATTGTAACTTGAATGTCTTTACCATCCAAGTCACGGTACAAATGTAACTACTGTCTTTTCATCCAAGTCAAGTCACGGTTACCAATGTAACTAAGTGTCTTTACCATACAAGTCACCCGGTACCAATGTAACTACTGTCTTTACCATCCAAGTCACGCGGTTACCAATGTACTGCTGTCTTTACCATTCCAAGTCACTGGATACCAATGAACTACAGTCTTTACCATCCAAGTCACGGTTAACACTGTAACTACAATCTTTACCATCCAAGGCCGGTACCAATGTAACGACAGTTCTTACCCATCAAGTCACGGTACAATGTAACTCTGTCTTTACAATCCAACGTCACGGTACAATGTAACTACAAGTCATTACCATCTTACCAAGTCACACCGACTTTGTTCCGGTTTTGTGATACAATGTAACGACTGTATTTTACCATCCAAGTACACGGTACCAATGTAACTTATGTCTTTACCATCCAAGTCACGGTACCAATGTAATACTGTCTTTACAATCAAGTCACGTTTTGCCGAATAGTGGTACCAAATGAACTACGTCTTTACCATCCAAGTCACTGGTACCATGTTGTAACTACTGTTATTTACCAGCCAAGTCACGGTTAACAAGTCAACTACTGTCGTTACCATCCAAGTAAGGTACCAATGTAACTACAGTCTTTACCCATTCCAAGCACGGGTACCAATGTAACTACGTCTTTACAATCCAAGTCATTGGCTTCGTGGGCAGGACCAAGGTAACTACTCCGTCTTTTACCATCCAGTCACGGGTGGTTACCAAGTAAGTACTGTCTTTACCATCCAAGTCACGTACCACAATTGTAACCTACTGTCTTTTACCATCAAGTCAACGTTCGGTTACCCATGTTAAATGTCTCTGTTTCCATCCAAGTCACGGTACAGGTAAATGAAAGTCTTACCATCCAAGTAAACGGGTACCAATGTAACTACAGTCGTTTCCATCAAGTCACGTAGGTGGTACCAATGTAACTACTGTCGTTACCTCCAAGTAACCGGTAACAATGTAACTACTGTCTGTTCCACCAAGTCACAGCTTCGCCCGCTTGTCCATTTCTGGTGGGTACTCAACTTATATCCCAGCGGTGGTACCATGTAACTTACTGTGCTTTACCATCCAAGGCACATGTCCGGTGGGTACCAATGTAACTACTGTCTTACCATCCCAAGTAACGCGGTACCAATGTAACGGCTGTCTTTACCACCAAAGTAAAGGTGCCCGCGGGTACCAATGTAACTACAGTCTTACCATCCAAGAGCAAATGCCCCTCTTTCGTGGTAAAAAATGTAACTACACTCTTCACCATCCAAAGTCACGGTACCAAGGTAACACAGGTCTTTACCATACCAAGGTCACTTTTCCCTGTGGTACCAAGGTTAAACTACTGTCTTTACCATCCAAGGCACGGTACCAATGTACTACAGTCTGTACCATCACACGTACGTCTGGTACCAATGTAACTACTGTCTTTACCATCCAAGGCACGGTAAAATTGTAAATAAGGTCTTAAAATCACAAGTCAATCGGTACCAATGTAACTATTGTCTTTACCAGCCAAGTCACGGTACAATTGAACATCTTTCTTTACCATCAAAGTCCACGGTACCATGTAACTACTGTCTTTACCATCCAAGTCAACCGCCCCCCCTTCTTTGCTCTACCCCCTTCATCCACCACACCTCCTGAGTACCAATGTAACTACTGTCTTACCATCCAAGTCACGGTACCAATGCTAATACAAGTCTTTACCATCCACGTCACGTTTGGTACCAATGTAACTGACTGTCTTACCATCCAAGTCACGGTAACAATGTAAACTACGTATTTACCATCCAAGTCACAGCGGGGGTAAAAAGGTAAGGAAGGTATGTAAAAGAACAAGAAAGCCAGGTAAAAAGTGTAACTAATGTATTTACCATCCAAGTCACAGGTCCAATGTAAACTGCTACTCTTTCCCATCCAAGTCACTTCTTCACCGGTAACCAATGTAACTACAGTCTTTACCATCCAGTCACGGTACCAATTTGTAACTACAGTCTTTTCCATCAAGTCACGGCCCCCTACCAATGTAACTAATGTCTTTTTACCATCCAAGTCACGGTACAATGTAACTGCTCTCTTTACCATCCAAGTCACGATTGGGTACAATGTAACTACAGTCTTTACATCATAAGTACCGGGTAACACTTGTACAGTGGGGAAAAAAAGTATTTAGTCAGCCTACCCAATGTCAAGTTCTCCACTAAAAAGAGGAGAGATGGCCTGGAATTTTCCCATCATAGGTACACGTTAACGATGAACAGACAAAAATGAGAAGAAAAAAAATCCTGAAAACACATTTGTAGGATTTTTTAGTAATTTATTTGCAAATTATGGTGGAAAATAAGTATTTGGTCAATAACAAAAGTTTCTCAATACTTTATTATATATCCTTTGTTGGCAATGACACAGGTCAAACGTTTTCTGTAAATCTTCACAAGGTTTTCACACACTGTTGCTGGTATTTTGGCCCATTCCTCCATGCAGATCTCCTCTAGATCAGTGATGTTTTGGGGCTGTCGCTGGGCAACACGGACTTTCAACTCCCTCCAAAGATTTTCTATGGGGTTGAGATCTGGAGACTGGCTAGGCCACTCCAGGACCTTGAAATGCTTCTTACGAAGCCACTCCTTCGTTGCCCGGGCGGTGTGTTTGGGATCATTGTCATGCTGAAAGACCCAGCCACGTTTCATCTTCAATGCCCTTGCTGATGGAAGGAGGTTTTCACTTAAAATCTCACGATACATGGCCCCATTCATTCTTTCCTTTACACGGATCAGTCGTCCTGGTCCCTTTGCAGAAAAACAGCCCCAAAGCATGATGTTTCCACCCCCATGCTTCACAGAAGGTATGGTGTTCTTTGGATGCAACTCAGCATTCTTTGTCCTCCAAACACAACGAGTTGAGTTTTTACCAAAAAGTTATATTTTGGTTTCATCTGACATTCTCCCAATCCTCTTCTGGATCATCCAAATGCACTCTAGCAAACTTCAGACGGGCCTGGACATGTACTGGCTTAAGCAGGGGGACACGTCTGGCACTGCAGGATTTGAGTCCCTGACAGCGTAGTGTGTTACTGATGGTAGGCTTTGTTACTTTGGTCCCAGCTCTCTGCAGGTCATTCACTAGGTCCCCCCGTGTGGTTCTGGGATTTTTGCTCACCGTTCTTGTGATCATTTTGACCCCACGGGGTGAGATCTTGCGTGGAGCCCCAGATCGAGGGAGATTATCAGTGGTCTTGTATGTCTTCCATTTCCTAATAATTAATCCCACAGTTGATTTCTTCAAACCAAGCTGCTTACCTATTGCAGATTCAGTTTTCCCAGCCTGGTGCAGGTCTACAATTTTGTTTCTGGTGTCCTTTGACAGCTCTTTGGTCTTGGCCATAGTGGAGTTTGGAGTGTGACTGTTTGAGGTTGTGGACAGGTGTCTTTTATACTGATAACAAGTTCAAACAGGTGCCATTAATACAGGTAACGAGTGGAGGACAGAGGAGCCTCTTAAAGAAGAAGCTACAGGTCTGTGAGAGCCAGAAATCTTGCTTGTTTGTAGGTGACCAAATACTTATTTTCCACCATAATTTGCAAATAAATTCATTAAAAATCCTACAATGTGATTTTCTGGAGAAAAAAATTCTCAATTTGTCTGTCATAGTTGACGTGTACCTATGATGAAAATTACAGGCCTCTTTCATCTTTTTAAGTGGGAGAACTTGCACAATTGGTGGCTGACTAAATACTTTTTTTCCCCACTGTAACTACTGTCTTTACCATCCAAGTCACGGTACCAATGTAACTACAGTCTTTACCATCCAAGTCACGGTACCAATGTAACTACTCTATTTACCATCCAAGTCACGGTACCAATGTAACTACTGTCTTTACCATCCAAGTCACAGAACCAATGTAACTACTGTCTTTACCATCCAAGTCACGGTACCAATGTAACTACTGTCTTTACCATCCAAGTCACGGTACCAATGTAACTACTGTCTTTACCATCCAAGTCACGGTACCAATGTAACTACTGTCTTTACCATCCAAGTCACGGTACCAATGTAACTACTCTCTTTACCATCCAAGTCACAGTACCAATATAACTACTGTCTTTACCATCCAAGACCATCCCTCTGTCTGTCTGTCTGTCTGTCTGTCTGTCTGTCTGTCTGTCTGTCTGTCTGTCTGTCTGTCTGTCTGTCTGTCTGTCTGTCTGTCTGTCTGTCTGTCTGTCTGTCTGTCTGTCTGTCTGTCTGTCTGTCTGTCTGTCTGTCTGTCTGTCTGTCTGTCTGTCTGTATGTAGTTCCGTCCGCCTGTTTTATTCCCATTTATCTCCATCACTCTGAGTAGTTTACCCTGACGGAGGAGGTGCATAGACGGCCGTTATATAACAGCAGATGAAATGTGGAGGAGGCCTTATATAACAGCAGATGAAAGGTGGAGGAGGCCTGTATATAACAGCAGATGAAAGGTGGAGGAGGCCTGTATATAACAGCATGTGAAAGGTGGAGGAGGCCTGTATATAACAGCAGATGAAAGGTGGAGGAGGCCTGTATATAACAGCAGATGAAAGGTGGAGGAGGCCTGTATATAACAGCAGATGAAAGGTGGAGGAGGCCTGTATATAACAGCAGATGAAAGGTGGAGGAGGCCTGTATATAACAGCAGATGAAAGGTGGAGGAGGCCTGTATATAACAGCAGATGAAAGGTGGAGGAGGCCTGTATGTAACAGCAGATGAAAGATGGAGGAGGCCTGTATATAACAGCAGACGAAAGGTGGAGGAGGCCTGTATATAACAGCAGATGAAAGATGGAGGAGGCCTGTATATAACAGCAAGACGAAAGGTGGAGGAGGCCTGTATATAAAAGAGATGAAAGATGGGAGGCCTGTATTATAACAAAAACCCGGGGA
>LR778274.1:23407416-23414916 GCA_902810595.1 Coregonus sp. 'balchen'
CTGCCGTGTAGTCAGGGCTGATCCCTCACCTTCCTCATGATCATTGATGCCCCACGAGGTGAGATCTTGCATGGAGCCCCAGACCGAGGGTGATTGACCGTCATCTTGAACTTCTTCCATTTTCTAATAATTGCGCCAACAGTTGTTGCCTTTTCACCAAGCTGCTTGCCTATTGTCCTGTAGCCCATCCCAGCCTTGTGCAGGTCTACAATTTTATCCCTGATGTCCTTACACAGCTATCTGGTCTTGGCCATTGTGGAGAGGTTGGAGTCTGTTTGATTGAGTGTGTGGACAGGTGTCTTTTATACAGGTAACAATTTCAAACAGGTGCAGTTAATACAGGTATTGAGTGGAGAACAGGAGGGCTTCTTAAAGAAAAACTAACAGGTCTGTGAGAGCCGGAATTCTTACTGGTTGGTAGGTGATCAAATACTTATGTCATGCAATAAAATGCAAATTAATTACTTAAAAATCATACAATGTGATTTTCTGGATTTTTAGATTCCGTCTCTCACAGTTGAAGTGTACCTATGATAAAAATTACAGACATGTACATGCTTTGTAAGTAGGAAAACCTGCAAAATCGGCAGTGTATCAAATACTTGTTCTCCCCACTGTATATCTGTATTCCCAGTCATGTGAAATCCATAGATTAGGGCCTAATGAATTTATTTCAATTGACTGATTTCCTTATATATATATATATCTTAGAAATTGTGGCGTGTGGCGTTTTTATATTTTAGTTCAGTGTATTTCTAGCCACTATGCTGCATCAGTTCTGCCACAGATGATAACGCTTCTTGCTAATATGACACCTGATGACATGGACCATAGACTATATGCATGGTCCAATATGTTAAAATATAATTTCACCAATATGTTATAGGGCTCATTTCTGGAGATGGAAATTATATTTTCGATGGTGTCAGCATTCTTTTATTATTTCCATTCATTTTGGAGTAGAATGTCCTTTTAAAATGTCGCCAGAACTGAGCTTCTCAGCCCCCCCCCCCCCCCCCCCGGTGACCTTTTTCCTCCCACTGCTACACACACACACTGCTGCATACTACCCCCTTAATGAGAGTCCAACCATCACCCTGCACTTCTCTGAAGGAGACGACACAGCCAATAACATGACCTACCTCACCAGTAGTTTCAGCCAATAACGTGACCTACCTCACCAGTAGTTTCAGCCAATAACATGAACTACCTCACCAGTAGTTTCAGCCAATAACATGACCTACCTCACCAGTAGTTTCAGCCAATAACATGACCTACCTCACCAGTAGTTTCAGCCAATAACATGACCTACCTCACCAGTAGTTTCAGCCAATAACGTGACCTACCTCACCAGTAGTTTCAGCCAATAACGTGACCTACCTCACCAATAGTTTCAGCCAATAACGTGACCTACCTCACCAGTAGTTTCAGCCAATAACATGACCTACCTCACCAGTAGTTTCAGCCAATAACGTGACCTACCTCACCAGTAGTTTCAGCCAATAACGTGACCTACCTCACCAGTAGTTTCAGCCAATAACATGACCTACCTCACCAGTAGTTTCAGCCAATAACATGACCTACCTCACCAGTAGTTTCAGCCAATAACATGACCTACCTCACCAGTAGTTTCAGCCAATAACATGACCTACCTCACCAGTAGTTTCAGCCAATAACATGACCTACCTCACCAGTAGTTTCAGCCAATAACGTGACCTACCTCACCAATAGTTTCAGCCTCTCTGTATCTGCAGTCTGGTTTTCTGTCTATTTTTCCTCTGGGGTCCGCTGTGTTACACCTTTACGGTGCATCCCAAATGGCACCCTATTCCCTATATAGTGCTCTTACAGTGGGGCTCTGGTCAAAAGTAGTGCACTATATATAGAGAATAGGGTGCCATTTGGGACGATCTTCCAGCGTTTGTTTTCTCTGGTCTCCTAGTTAATTGGATAGCTGCATTTGGCTGGCTGTTATTTCATCCAACCTCCCTCTCATTTTCCTCTTTGTTTCTTGTAATAGTTCATCCAACTTGTACTGAACCTGCTGATCAGGGTGCTAAAGCATCGGTCCTGCTAGCTGTCTGCCATGTGGATTGTGATTTCCCCCCTTGCTTTCTCAAAGCTGAACTAACTGGAAAACGCTGAATTCTTTCTGTCACAGTGGGGAGAAAACATTGTAGTTGCAATGTTGACATGTCCGAATAAGTCATTTTGGGGTTGGGTTTCGAGACTGGAGGATATTGTTAGGGCTGTCATATAATTGAACATATAACGTGTAACCGATGGTTATGGAAGACTCATAACCGTTAAAAAAATTAACATTATTTTACTTTTTTGGAGCGAACAGCTGACTGTAGACGCGACAGCTGGGCATTCGTGTGGCTGAGTCCGTTTCTGCAGTGTCATGGACTCTTAACAACGTCGTGATGAAACAAACAAGGTGTTGTAGCAAACAAGTCTTCGGTTGCCTAGGCAACGCCTCCCTCCCCTTTTTTAGCAGCAGCGCACATAGAAATGTAATGAATATTTAATTGTATTTCCAGTTTTTGCTATTCGAACTGTTATTACGGTGACCGCGGTCATTTTGGCTGGCCAATTACCATCATCCCAAAATTCCATGACCGTCACAGCCCTAGATATTGTTGCTTTTTAGGGATCTTGTTTTCACGACGCCAGTATCGAGATACAACGCTATAGCTTGCGAAATATACACGTGACTCTGGGTGACAACGTGAGGCAGTTTTTCCCCCCCCCAACATTAGGACTGGGTTTCCTCAAGACATTCAATCCGCTTCATGTTTTTTGTTTCCTTTTGCTTCCTTACTTCCTAGTATCGTGAGACTGGTATCGAGACAACACAAATGTTTATCTTAGTCAGAGCTTTAGGGATCTTATGGATATTAGTCAGTTTGTTAGTCTCCCTCCTCTCCCTCTCAATTCCTGGGTCTGTTAAGTGTCTTGTTGGCCAGGACTGGAGGTCTTGCAGATGGTGAGGCTGCTGGTGGTGGGCCTTGGAGAGACTGGTTGATGGAGTGTAGAGTCAGCGTCCCAAATGGCTCCCTGTTTCATTTCCTACGTAGTGCACTACTTTTTGACAGGAGCCCACAGCAATTTAAGACTCAGCTAGAGTCTGGAGTCTCTGGGTAAAGGCTGCCAGCCATGGAAGAGGCACTGGGAGCATCACTGTGGGAAGTTAATTATTTTCTGCCGTTGACATGGACACCACTCTGTAGTGTTGCATGGTATCCCAAACTCGATACTATAATTTGTCTTGCGTTCGGTACTAGAATTTGTTACTTTCGGTACTTCTGTCAAATGTGTCTCACGGATCAAGCCCGTCTATCAGCCCAGCTCCTTATTATGGCGTTTTTATTGGCTGAAATGTGTGCCTTTGCCCGACCTATTAAAAGGGACAGGCGGCTATTTGAGACTCGCCGTTAAATTTAAATTTCATGGTAAATGCACTTGTGCCTAAGCTAATTAATACTTTTGGGTAGCTCTCTTGTGTTCTCAGAAGTAAAGCCATATTCATTAGAGAGAGGGAGAGAGGGAGAGAGGGAGAGGCGTATAGTCAGATTGTTTCATTCTGTAGATCTGTTCTTAGTGTAGGCTGTGTGTCTCTGTTCGTGCTGTAACTCTGAGGCCATATGGGCCTGGTCAATAGTAGTGTATTAGGGCTGTGATACCAGTTTCGCCATATTTTGAAACACGAAGCAGACCGAATTCTTTAGTCCTTTTAAAAACCTGCTGTATGTAAAATATCGTGTGCTATAGCTTATAAAATAAAAGGACTCTGGATGACAACGTGATGAAGTTTGATTTCAACATTAGGGCTGTATTCCTAAAGAAGTTTAAATCCGCTTCGTGTTTTTTGTTTCCTTGCCACGATAGTAACGAGTGTCGCAGTACTGCTATTGTCCCGGCCCTAGGGTATAGGGTACCCTTTTGGAATTGTGACACATAACTTAGTGTTTCATTAGTTCATTCTAGATTCACCAGAGATGTCTACCAGAGTTCTTTGCATGTCTGCGGAGTAATGAGGGTCCTGTGGGTGTGTCTGTGTCTCTCTCTGCTTCATCTCCCTGGTGCTAGAGATATCAGAAATACCCATCATGTCATTAGGTGTTGAACTAAGAACTTAGAGTTATGCTGATGCTATGTGAGTTCTGAGACTTCTAGAACTACCAGAGCTCTTTGATACTGTACGATAGCGTTGCTATGTCAGCCCTTTTGAAGTATTTCATATGTGATGAGAAAGATGAAATGAATATCTGGGGCTAAGCCAAGTTCACAACTGTTCAAAATGTAAACCATAGTGATGTCCATTTCAGGTTAATTAGATATACAACACTATAGTTTGTAACGGACCAGCGTTCAATCAGTACGTTTCTCCCTATACGTTGGAATAGCCGGTCAATTAATGGCCTCTCCTGGCCCTCTAGTGGTTAACAGTTGGCACTTGTCTAACTCTTACCCTCATTTTTCGCTGTCAAACTAATCAAGCTGTGAAAACGCTTTTTCTTTCCCTAAACGAAGGTCATTTCCAGTTTTGGGAGTGATTCCCTGATCGATCCAGCCACTACATGTTTTATAGTGAACCATGTCAATACGCTTTGACTTCCCTTAATGAAGTCAGACTGATGGGGGAGTTGCGTGGTCGAGCCAAACTCCAATAACCACCACAGTGTGTGTCTCTCAGTGCGTGCATGTTTAGGAGATGGTGTTTTTGTTTCGGTCGCTGGCAGGAGAGTTGAGAGTGTCTGTTTACTGTTAATAGCACAAGTAAGAAAGGTAGGGAGGCTGGGAGGAAAGGGTACAGTTGTAGTTTAACCCGACTATAATGTTGTCTACCTCAATGCGTTTGAGCCAATCAGTTGTGTTGTGACAAGGTAGGGGGGGGGGGGGTATACAGAAGATAGCCCTATTTGGTAAAAGACCAAGTCCATATTATGGCAAGAACAGCTCAAATAAGCAAAGAGAAACGACAGTCCATCATTACTTTAAGACATGAAGGTCCGTCAATACGGAAATTGTCAAGAACTTTCTTCAAGTGCAGTCGCCAAAACCATCAAGCGCTATGATGAAACTGACTCTCATGAGGACCACAGGAATGGATGACCCAGAGTTACCTCTGCTGCAGAGGATAAGTTAATTAGAGTTATCAGCCTCAGAAATTGCAGCCCAAATAAATGCTTCACAGAGTTCAAGTAACAGACCCATCTCAACATCAACTGTTCAGAGGAGACTGTGTGAATCAGGCCTTCATGATCAAATTGCTGCATATAAATCACTACTAAAGGACACCAATAATAAGAAGAGACTTGCTTGGGCCAAGAAACACGAGCAATGGACATTAGACTGGTGGAAATTTGTCCTTTGGTCTGGAGTTCAAATTTTTAGATTCTTTGGTTCCAACCGCCATGTCTTTGTGAGACACGGTGTGGGTGAACGGATGATCTCCGCATGTGTGGTTCCCACCGTAAAGCATGGAGGAGGAGGTGTTATGGTGTGGGGGTGCTTTGCTGGTGACTTAGTCTGTGATTTATTTAGAATTAACCAGCATGGCTACCACATCATTCTGCAGCGATACGCCATCCCATCTGGTTTGGGCTTAGTGGGACTATCATTTGTTTTTCAACAGGACAATGACCCAACACACCTCCAGGCTGTGTAAGGGCTATTTTACCAAGAAGGAGAGTGATGGAGTGCTGCATCAGATGACCTGGCCTCCACAATCCCCCGACCTCAACCCAATTGAGATGGTTTGGGATGAGTCGGACGGCAGAGTGAAGGAAAAGCCAACAAGTGCTCAGCATATGTGGGAACTCTTTCAAGGCTGTTGATAAAGCATTCCAGGTGAAGCTGGTTGAGAGAATGCCAAGAGTGTGCAACGCTGTCATCAAGGCAAAGGGTGGCTCTCTTCTGCATTTAAAAACCAAATATCAACAACAGGTTAGATGTGACAGCAGAGATGAGGTGTGCACTGTCGACCACGCCCCCCCCCCCTGACTTTGAGAAGCTCCGTCGCGTCATGCATCAAATCCACACCCATCTCATTACTGGTGGTGAGATAAGGGACATGATGTCAGACTAATTTGCAATAGACTGTCATAGACCCACATTTAAAAGTATGTGATGGTGAGTTGAGAAGACAATCAGGAACTGATATAGAATGTTTTTCAATTGACTACCATAGCCCCAAATAAAAAAAAAGTAGACATTGGCTGTTAATTACGTAATTCTTTTCACATGGTTGGGGTCGTGAGAATCATATCAAAATGGGGCTGTTGGCCAAAGCACTTCGGAAACCCCTGTCCCACACCAAATAACTGCATTATTTTCATGGTCAGTGGACATCCATTGATCAAGTGATTTCAGCTATGTGAGGGGTAGCCTCACGATCTCTCAGTATTGGCTGGATATTTGAGGTAATGTAAAATAAAAGGTGAGCTATACCTGACAAGTATGAGTGGTTTTAGGTTTTGATATTTACGGATGGATGGTCAGTCTTTACGTCCATAGCTCTGTCTAGGAATTTGAGTGGTTACGTTTCTCCAGCCCTCAGCTTTGTTATTGTTTCAACTGCCGATCGCCGCACTTCAGCCTCTCTATGATCTGATTCGCCTCTCTATGATCTGATTCGCCTCTATGATCTGATTCGCCTCTTGTGTGGAAAAGGAGAGTAGCCCTAATGAATTTGAAATAGTTCCAAACCAGTTTAAAAAGCTGCACAATTCGACGTTCCGTTTCGCCATTAGTTTAACTTTCTAATTATGGACCAACTTTGGGACCAAGAGAAGCTTTGGTGACACCGAGGAGAAGTTGGCTACAAAGCTGTCAGAACTTGAAGCGTAATAGGCCTACACGTTTTTGTGGGATGGTTATTTGCGTCTAGCGATTTTGATTTCGTCTCGAGTCGATCGTTGACAGAAATGACATTTGAATGCATAATTTTTGTCATAACTTGCCTTCTTCTTTTTAGTGTTTCAGATGTAGTCCCCCATGCCTGGGCGTAGCTACTGTAAGCCTCCCAAACAGCACCCTATTCTGGTCAAAAGTAGTGCACTATGTCGGAGGGAATAGGGTACCATTAAGGACACGCCCACTGCGTTGTGTTGCAGTGTGTCTTTGCAAATTGTCAGGTTGTGGGCGTTGTATTGTGGAGTTAGACAGTACTCCTTCCTTTAGGTTCAATAGTTATGCGTCCAATTATCCTGTCATGTGTATATATGCACATATTTCTTCCTCAACTCGCTGGGCTAATCGTTGAATTGATCTGAGGGAGAGAAATATTTCATTTGGGTACTCTGCTGCCTCTCCGCCTGGCTGAGAGTAGTTTGTTCCCAAATGGAAGTTTGTAAAAATGTTAATCCCAGAAACTCATTAGTGGTCTGCTTTGACAGGTTGACATGTTTTACGCTCTGCCTTGTGGGTTTTATGGTAATTATAGGCCTGATGTATTGATTGATGCTTCTGGTTTCTCCTGCGTAGCTCCTCTTC
>LR778274.1:23419916-23510878 GCA_902810595.1 Coregonus sp. 'balchen'
ATCATACTGTCAGGGTGCTTAGTGGGTCACTAAGTGTTATGGTGTATTATCATACTGTCAGGGTGCTTAGTGGGTCACTAAGTGTTATGGTGTATTATCATACTGTCAGGGTGCTTAGTGGGTCACTAAGTGTTATGGTGTATTATCATACTGTCAGGGTGCTTAGTGGGTCACTAAGTGTTATGGTGTATTATCATACTGTCGGGTGCTTAGTGGGTCACTAAGTGTTATGGTGTATTATCATACTGTCGGGTGCTTAGGGGTCACTAAGGTTATGGTGTTAATCATACTGTCGGGTGTTAGTGGTCCAATGTTATGTTATATCATACTGTCTGGGTGCTTAGTGGGTCACTAAGTGTTATGGTGTATTATATCATACTGTCTGGGTGCTTAGTGGGTCACTAAGTGTTATGGTGTATTATCATACTGTCTGGGTGCTTAGTGGGTCACTAAGTGTTATGGTGTATTATCATACTGTCTGGGTGCTTAGTGGGTCACTAAGTGTTATGGTGTATTATTATCATACTGTCAGGGTGCTTAGTGGGTCACTAAGTGTTATGGTGTATTATCATACTGTCTGGGTGCTTAGTGGGTCACTAAGTGTTATGGTGTATTATCATACTGTCAGGGTGCTTAGTGGGTCACTAGTGTATGGTTATATCATACTGTCAGGGTGCTTAGTGGGTCACTAAGTGTTATGGTGTATTATCATACTGTCAGGGTGCTTAGTGGGTCACTAAGTGTTATGGTGTATTATCATACTGTCAGGGTGCTTAGTGGGTCACTAAGTGTTATGGTGTATTATCATACTGTCAGGGTGCTTAGTGGGTCACTAAGTGTTATGGTGTATTATCATACTGTCAGGGTGCTTAGTGGGTCACTAAGTGTTATGGTGTATTATCATACTGTCAGGGTGCTTAGTGGGTCACTAAGTGTTATGGTGTATTATCATACTGTCTGGGTGCTTAGTGGGTCACTAAGTGTTATGGTGTATTATCATACTGTCAGGGTGCTTAGTGGGTCACTAAGTGTTATGGTGTATTATCATACTGTCAGGGTGCTTAGTGGGTCACTAAGTGTTATGGTGTATTATCATACTGGTCTGGGTGCTTAGTGGGTCACTAAGTGTTATGGTGTATTTATCATACTGTCAGGGTGCTTAGTGGGTCACTAAGTGTTATGGTGTATTATCATACTGTCTGGGTGCTTAGTGGGTCACTAAGTGTTATGGTGTATTATCATACTGTCAGGGTGCTTAGTGGGTCACTAAGTGTTATGGTGTATTATCATACTGTCTGGGTGCTTAGTGGGTCACTAAGTGTTATGGTGTATTATTATCATACTGTCTGGGTGCTTAGTGGGTCACTAAGTGTTATGGTGTATTATTATCATACTGTCTGGGTGCTTAGTGGGTCACTAAGTGTTATGGGTATTATCATTACTGTCTGGTGCTTAGTGGCGTCTACTAAGTGTTATGGTGTATTATCATACTGTCTGGGTGCTTAGTGGGTCACTAAGTGTTATGGTGTATTATCATACTGTCCAGGGTGCTTAGTGGGTCACTAAGTGTTATGGTGTATTATCATACTGTCTGGGTGCTTAGTGGGTCACTAAGTGTTATGGTGTTTATTATCATACTGTCTGGGTGCTTAGTGGGTCACTAAGTGTTATGGTGTATTATATCATACTGTCTGGGTGCTTAGTGGGTCACTAAGTGTTATGGTGTATTATATCATACTGTCAGGGTGCTTAGTGGGTCACTAAGGTTATGGGTGTATTATTATCATACTGTCTGGGTGCTTAGTGGGTCACTAAGTGTTATGGTGTATTATCATACTGTCAGGGTGCTTAGTGGGTCACTAAGTGTTATGGTGTTTATTATCATACTGTCATGGGTGCTAGTGGGTCACTAAGTGTTATGGTGTATTATCATACTGTCGGGTGCTAGTGGGTCACTAAGTGTTATGGTGTATTATCATACTGTCGGGTGCTAGTGGGTCACTAAGTGTTATGGTGTATTATCATACTGTCGGGTGCTTAGTGGGTCACTAAGTGTTATGGTGTATTATCATACTGTCAGGGTTGGTTGTGGGGGCATAAGTGCTGTTTGTTGTATTATTATACTAGGATGCAGCACAATAACAGGAACAACACTCACAAATACACTAAGCACAGGGGACATGAGCGTGTCTGGAGTCCTGGGTTGAATATATGTGTTAGTGGTATTGATGGTCTGAGATGCAAAGCCAACTAAGAGGATACATTCTGTCAACTACAACCACAGCTGATCAACTCATCGTGCAGCGTTGAGAGCAGTGTAGCAGCAGCATAGCTCGTGGAGTAGCTGAGGTGGCCTCAGGGCTCTGGGCAGTCCAGCATAGCTCGATGGACAGCAGATCAGGGGGAATCAGCTGTGCATACAGCATCCCCTGTCTCTTTTGGTTGTCCTGGTACCAGCATACAACAACTGAAAACTACACACATACAGGCTGAAACAGAACCATTCACCCTATCCCAAAACATTGCAGTGGGACATACAACAGCCAGCTGGTAGATTGGCAGCTGAAGGCACTGAGGCAGAGCATAACGTTCATCCAGAAGGCCACTCGTGTCTTTTGTAACATGAATAAGTGCCATGGTCTGTGTGACTCTAGAAATCTGTCTGTTAAAGGCTGAACGTGCCAACAGCACTGTCATTTCCACCTATCATCTCCTTCTTCACATAACATGAGTGTTAAACAACTGGACTATTAACTGTAAAACCATGTGATTAAATCTAGATTTTGGCTTGGCTGTAGAATGCAATGACAGTTGCTAAGTTCTCCAAGCCCCCACAGCAGTGTAAATGACTAGTGCCTGCGTTTCTGGTTGACTTCATAGAGGCGTAAAGTGCTGGTAACGTTGGGGTTAAGCATGTCATTCCTGTACATCTCGTCCCTGGCGTCACAGGGTCAAAAAATTGTGACACTGTGACAGAGTATCAGAATGCAATAATTAGTTTGCCTGTACAGTCAGTCTCTGGCTCCTGGTCCTGTCCACAGCAGTAGTCAGAATGAATCTAGTTTGCCTGTACAGCCCCCCAGTCTTGGCTCCTGGCCCTGTCCACAGCCGTAGTCAGAATGAATCTAGTTTGCCTGTACAGTCAGTCTCTGGCTCCTGGTCCTCGTCCACAGCAGTAGTCAGAATGAATCTAGTTTGCCTGTACAGTCAGTCTCTGGCTCTTGGCCCTCGTCCACAGCAGTAGTCAGAATGAATCTAGTTTGCCTGTACAGTCAGTCTCTGGTTCTTGGCCCGGTGCCCCAGTTTGACAACATAAGATATATTGTGTAGGCAACATACTGTTTGTGAATGGAAATATTACTGCCTTGTACTTTATGCATAAGGACCACACAGTAAGGTGGACTTCAGCACCAATATAGAAATAAGTCTATGACATAATTGTGCTCTCCTTGGTTTAATGCTGCTGTACTGCCACTTGGATGTTTTTGCCTTTATTTTTATCTAATAAATCCATTTCGGGCTCTTTCCTTTATTTTTCTTTAGGTGATGCTTGCCTTGCCTTTTTCATGTTGATCTATGTCAATGTATCACAGCTTCGCTAACACCCAAACGTTAACAGTCAGGCTAGTATTAACCTTGAACCTTGACGTGTCTAACAAACAGCTTCGCTAACACCCAACGTTAACAGTCAGGCTAGTGTTAACCTTGAACCTTGACGTGTCTAACAAACAGCTTCGTCTGTCAGCAGGTCTTTAATTTGGCCCATAACCTTGTTTATGAGAACATTTAGTCTTATTCCTTTCCCCTCCTTGTGCCTGTCTGTGTTCCTCAGCTGGACAGGTTTGCCAGTATCCGTATCCCGGGCGGTAAGAAGGAGCGTCCTCACCTCCCCCACGTCAAACACTCCTCTTCCTCTGAATGGTCCTCCTCTTCCTCCTCCGCTGAGTTTGAGGACCTGTCCTCCAAGATCACCTCAGAGAAGGAGATACTGGGCCTCTTCGAGAAGATGATGGTAGGTGATGGATGGATAGGGTGTGTGTGTGTGTGTGTGTGTGAGCTTGAGAAGATGATGATGATGATGATGATGATGATGATGATGATGATGATGATGATGATGATGGTGGTATGTTATGTTATCAGGCTCCAGGGCATTTTCTCAGAGTCAGACATACTGACAGTTTCACATTCAAAATATATAACGGTACATGCTCTTTTTACTATAGGGGAAAATACACAGTGTGGTCCATTTTGCTCTTAGGTTATAACTAGAGGTCACAGTTATCGCTATGGTTATAACTAGAGGTCACAGTTATCGCTATGGTTATAACTAGAGGTCACAGTTATCGCTATGGTTTGAATTGGGCAACATTCAGAATTGTGATATTCCAACATGCCAGCACGTATTACATCAGCTTGATATTAAATTGCTTGAATGCTTCAACTACGTCTTTGAAGCTTCCTGGTCCTGCAGACAGTTATGTTTTCTGTAATAAGTATGTCTTCACTATGTGTCCTCTGTAGCTCAGCTGGTAGAGCACGGCGCTTGTAACGCCAAGGTAGTGGGTTCGATCCCCGGGACCACCCATACACAAAAAAATTAAAATAAATGTATGCACGCATGACTGTAAGTCGCTTTGGATAAAAGCGTCTGCTAAATGGCATATTATTATATTATTTATGTCTTTGAAGCTTCCTGGTCCTGCAGACAGTTATATTTTCTGTAATAAGTATGTCTTCACTACGTCTTTGAAGCTTCCTGGTCCTGCAGACAGTTATGTTTTCTGTAATAAGTATGTCTTCACTATGTCTTTTATACATTTCCCCTCTTCAAAAGAAGAGAACTTCCATTCGAAAAAAAACATCCAATCATAGAGTGACGACATCTCTTGGTCTCGTCCTCCATTTTGTTGCTGTGCTCAAAAGAACCTCCCATGATAAAGTTTCAAAACCAAACTCCGTCTTTGCAGCTTCATGGTCATGCAGACAGTTGCATTGTTAGACAGTTGCATTGTTAGTCAGGTCAGTGACAAACGTGTTCATTCCACAGACTCGGTTACGGTGCCTTCGACATTTCTTTACACCTTTCACATCTTCAACAGTAGAGGATATCCATTCATAAGAACATCCCAATGGAAAGAACAACCCCTCTTCATCCATTTTGTTGTACTCAAAAGAACATCCAATTATAAAGTTTCATAAAGATGTCTCTGGGTTTTCTCCCTGACCTCTGACCTCTCACCTAGTGTTCCGGTGGGGGTTTAAAAAGCTCGTCTCCCCTCGGGAACAGAGCTGTTGGATCTACGTTCCAAATGGCACCCTATTCCCTATAAAGTTTACTGCTTTTGACCCACAGGGCTCTGGTCACAAGGTAGAGCACTATGTAGGGAACAGGGTGCCATTTGGGACAAATCCTGAAAGAAAATGTCACCCAGGATTACCTGGCTTCTGTGGTGGGTCTGTGGCCGCCGCCTAAGAAGATTGAGTTGCTAAAATGGGGTTGCGTTCTAAATGGCACCCTGTGTGTATATAGTGCACTACTTTTGAGAAGTAGTGTCTCATTTTAGGTGACAAGGGTGGCATTTGGAAGCACCCCTTGGTGACATGGATGACGCATTAAGCACACATTAAGGATCAGCCCCCCATCACAGCAGGTTGGTGGTATCTTAATTGGGGAGAACAGGTTGGTGGTAATGACTGGAGCGGTATGAGTGGAAGGGGATCAAACACATTGGTTTCCATGTCATTTATTATGAGCCGTTCTCCCCTCAGCAGCCTCCTGTGTGGTCCCCATCAGTCAGTCCAGACAATGTGATGAATCATTCTGTTTTAGTGGACTGTTCTCCGTATTGGGGTTTTCTGTCAAATTGCTTCATGCAAGTTTCAGTCACAGCCATAATTCTAAATGACAGTATCCTCCGATTGTCTGCTGCTGCTTCCCCTGCCTGGGAGACCAGAATAGGAAGTCATCTAGTGGGGTTAAGAGAAGGGCTAAATGGGGTGTTTTGGGGAGGTCTAGTGGGGTTCATAGAGAAGGGCTAAATGGGGTGTTTTGGGGAGGTCTAGTGGGGTTAAGAGAAAGGGCTAAATGGGGGTGTTTTGGGAGGTCTAGTGGGGTTAAGAGAGGGCTAAATGGGGTGTTTTTGGGGAGGTCTAGTGGGGTTAAGAGAAGGGCTAAATGGGGTGTTTTGGGGAGGTCTAGTGGGGTTAAGGGAAGGGCTAAATGGGGTGTTTTGGGGACGTCTAGTGGGGTTAAGAGAAGGGCTAAATGGGGGGTGGTTTTGGGAGGTCTAGTGGGGTTAAGAGGAAGGCTAAATGGGGTGTTTTGGGGAGGTCTAGTGGGGGTTAAGAGAAGGGCTAAATGGGGGTTTTGGGGACGTCTAGTGGGGTTAAGAGAAGGGCTAAATGGGGTGTTTTGGGGAGGTCTAGTGGGGTTAAGAGAAGGGCTAAATGGGGTGTTTTGGGGAGGTCTAGTGGGGTTAAGAGAAGGGCTAAATGGGGTGTTTTGGGGAGGTCTAGTGGGGTTAAGAGAAGGGCTAAATGGGGTGTTTTGCAAAGAAAACCTTTATATTAATATTCTATGAGCCTATAACCAAAATAGCCTATAACCAGAATCAGCTCCAGTCAGCTGAAAGCTTGATGGCTTCATTGTCATCTTTTTTTGTAGCGCTCTTTAACTCATTCCTATAAACCAACCAAGATCATGTAAGTGATGATTTTGATTCTTTAAATTACTGCAGAACAGATCATGTGGTGTGACCTAGTGTGTACACAAACCTAGCGTTGAGCGGCAGCCGGGTGTGTGTGGTTGTGGGATGGATGGATGGATGGAGGCACTGGTGGGATAGATGGATGGATGGAGGCAGTGGTGGGATGGATGGATGGATGGAGGCAGTGGTGGGATGGATGGTGGAGAGGGTGGGTGGATGATGATGGAGCGGTGTGGATGGATGATGGAGGCAGTGGTGGGAGGATGAGGATGGGGAATGGAGATGGAGGAGGCAGTGTGGGATGGATGGATGGATGGATGGGGCGTGGTGGGATAGATGGATGGTAGAGGCAGGGTGGGATGATGGATGATGGATGGATGGATGGAGGCAGTGGTGGAGTGGATGGATGGAGGCGGTTGTGGGATGGATGGATGGATGGAGGCGGTTGTGGGATGGATGGTGGCGGTGGTGGGATCGATGGATGGATGGAGGCAGTGGTGGGATGGATGGATGGATGGAGGCAGTGGTGGGATAGATGATGGATATGAGCAGTGGGTGGGATGGATGGATGTATGGAGGAGGCAGTGGTGGGATGGATGGAGGCGGTTGTGGATGATGGATGGATGGAGGCGGTTGTGGGATGGATGGTGGCGGTGGTGTGTGGATGGATGATGGAGGCAGTGTTGTGGGAGGATGAGGCGGTGGTTGGGATGGATGGTATGGATGGGGGGTGGATGGATGGATGGAGGCAGTGGTGGGATTGGATGGATGGATGGATGAGGGCAGTGTGGGTGGATGGATGGATGGATTGAGGCGTGGTGGATGGATGAGGCGGTGGGGATGATGGAGGCGGTGGTGGGATGGATGGATGGATGGAGGCAGTGGTGGATGATGATGGATGATGGAGGCAGTGTGGGATGGATGGATGGATGGAGGCGGTGGTGGGATGGCAGTGGATGGGATGGATGGATGATGGAGGCAGTGGTGGGATGGATGGATGGATGATGGGGATGGCGGGTGGTGGGTGGGTGTGGATGGAGGGATGGAGGCAGTGTGGGATGGATGGATTGGAGGCGGGGTGGGATGGATGGATGGAGGCAGTGGTGGGATGGAATGATGATGAGTGAGGACGTGTGGGTGGATGGATGGATGGAGGCAGTGGTGGGATGGATGGATGGAGGCAGTGGTGGGATGGATGGATGGATGGAGGCGGTGGTGGGATGGATGGATGGATGGATGGATGGATGGAGGCAGTGGTGGGATGGATGGATGGAGGCGTGGGCTGGGGATGGATGGAGGCAGTGGTGGGATGGATGGAGGCGGTGGTGGGATGGATGGATGGAGGCGTGGTGGGATGGATGGATGGATGGATGGAGGCAGTGGTGGGATGGATGGATGGATGGAGGCAGTGGTGGGATGGATGGATGGATGGAGGCAGTGGTGGGATGGATGGATGGATGGATGGAGGCAGTGATGGGATGGATGGATTTATGGAGGCAGTGGTGGGATGGATGGATGGATGGATGGTGGTGGGATAGATGGATGGATAGAGGCAGTGGTGGGATGGATGGATGGATGGAGGCAGTGGTGGGATGGATGGATGGATGGATTGAGGCAGTGTGGTGGATGGATGAATGGATGGAGGCAGTGGTGGGATGGATGGAGGCTGGTGGTGTGGGATGGATGGATGGAGGCAGTGGTGGGATGGATGGATGGAGGCGGTGGTGGGATGGATGGATGGATGGAGGCCAGTGGTGGGATGGATGGATGGAGGCAGTGGTGGGATGGATGGATGGATGGAGGGCGGTGGTGGGATGGATGGATGGATGGAGGCTGGGTGGGTGGGATGGATGGATGGATGGAGCAGTGGTGGGTGGATGATGGATGGATGGAGGGCAGTGGTGGGTGGATGGATGGAGGCGGGTGGGGATGGATGGATGGCAGTGGTGGGATGGTGGATGGATGGAGGCAGTGGTGGGATGGATGGATGGATGGAGGCAGTTGGTGGGATGGATTGGATGGATGGATGGAGGCAGTGATGGGATGATGGATTTATGAGGCAGTGGTGGGATGGTGGATGGATGGCAGGTGGTGGGATAGATGGATGGGAGGGCAAGTGGTGGGATGGATGGAGGGAGTGGTGGGATGGATGGATGGATGGATGGAGGCAGTGGTGGGATGGATGATGGATGGAGGCAGTGGTGGGATGGATGGAGGCGGTGGTGGATGGATGGATGGAGGCAGTGTGGGATGGATGGATGGAGCGGTGGTGGGAATGATGGATGGATGGAGGCAGTGGTGGGATGGATGGATGGAGGCAGTGGTGGGATGGATGGATGGATGGAGGCGTGGTGGGATGGATGGATGGATGGGGCGGTGGGGGATGGTGGATGGATGGGCAGTGGTGGGATGATGGATGGAGCGTGGTGGGATGGATGGAGGCGGTGGGGTGGATGGAGGATGGATGGATGGAGGCAGTGGTGGGTTGGATGGATGGATGGATGAGGCGTGGTGGGATGGATGGATGGAGGCAGTGGTGGGATGGATGGAAGGAGGCACGTGGTGGGATGGATGGTTGGAGGCAGTGGTTGGATGGAGGGCGTGGTGGGATGGATGGTGGATGGATGGAAGCGGTGTGTGGAGGATGGATGGGATGTGAGGCGGTGGGTGTGGTGGATGGGGATGGAGGCGGTGGGGGATGCTGGGATGGATGGAGGCGGTGGGTGGGAGGATGGATGGATGGAGGCGCGTGGGGTTGGGGATGGATGGATGGATGGAGGCAGGTGGGGGATGGATGGATGGAGCGATGGATGGATGGAGGCAGTGGGTGGGTGGATGGGAGTGAGGGTAGGTGGAGGTGGAGTGGGGGTGGCTGGGAGGGTGGATGGAGGCAGTGGTGGGATGGTGGAGGTGGGGCGGGTGTGGCGGGTGGGTGGATGGATGGATTGGGGCGGTTGTGGGATGGATGGCGGATGCTGGTGGCGGTGGTGGGATGGAGGATGGAGGCAGTGTGCGGGATGGTATGGATGGAGGCAGTGTGTGGGGGATGGATGGAGGCAGTGGTGGGATGGATGGATGGATGGATGGATGGAGGCGGTTGTGGGATGGATGGATGGAGGCAGTGGTGGGATGGATGGATGGATGGATGGAGGCAGTGGTGGGATGGATGGATGGTGGATGGAGGCGGTGTGTGGGATGGATGGTGGCGGTGGTGGGATGGCTGGATGATGGAGGGCAGTGGTGGGAGGATGGAGGCGGTGGTGGGATGGATGATGGGTGGTGGGATGGATGGATGGAGGCAGTGGTGGGATGGATGGATGGATGGATGGATGGAGGCAGTGGTGGGATGGATGGAGGCAGTGGTGGGATGGATGGATGGGATTGGAGGCAGTGGTGGGGATGGATGGATGGATGGAGGCGGTGGTGGGATGGATGGATGGAGGCAGTGGTGGGATGGATGGGATGGATGGATGGATGGAGGCAGTGGTGGGATGGATGGAGGCAGTGGTGGGATGGATGGATGGATGGAGGCAGTGGTGGGATGGATGGATGGATGGAGGAAGTGGTGGGATGGATGGATGGATGGAGGCCGGTGGTGGGAGGATGGATGGATGGAGGCAGTGGTGGGATTGGATGGAGGCGGTGGTTGGGGATGGATGGATGGAGGCAGTGGTGGGATGGAATGGATGGATGGATGGAGGCAAGTGGTGGGATGGATGGATGGAGGCAGTTGGTGGGATGATGGAGGCAGTGGTGGGATGGGATGGATGGAGGCGGTGGGTGGGATGGATGGATGGAGCAGTGGTGGTATGGATGGATGGATGGATGGAGGCAGGATGGATGGATGCAGTGATGGGGGGGATGGATGGATGGATGGATTTAGGAGGCGTGGTGGGTGGATTGGATGGATGGATGTGGGGATGGATGGATGGATGGAGCAGTGGTGGGATGGATGATGGATGGTGGATGGGGGGGGATGGATGGATGGATGGATGGATGGAGGCAGTGGTGGATGGATGGATGGTGGTGGGATTGTGGAGGCAGTGGTGGGATGGATGGATGGATGAGGCGGGGTGGGGGATGGATGGATGGATGAAGGCAGTGGTGGGATGGATGGATGGATGAAGCATGGTGGGATGGAATGGATGGGGCAGTGGGGGCATGTGGGATGGATGGTGGATGGATGGATGGATGGAGGCAGTGGTGGGATGGATGGATGGAGGGATGGATGGAGGCAGTGATGGGATGGATGGATGGATTTATGGAGGCAGTGGTGGGGTGGATGGATGGATGGATGGGGCAGTGGGTGGGATGGATGGATGGATGGTGTGGGATGGATGGAGGCAGTGGTGGGATGGAGTGAGGAGCAGTGTGGGATGGATGGTGGATGGTGGTGGGCTGGATGGATGGTGAGGGAGAGGCGTACTGGTCCGGAGTGTCTGGCATGGATGGGGTGGTGGTGGGATGGATGGTGGATGGGATGGATGGATGCAGTGGTGGTGATGGATTGATGGTGGTGTGGGATGGATTGGAGGCAGTGGTGGGATGGATGGATGGATGGAGGCAGGGGTGGGATGGATGGATGGATGAAGGCAGTGGTGGGATGGATGGATGGATGAAGGCAGTGGTGGGATGGATGGATGGAGGCAGTGGTGGGATGGATGGATGGATGGATGGATGGATGGAGGCAGTGGTGGGATGGATGGATGGATGGATGGATGGAGGCGTGAGTGATGGGATGGATGGATGGATTTATGGAGGCAGTGGTGGGATGGATGGATGGATGGATGGAGGCAGGGGTGGGATGGATGGATGGATGGTGGTGGGATGGATGGAGGCATGGTGGGATGGATGGACGGCAGTGGTGGGATGGATGGATGGGTGGGGATGGATGGATGGATGGATGGATGGATGGTGGTGGGATGGATGGAGGCAGTGGTGGGATGGATGGAGGCAGTGGTGGGATGGATGGATGGTGGTGGGATGGATGGATGGATGGATGGTGGTGGGATGGATGGATGGATGGATGGATGGATGGTGGTGGGATGGATGGAGGCAGTGGTGGGATGGATGGAGGCAGTGGTGGGATGGATGGATGGATGGTGGTGGGATGGATGGATGGATGGATGGATGGATGGATGGTGGTGGGATGGATGCGTCATGAACATGGACACAGCCTCCTCTTGTCATTAGTCACAGCAAGTGGTCTGATTCATACAGCTCTGCCATAGAGAGGTGATGGGGACAACACTGGTAATGATTCATACAGCTCTGCCATAGAGAGGTGATGGGGACAACACTGGTAATGATTCATACAGCTCTGCCATAGAGAGGCGATGGGGACAACACTGGTAATGATTCATACAGCTCTGCCATAGAGAGGCGATGGGGACAACACTGGTAATGATTCATACAGCTCTGCCATAGAGAGGAGACGGGGACAACACTGGTAATGATTCATACAGCTCTGCCATAGAGAGGCGACGGCGACAACACTGGTAATTGATGCCCTGCCTGATGACTGTGATACAGTTAAAAAAAGGCCCACAGATTTTCAGTGGAAGCAAAGTTTAACACTTGAATCCCTCTGACAGTGTTGGCTAAAATGAAGATTTGATGCCGTTTTGCCAGGAAAAGATGGACCTTATGGATGTTTTTAAGGCCAGTTACAGAACAGCCACGTTTTCCATTGACTCATCAGTTGCTTTCTCTAAAGAGGCCATGATAAGCTAACCTCGCCGACAGCGACACCGTCGTGCGGGCTAACTTTCATCTTTAGACACACGTCTACGTTTCATCTTTTGGAACTCCGCGTCCTCTAACCTCGTCAGCTGACACGGACGTGTTGTTTCAACCTCGGATCTTTCTCCCCCTCTTTCCTCCTTTTTTTTTTTGTCCTCTCTTCTAAAATGATGTTTCTCCTTCCTTTTCTTCTTTTTGACTTTTCTTTTTTCTTAAAACCTATCCAATTTACATCCCTAGTGCTTTCTATTAGAGAATGGAATTGACCGTTGTGCCGTGAAGACCAAGACATTACACAGGAGGGAGCACAACTCCATAACCATTGTGATGACGCGCTGTTGAAAGAGCGAGCTGGACTGTGTGTCTGTTGGCCAGGCTATTAAAGTAAACTCAAACCAATCATATCAACAAAAAAAAATTATCAACAAAAACTGAAACTATATTTGACCCTAAAACAAACTAAAAAAATAAAAAACCATCATGAATTATGTTCAGTTCTAGTTTTACTGAATGGGTTTGTCAAAGGGGTGTTCATGCATTTTTTTTGGGGGGGGTTTATTTGGGTTTAAACTTGTGAATCTGGCGGGTCGCGTTGAGATGGACTTTTATAATTTATAAGGTAGACTCAGCGAGCTACGCTGCAGGTACTGTGCGTGTTTTGAGTGGTAAGGCTAAATCAACCCGCTGTAGATGAGTGCAGTCAGCAGAGGTGCATCTGCCACAGTCCAAAGTCGGGACACTATTGTGGATTTCCAACGGCGAGGCTCAGATCAACACGGCAGTGCTGCCATTGTTTATAGAAGGTTTTCTTTATAGTGTTGAAATGAACATGTTTCTAACCCCTACAGTTGAAGTCGGAAGTTTACATACACTTAGGTTGGAGTCATTAAAACTTGTTTTTCAACCACTCCACACATTTCTTGTTAACAAACTATAGTTTTGGCAAGTCGGTTAGGACATCTACTTTGTGCATGACACAAGTAATGTTTCCAACAATTGTTTACGGACAGATTATTTCACTTATAATTCACTGTATCACAATTCCAGTGGGTCAGAAGTTTACATACACTAAGTTGACTGTGCCTTTAAACAGCTTGGAAAATTCCAGAAAATGATGTCATGGCTTTAGAAGCTTCTGATAGGCAAATTGACATCATTTGAGTCAATTGGAGGTGTACCTGTGGATGCATTTCAAGACCTACCTTCAAACTCAGTGCCTCTTTGCTTGACATCATGGGAAAATGAAAAGAAATCAGCCAAGACCACAGAAAAAAAATTGTAGACCTCCACAAGTCTGGTTCATCCTTGGGAGCAATTTCCAAATGCCTGAAGGTACCACGTTCATCTGTACAAACAATAGTATGCAAGTATAAACACCATGGAACCACGCAGCCGTCAGACCGCTCAGGAAGGAGACAAATTCTGTCTCCTAGAGATGAACGTACTTTGGTGCAGAAAGTGCAAATCAATCCCAGAACAACAGCAAATGACCTTGTGACGGTGCTGGAGGAAACAGGTACAAAAGTATCTATATCCACAGTAAAACGAGTCCTATATCGACATAACCTGAAAGGCCGCTCAGCAAGGAAGAAGCCACTGCTCCAAAACCGCCATAAAAAAGCCAGACTATGGTTTGCAACTGCACATGGGGACAAAGATCATACTTTTTGGAGAAATGTCCTCTGGTCTGATGAAACAAAAATAGAACTGTTTGGCCATAATGACCATCGTTATGTTTGGAGGAAAAAGGGGGGATGCTTGCAAGCCGAAGAACACCATCATAACCGTGAAGCACGGGGGTGGCAGCATCATGTTGTGGGGGTGCTTTGCTGCAGGAGGGACTGGTGCACTTCACAAAATAGATGGCATCATGAGGAAGGAAAATTATGTGGATATATTGAAGCAACATTACTTTTACATTTTAGTCATTTAGCAGACGCTCTTATCCAGAGCGACTTACAGGAGCAATTAGGGTTAAGTGCCTTGCTCAAGGGCACATCGACAGATTTTTCACCTAGTCGGCTCGGGGATTAGAACCAGCAACCTTTCGGTTACTGGCACAACGCTCTTAACCACTAAGCTACCTGCCGCCTCAACATCTCAAGACATCAGTCAGGAAGTTAAAGCTTTGTCGCAAGCATACTTCCAAAGTTGTGGCAAAATGGCTTAAGGACAACAAAGTCAAGGTATTGGAGTGGCCATCATAAAGCCCTGACCTCAATCCCATAGAAAATGTGTTGGCAGAACTAAAAAAGCGTGTGCGAGCAGGGAGGCCTACAAACCTGACTCGGTTACACCAGCTCTGTCAGGAGGAATGGGCCAAAATTCACCCAACTTATTGTGGGAAGCTTGTGGAAGGCTACCTGAAACGTTTGACCCAAGTTAAACAATTTAAAGGCAATGCTACCAAAGACTAATTGAGTGTATGTAAACTTCTGACCCACTGGGAATGTGATGAAAGCTGAAATAAATCATTCTCTACTATTATTGTGACATTTCACATTCTTAAAATAACGTGGTGATCCTAACTGACCTAAAACAGGGAATTCTTACTAGGATTAAATGTCAGGAACTGTGAAAAACTGAGTTTTTAAATGTTTTTGGCTAAGGTGTATGTAAACTTCCAACTTCAACTGTATATCACACTCAAACTGAAATCATAATGTATGCGTACACATTGTACAACCAATTAGTGAGAGCCTCAAATACCACGCGTACACATCTACTGCACACATCACAGCAAATTGGTTCCTGTTTCATTCATGTCTTTAGAAATTATGGGAATTAACGGTAAATATTTTACTGTTGATTCTGGTTTGTCAACAGTAGTACATTTACAGTTAATTCCCATCATTTCTAATCTACGGTGTTTGTTTTGGTTACAGTTATTTTTCTGTTTGGTTACGGTAATTTCTCTTTCTGATTGGCTGTGATATTCGCCTATTGATTTCTCCCGCTGGACTGGCATCTGTTGTCAAAATGGGAAAGCTGTGTAGATTTATTTCGCTTTCTTATCTAGTGGAAATTGGGTCAAGTGGCCAATGTAGAAATCGCTCTGTCATTTCCTGGTTGCTAAAATTCTACACTGTTCGCTCAATTTCAGTTTATGTGAGAAAACAAGCACTGGAATCATTGTACCATCTAAATCTCTGTGAAATATATTTTCATTTAACAAGAAATATCATTTGAAGCTGGTGGACCAAAAGTGAAAGGCTCAAGAGCGAGTCTCTACCATGATGGGAGATGGGCTGGGGGGAGAATTTCTGAGAAATTCTAGGTGTAGTACTTTTTATAAAATAATAAATATATATATATATACAGTGGGGAGAACAAGTATTTGATACACTGCTGATTTTGCAGGTTTTCCTACTTACAAAACATGTAGAGGTCTGTAATTTTTATCATAGGTACACTTCAACTGTGAGAGACGGGATCTAAAACAAAAATCCAGAAAATCACATTGTATGATTTTTAAGTAATTAATTTGCATTTTATTGCATGACATAAGTATTTGATCACCTACCAACCAGTAAGAATTCTGGCTCTCACAGACCTGTTAGTTTTTCTTTAAGAAGCCCTCCTGTTCTCCACTCATTACCTGTATTAACTGCACCTGTTTGAACTCGTTACCTGTATAAAAGACACCTGTCCACACACTCAATCAAACAGACTCCAACCTCTCCACAATGGCCAAGACCAGAGAGCTGTGTAAGGACATCAGGGATAAAATTGTAGACCTGCACAAGGCTGGGATGGGCTACAGGTCAATAGGCAAGCAGCTTGGTGAGAAGGCAACAACTGTTGGCGCAATTATTAGAAAATGGAAGAAGTTCAAGATGACGGTCAATCACCCTCGGTCTGGGGCTCCATGCAAGATCTCACCTTGTGGGGCATCAATGATCATGAGGAAGGTGAGGGATCAGCCCAGAACTACACGGCAGGACCTGGTCAATGACCTGAAGAGAGCTGGGACCACAGTCTCAAAGAAAACCATTAGTAACACACTACGCCATCATGGATTAAAATCCTGCAGTGCATGCAAGGTCCCCCTGCTCAAGCCAGCGCATGTCCAGGCCCGTCTGAAGTTTGCCAATGACCATCTGGATGATGCTTTTCTGCAAAGGGGACAGGACGACTGCACCGTATTGAGGGGAGGATGGATGGGGCCATGTATCGCGAGATCTTGGCCAACAACCTCCTTCCCTCAGTAAGAGCATTGAAGATGGGTCGTGGCTGGGTCTTCCAGCATGACAACGACCCGAAACACACAGCCAGGGCAACTAAGGAGTGGCTCCGTAAGAAGCATCTCAAGGTCCTGGAGTGGCCTAGCCAGTCTCCAGACCTGAACCCAATAGAAAATCTTTGGAGGGAGCTGAAAGTCCGTATTGCCCAGCGACAGCCCCGAAACCTGAAGGATCTGGAGAAGGTCTGTATGGAGGAGTGGGCCAAAATCCCTGCCTCAGTGTGTGCAAACCTGGTCAAGACCTACAGGAAATGTATGATCTCTGTAATTGCAAACAAAGGTTTCTGTACCAAATATTAAAGTTCTGCTTTTCTGATGTATCAAATACTTATGTCATGCAATAAAATGCAAATTAATTACTTTAAAATCATACAAAGTGATTTTCTGGATTTTTGTTTTAGATTCCATCTCTCACAGTTGAAGTGTACCTATGATAAAAATTACAGACCTCTACATGCTTTGTAAGTAGGAAAACCTGCAAAATCGGCAGTGTATCAAATACTTGTTCTCCCCACTGTATATATATATATATATATATATATAGAATGTACTTAAAAACAATAAATATATGTTTTACCCCTTTTTTCTCCCCAATTTCGTGATATCCAATTGGTTGTGACTCACCTCATAGCTGCAACTCACCAACGGACTCAGGAGAGGCGAAGGTCGAGAGCCATGCATCCTCCAAATCATGACCTGCCAAGCCTCACTGCTTCTTGACACACTGCTCGCTTAACCCGGAAGCCAGCCGCACCAATGTGTCGGAGGAAACGCCGTTCAACTGACGACTGAAGTCAGCTTGCAGGCACACGGCCCGCCACAAGGAGTCGCTAGAGCACGATGAGCCAAGGAATTTCCCCCGGCCAAACCCTACCCCAAACCGGACAACGCTGGGCCAATGGGGCTCCCGGTCACGGCCGGCTGTGACACAGCCTGGTATCGAACCCAAGGCTGTGGTGAAGCCTCAGCACTGCAATGCAGTGCCTTAGACAGCTGTGCCACTCGGGAGGCCTGGTGTAGCACCTTTTTAAACTAAATAAAAACAAGTAAATTAAAAAGATCTGAGAACTGACACTTAACTAAATTTCAAATAAAAAAAATTGTACAACTAATATTAAGAAAAACAAATATTAAAAACAACTGTGTGTGTGCATGTCTGTGTGTGTGTGTGTGTGTGTGTGTGCGCGTGCGTGCGTGCGTGCGTGCGTGCGTGCGTGCGTGCGTGCGTGTGTGTCACAGATAATTGAGCTCGTCCTAGTGGTCTACTGAAGCAGACTGAGGACAAAGGAAACTTGTGAAGCCCATCGTCTCTTTAACAACATCTGTCCAACTCTCTCCATCAATATTGGCTCCATCAAAATGACCACTTACACTTTACCATCCATATGGAACATTTCAAACTCTATTTTTCACATCAATAACTCAAAGTAACTATTCCCTATATAGTGCACTACTTTTGACCAGAGACCCATCATATCTGGTCAAAGGTAGTGCACTATTTAGAGGATAGGGTGATATTTAGTATTCAACCGTCATCTGTATGTAATTTCTCTGGGCTGTTTCCTGTCTCTGTCTCTCTGTAACGTCTCTGGGCTGTTTCCTGTATTTACCAATGGAAATGTCACCTTTCCATGTAGCCAAGGCTCCAAGAGAACAGGCCATCACATCCAGGACGTTACAACGCTGGGGTTGAATCCCAAATAGCACCCTATTCCCTATATAGTACACTACTTTAGACCAGAGCCCTATGACACCCTATTCCCTATATAGTGCACTACTTTAGACCAGAGCCCAATGGGCTCTATATAGGGAACAGGGTGCCGTTTTTGATGCAGGAACGATCTCTCTTCTTTCTTCACGCTGGCTGCTTGCATAAAGCCCAATCACTTTCCCATTTTATACGGCATGGCTTTCTTTTGACTTTTGAAGGAAAGGACAAATGAAAAAATTATCTGTCTTTTCAGATGGACGCCCACAGAGATCCTATTAAATAATAATTTTATATGTAATTCTATGGTTATACCTCTGTGATGCTCTTTGGAAAGATAAAAGGTATGATATGACTAGTGACCACTATGGTGCTGCTAGGACACTGTCCCATTGTAGAGAGCTCATGACTAGTGGCCACTATGCTGCTGCTGCTAGGACACTGTCCCATTGTAGAGAGCTCATGACTAGTGGCCACTATGCTGCTGCTGCTAGGACACTGTCCCATTGTAGAGAGCTCATGACTAGTGGCCACTATGGTGCTGCTAGGACACTGTCCCATTGTAGAGAGCTCATGACTAGTGGCCACTATGGTGCTGCTAGGACACTGTCCCATTGTAGAGAGCTCATGACTAGTGGCCACTATGGTGCTGCTAGGACACTGTCCCATTGTAGAGAGCTCATGACTAGTGGCCACTATGGTGCTGCTGCTAGGACACTGTCCCATTGTAGAGAGCTCATGACTAGTGGCCACTATGGTGCTGCTGCTAGGACACTGTCCCATTGTAGAGAGCTCATGACTAGTGGCCACTATGGTGCTGCTGCTAGGACACTGTCCCATTGTAGAGAGCTCATGACTAGTGGCCACTATGCTGCTGCTGCTAGGACACTGTCCCATTGTAGAGAGCTCATGACTAGTGGCCACTATGGTGCTGCTGCTAGGACACTGTCCCATTGTAGAGAGCTCATGACTAGTGGCCACTATGGTGCTGCTGCTAGGACACTGTCCCATTGTAGAGAGCTCATGACTAGTGGCCACTATGGTGCTGCTAGGACACTGTCCCATTGTAGAGAGCTCATGACTAGTGACCACTATGGTGCTGCTAGGACACTGTCCCATTGTAGAGAGCTCATGACTAGTGGCCACTATGGTGCTGCTGCTAGGACACTGTCCCATTGTAGAGAGCTCATGACTAGTGGCCACTATGGTGCTGCTAGGACACTGTCCCATTGTAGAGAGCTCATGACTAGTGACCACTATGGTGCTGCTAGGACACTGTCCCATTGTAGAGAGCTCATGACTAGTGGCCACTATGGTGCTGCTGCTAGGACACTGTCCCATTGTAGAGAGCTCATGACTAGTGGCCACTATGGTGCTGCTGCTAGGACACTGTCCCATTGTAGAGAGCTCATGACTAGTGGCCACTATGCTACTGCTGCTAGGACACTGTCCCATTGTAGAGAGCTCATGACTAGTGGCCACTATGGTGCTGCTGCTAGGACACTGTCCCATTGTAGAGAGCTCATGACTAGTGGCCACTATGGTGCTGCTGCTAGGACACTGTCCCATTGTAGAGAGCTCATGACTAGTGGCCACTATGGTGCTGCTAGGACACTGTCCCATTGTAGAGAGCTCATGACTAGTGGCCACTATGCTGCTGCTGCTAGGACACTGTCCCATTGTAGAGAGCTCATGACTAGTGACCACTATGGTGCTGCTGCTAGGACACTGTCCCATTGTAGAGAGCTCATGACTAGTGACCACTATGGTGCTGCTGCTAGGACACTGTCCCATTGTAGAGAGCTCATGACTAGTGACCACTATGGTGCTGCTGCTAGGACACTGTCCCATTGTAGAGAGCTCATGACTAGTGACCACTATGGTGCTGCTGCTAGGACACTGTCCCATTGTAGAGAGCTCATGACTAGTGGCCACTATGGTGCTGCTGCTAGGACACTGTCCCATTGTAGAGAGCTCATGACTAGTGGCCACTATGGTGCTGCTAGGACACTGTCCCATTGTAGAGAGCTCATGACTAGTGGCCACTATGGTGCTGCTGCTAGGACACTGTCCCATTGTAGAGAGCTCATGACTAGTGGCCACTATGGTGCTGCTAGGACACTGTCCCATTGTAGAGAGCTCATGACTAGTGGCCACTATGGTGCTGCTGCTAGGACACTGTCCCATTGTAGAGAGCTCATGACTAGTGGCCACTATGGTGCTGCTAGGACACTGTCCCATTGTAGAGAGCTCATGACTAGTGACCACTATGGTGCTGCTAGGACACTGTCCCATTGTAGAGAGCTCATGACTAGTGACCACTATGGTGCTGCTGCTAGGACACTGTCCCATTGTAGAGAGCTCATGACTAGTGGCCACTATGGTGCTGCTAGGACACTGTCCCATTGTAGAGAGCTCATGACTAGTGGCCACTATGGTGCTGCTGCTAGGACACTGTCCCATTGTAGAGAGCTCATGACTAGTGGCCACTATGGTGCTGCTAGGACACTGTCCCATTGTAGAGAGCTCATGACTAGTGGCCACTATGGTGCTGCTAGGACACTGTCCCATTGTAGAGAGCTCATGACTAGTGGCCACTATGGTGCTGCTGCTAGGACACTGTCCCATTGTAGAGAGCTCATGACTAGTGGCCACTATGGTGCTGCTAGGACACTGTCCCATTGTAGAGAGCTCATGACTAGTGACCACTATGGTGCTGCTAGGACACTGTCCCATTGTAGAGAGCTCATGACTAGTGACCACTATGGTGCTGCTGCTAGGACACTGTCCCATTGTAGAGAGCTCATGACTAGTGGCCACTATGCTGCTGCTGCTGCTAGGACACTGTCCCATTGTAGAGAGCTCATGACTAGTGGCCACTATGGTGCTGCTAGGACACTGTCCCATTATAGAGAGCTCATGACTAGTGGCCACTATGGTGCTGCTGCTAGGACACTGTCCCATTGTAGAGAGCTCATGACTAGTGACCACTATGGTGCTGATGCTAGGACACTGTCCCATTGTAGAGAGCTCATGACTAGTGGCCACTATGGTGCTGCTGCTAGTACACTGTCCCATTGTAGAGAGCTCATGACTAGTGGCCACTATGGTGCTGCTAGGACACTGTCCCATTGTAGAGAGCTCATGACTAGTGGCCACTATGGTGCTGCTAGGACACTGTCCCATTGTAGAGAGCTCATGACTAGTGGCCACTATGGTGCTGCTGCTAGGACACTGTCCCATTGTAGAGAGCTCATGACTAGTGGCCACTATGGTGCTGCTAGGACACTGTCCCATTGTAGAGAGCTCATGACTAGTGACCACTATGGTGCTGCTGCTAGGACACTGTCCCATTGTAGAGAGCTCATGACTAGTGACCACTATGGTGCTGCTAGGACACTGTCCCATTGTAGAGAGCTCATGACTAGTGGCCACTATGGTGCTGCTGCTAGGACACTGTCCCATTGTAGAGAGCTCATGACTAGTGGCCACTATGCTGCTGCTGCTAGGACACTGTCCCATTGTAGAGAGCTCATGACTAGTGGCCACTATGGTGCTGCTAGGACACTGTCCCATTGTAGAGAGCTCATGACTAGTGACCACTATGCTGCTGCTGCTAGGACACTGTCCCATTGTAGAGAGCTCATGACTAGTGGCCACTATGGTGCTGCTAGGACACTGTCCCATTGTAGAGAGCTCATGACTAGTGGCCACTATGGTGCTGCTGCTAGGACACTGTCCCATTGTAGAGAGCTCATGACTAGTGGCCACTATGGCGCTGCTAGGACACTGTCCCATTGTAGAGAGCTCATGACTAGTGGCCGCTATGGTGCTGCTAGGACACTGTCCCATTGTAGAGAGCTCATGACTAGTGGCCACTATGCTGCTGCTGCTAGGACACTGTCCCATTGTAGAGAGCTCATGACTAGTGGCCACTATGCTGCTGCTGCTAGGACACTGTCCCATTGTAGAGAGCTCATGACTAGTGACCACTATGGTGCTGCTGCTAGGACACTGTCCCATTGTAGAGAGCTCATGACTAGTGACCACTATGGCGCTGCTAGGACACTGTCCCATTGTAGAGAGCTCATGACTAGTGGCCACTATGGTGCTGCTAGGACACTGTCCCATTGTAGAGAGCTCATGACTAGTGGCCACTATGGTGCTGCTGCTAGGACACTGTCCCATTGTAGAGAGCTCATGACTAGTGACCACTATGCTGCTGCTGCTAGGACACTGTCCCATTGTAGAGAGCTCATGACTAGTGGCCACTATGGTGCTGCTGCTAGGACACTGTCCCATTGTAGAGAGCTCATGACTAGTGACCACTATGCTGCTGCTGCTAGGACACTGTCCCATTGTAGAGAGCTCATGACTAGTGGCCACTATGCTGCTGCTGCTGCTAGGACACTGTCCCATTGTAGAGAGCTCATGACTAGTGACCACTATGGTGCTGCTGCTAGGACACTGTCCCATTGTAGAGAGCTCATGACTAGTGGCCACTATGCTGCTGCTGCTTGGACACTGTCCCATTGTAGAGAGCTCATGACTAGTGGCCACTATGCTGCTGCTAGGACACTGTCCCATTGTAGAGAGCTCATGACTAGTGGCCACTATGGTGCTGCTGCTAGGACACTGTCCCATTGTAGAGAGCTCATGACTAGTGGCCACTATGCTGCTGCAAGGACACTGTCCCATTGTAGAGAGCTCATGACTAGTGGCCACTATGCTGCTGCTGCTAGGACACTGTCCCATTGTAGAGAGCTCATGACTAGTGGCCACTATGGTGCTGCTGCTAGGACACTGTCCCATTGTAGAGAGCTCATGACTAGTGACCACTATGGTGCTGCTAGGACACTGTCCCATTGTAGAGAGCTCATGACTAGTGGCCACTATGCTGCTGCTGCTAGGACACTGTCCCATTGTAGAGAGCTCATGACTAGTGGCCACTATGGTGCTGCTGCTAGGACACTGTCCCATTGTAGAGAGCTCATGACTAGTGGCCACTATGGTGCTGCTGCTAGGACACTGTCCCATTGTAGAGAGCTCATGACTAGTGGCCACTATGCTGCTGCTGCTAGGACACTGTCCCATTGTAGAGAGCTCATGACTAGTGGCCACTATGCTGCTGCTGCTAGGACACTGTCCCATTGTAGAGAGCTCATGACTAGTGGCCACTATGCTGCTGCGAGGACACTGTCCCATTGTAGAGAGCTCATGACTAGTGGCCACTATGCTGCTGCTGCTAGGACACTGTCCCATTGTAGAGAGCTCATGACTAGTGGCCACTATGGTGCTGCTAGGACACTGTCCCATTGTAGAGAGCTCATGACTAGTGGCCACTATGCTGCTGCTGCTAGGACACTGTCCCATTGTAGAGAGCTCATGACTAGTGACCACTATGGTGCTGCTAGGACACTGTCCCATTGTAGAGAGCTCATGACTAGTGGCCACTATGCTGCTGCTGCTAGGACACTGTCCCATTGTAGAGAGCTCATGACTAGTGACCACTATGGTGCTGCTGCTTGGACACTGTCCCATTGTAGAGAGCTCATGACTAGTGGCCACTATGGTGGTGCTGCTAGGACACTGTCCCATTGTAGAGAGCTCATGACTAGTGGCCACTATGCTGCTGCTGCTAGGACACTGTCCCATTGTAGAGAGCTCATGACTAGTGGCCACTATGGTGCTGCTGCTAGGACACTGTCCCATTGTAGAGAGCTCATGACTAGTGACCACTATGGTGCTGCTAGGACACTGTCCCATTTTAGAGAGCTCATGACTAGTGGCCACTATGCTGCTGCTAGGACACTGTCCCATTGTAGAGAGCTCATGACTAGTGACCACTATGGTGCTGCTAGGACACTGTCCCATTGTAGAGAGCTCATGACTAGTGACCACTATGGTGCTGCTAGGACACTGTCCCATTGTAGAGAGCTCATGACTAGTGACCACTATGGTGCTGCTAGGACACTGTCCCATTGTAGAGAGCTCATGACTAGTGACCACTATGGTGCTGCTAGGACACTGTCCCATTGTAGAGAGCTCATGACTAGTGGCCACTATGCTGCTGCTGCTTGGACACTGTCCCATTGTAGAGAGCTCATGACTAGTGGCCACTATGCTGCTGCTAGGACACTGTCCCATTGTAGAGAGCTCATGACTAGTGGCCACTATGCTGCTGCTAGGACACTGTTCCATTGTAGAGAGCTCATGACTAGTGACCAAATATGGTGCTTTCTGCTAGGACACTGTCCCATTGTAGAGAGCTCATGACTAGTGGCCACTATGCTGCTGCTAGGACACTGTCCCATTGTAGAGAGCTCATGACTAGTGGCCACTATGGTGCTGCTAGGACACTGTCCCATTGTAGAGAGCTCATGATAGTGGCACTATGCTGCTGCTGCTAGGACACTGTCCCATTGTAGGAGCTCATGACTAGTGGCACTATGGTGCTGTAGGACACTGTCCCATTGTAGAGAGCTCATGACTAGTGGCCACTATGGTGCTGCTGTGCTAGGGACACTGTCCCATTGTAGAGAGCTCATGACTAGTGGCCACTATGCTGCTGCTGCTAGGACACTGTCCCATTGTGAGAGCTCATGACTAGTGGCCACTATGCTGCTGCTGCTAGGACACTGTCCCATTGTAGAGAGCTCATGACTAGTGGCCACTATGCTACTGCTGCTAGGACACTGTCCCATTGTAGAGAGCTTATGACTAGTGACCACTATGGTGCTGCTGCTAGGACACTGTCCCATTGTAGAGAGCTCATGACTAGTGGCCACTATGCTGCTGCTGCTTGGACACTGTCCCATTGTAGAGAGCTCATGACTAGTGGCCACTATGCTGCTGCTAGGACACTGTCCCATTGTAGAGAGCTCATGACTAGTGGCCACTATGCTGCTGCTAGGACACTGTCCCATTGTAGAGAGCTCATGACTAGTGACCACTATGGTGCTGCTGCTAGGACACTGTCCCATTGTAGAGAGCTCATGACTAGTGGCCACTATGCTGCTGCTAGGACACTGTCCCATTGTAGAGAGCTCATGACTAGTGGCCACTATGGTGCTGCTGCTAGGACACTGTCCCATTGTAGAGAGCTCATGACTAGTGGCCACTATGGTGCTGCTAGGACACTGTCCCATTGTAGAGAGCTCATGACTAGTGGCCACTATGATGTGCTGCTGCTAGGACACTGTCCCATTGTAGAGAGCTCATGACTAGTGGCCACTATGCTGCTGCTAGGACACTGTCCATTGTAGAGAGCTCATGACTAGTGGCCATATGCTGCTGCTAGGACACTGTCCCATTGTAGAGAGCTCAGACTAGTGACCACTATGGTGCTGCTGCTAGGACACTGTCCCATTGTAGAGAGCTCATGACTAGTGACCACTATGGTGCTGCTAGGACACTGTCCCATTGTAGAGAGCTCATGACTAGTGGCCACTATGGTGCTGCTAGGACACTGTCCCATTGTAGAGAGCTCATGACTAGTGGCCACTATGCTGCTGCTGCTAGGACACTGTCCCATTGTAGAGAGCTCAGGACTAGTGGCCACATGCTGCTGCTAGGACACTGTCCCATTGTAGAGAGCTCATGACTAGTGGCCACTATGGTGCTGCTAGGACACTGTCCATTGTAGAGAGCTCATGACTAGTGGCCACTATGTGCTTGCTAGGACACTGTCCCATTGTAGAGAGCTCATGACTAGTGGCCCACTATGGTGCTGCTAGACACTGTCCCATGTAGAGAGCTCATGACTAGTGGCCACTATGCTGCTGCTAGGACACTGTCCCATTGTAGAGAGCTCATGACTAGTGGCCACTATGGTGCTGCGCTAGGACACTGTCCCATTGTAGAGAGCTCATGACTAGTGGCCACTATGCTGCTGCTGCTAGGACACTGTCCCATTGTAGAGAGCTCATGACTAGTGGCCACTATGCTGCTGCTAGGACACTGTCCCATTGTAGAGAGCTCATGACTAGTGGCCACTATGCTGCTGCTGCTAGGACACTGTCCCATTGTAGAGAGCTCATGACTAGTGGACCACTATGGTGCTGCTGCTAGGACACTGTCCCATTGTAGAGAGCTCATGACTAGTGACCACTATGGTGCTGCTTGCTTGGACACTGTCCCATTGTAGAGAGCTCATGACTAGTGGCCACTATGGTGCTGCTAGGACACTGTCCCATTGTAGAGAGCTCATGACTAGTGGCCACTATGGTGCTGCTAGGGACACTGTCCCATTGTAGAGAGCTCATGACTAGTGGCCACTATGGTGCTGATGCTAGGACACTGTCCCATTGTAGAGAGCTCATGACTAGTGGCCACTATGGTGCTGCTAGGACACTGTCCCATTGTAGAGAGCTCATGACTAGTGGCCACTATGCTGCTGCTGCTAGGACACTGTCCCATTGTAGAGAGCTCATGACTAGTGGCCACTATGGTGCTGCTAGGACACTGTCCCATTGTAGAGAGCTCATGACTAGTGGCCACTATGGTGCTGCTAGGACACTGTCCCATTGTAGAGAGCTCATGACTAGTGGCCACTATGGTGCTGCTAGGACACTGTCCCATTGTAGAGAGCTCATGACTAGTGGCCACTATGGTGCTGCTGCTGCTAGGACACTGTCCCATTGTAGAGAGCTCATGACTAGTGGCCACTATGGTGCTGCTAGGACACTGTCCCATTGTAGAGAGCTCATGACTAGTGGCCACTATGGTGCTGCTAGGACACTGTCCCATTGTAGAGAGCTCTGTGGACGCCATGCTCATATTTTAAGAGAATGATGGCAATTAATGATATGGCTTTAATATGTACTTGCAGCTAGTTCATTAACTACACAGGTGTTATCTGTTTTAATCCAATATGCTTTTAAAATGGGAAGAGTAATGAAATGTCAAGACGTTTCGTTGAACCTTTTAAAAAGCCTGTGGATTTCACAGTAATAACTGAGAGGTTTGCTAGCTAAAGAGAACAACACTGTCCCAGATGTTGGCACCAAATGTACAGGGTGGATCCTACCCAGGTCTCTAACATCTCTTTTAATGTTTCATGTTTCACCAGTTCAGCTCTATTACTGGGAGACAACTTTTAACCAGCCTAACATATATATTTTTTTCTCTCTCTCCAAACACCAATGAGCGGGGCGACTCAAAAAAATCGAGTGCTCCGAAACGTGCGCCCCAACAGCGGAGGCGCGGCGAGCGCGCGAGAGACGAGCAAAACGACAAGCTCGCGAGCCATACACGCCCGAGAGAGAGCGAGCCACACCGCCAATCGAGAGCCAAACGCCCTAGATATATAACAAACCTCTCTCTCTCGCTCTCTCTTCTCGCTAGCGCTCTCTCCACACATCCCCCTCTCGCTCTCCACAACCTCCCTCTCTCTCTCTCTCTCTCTATCTCTCTCTCTCTCCCACCTCTCTCTCTCCCTCTCTCTCTCTCTCTCTCTTCTCTCTCTCTCTCTCTCTCTCTCAGGAGGATATGAACCTGAATGAGGACAAGAAGGCTCCTCTGAGAGAGAAAGATCTGACCACCAAGAGAGAGATGGTCATCCAGTACATTGTTACTGCATCCAAAACAGTAGGTGGAGAGTTATTGTTCAAAATGTGGAATGAAACTTAGGCTCGGAGTGGTGTGTGTGGCTGGGGAGAGTATGTGTGTGTGTGTGTGTGGCTGGGGACAGTGTGTGTGTGTGGCTGGGGACAGTGTGTGTGTGTGGCTGGGGACAGTGTGTGTGTGTGTGGCTGGGGACAGTGTGTGTGTGTGGCTGGGGACAGTGTGTGTGTGTGTGTGTGTGGCTGGGGAGGGTGTGTGTGTGGCTGGGGAGGGTGTGTGTGTGGCTGGGGACAGTGTGTGTGTGTGGCTGGGGACAGTGTGTGTGTGTGGCTGGGGACAGTGTGTGTGTGTGGCTGGGGACAGTGTGTGTGTGTGGCTGGGGACAGTGTGTGTGTGTGTGGCTGGGGACAGTGTGTGTGTGTGTGGCTGGGGACAGTGTGTGTGTGTGTGGGGCTGGGGACAGTGTGTGTGTGGGGCTGGGGACAGTGTGTGTGTGTGTGTGGGGCTGGGGACAGTGTGTGTGTGGGGCTGGGGACTGTGTGTGTGTGTGGCTGGGGACAGTGTGTGTGTGGGGCTGGGGACAGTGTGTGCATGCGTGGGAACACCAGTACCTCTTTTAAACCTGTCACTTCTAACTGGTTGGTTCTATTCCTGAGCCGGAATGATTTCTACCTTCTTATTTATCCGTAAGGGATGGTGTCTCTGCTGTGCTCTGCTCTGCATGGTCCAGACCTGGCCGATACCAGGGCGTTACCACCATTTTAAGACCGTCTTTAGCTATAACGGCCGCTCTCACAGTGACATGACAGTGGCTGCATCCCAAATGGAAGCCTATTCCGTGTATATAGTGGATTACTACCCATAGGGGCTTCTGGTTAAAAGTAGTGCACTATATAGTGAATAGGGTACCATTTGGAACAGACAGCCCCCTGTAGAACCAGGGGGGGTGTGGAGAGACTTGCATTATTCCACCTCTTTCCAGTCAAAGTCAGGTGATTCACCTGGCTTTTGATAGTCAGGCATCTAGTTTTGAGTTGATCATCAAAAAGGGCAGTCATCTATATGTCCCTGGCTGAAGGAGACACGGCCTGGGAGATGTTCATACTGCACCATCGTTACTGAATCAAACCAATTTTATCCATGTTACTGTCAGTGTGTCCTGTGCAGGTTAGGGAGGCCATGATGCCTCTAAGCCTGGGGTCATAGAGCAGGTTAGGCATCACACTGGTCAGGTTAGGGAGGCCATGATGCCTCTAAGCCTGGGGTCATAGTGCAGGTTAGGACACTGGTCAGGTTAGGGAGGCCATGATGCCTCTAAGCCTGGGGTCATAGAGCAGGTTAGGCATCACACTGGTCAGGTTAGGGAGGCCATGATGCCTCTAAGCCTGGGGTCATAGTGCAGGTTAGGCATCACACTGGTCAGGTTAGGGAGGCCATGATGCCTCTAAGCCTGGGGTCATAGTGCAGGTTAGGACACTGGTCAGGTTAGGGAGGCCATGATGCCTCTAAGCCTGGGGTCATAGAGCAGGTTAGGCATCACACTGGTCAGGTTAGGGAGGCCATGATGCCTCTAAGCCTGGGGTCATAGTGCAGGTTAGGCATCACACTGGTCAGGTTAGGGAGGCCATGATGCCTCTAAGCCTGGGGTCATAGTGCAGGTTAGGCATCACACTGGTCAGGTTAGGGAGGCCATGATGCCTCTAAGCCTGGGGTCATAGTGCAGGTTAGGACACTGGTCAGGTTAGGGAGGCCATGATGCCTCTAAGCCTGGGGTCATAGTGCAGGTTAGGCATCACATGGTCAGGTTAGGGAGGCCATGATGCCTCTAAGCCTGGGGTCATAGTGCAGGTTAGGACACTGGTCAGGTTAGGGAGGCCATGATGCCTCTAAGCCTGGGGTCATAGTGCAGGTTAGGCATCACACTGGTCAGGTTAGGGAGGCCATGATGCCTCTAAGCTGGGGTCATAGTGCAGGTTAGGCATCACACTGGTCAGGTTAGCTGGGGTCATAGTGCAGGTTAGGCATCACACTGGTCAGGTTAGGGAGGCCATGATGCCTCTAAGCCTGGGGTCATAGTGCAGGTTAGGCATCACACTGGTCAGGTTAGGGAGGCCATGATGCCTCTAAGCCTGGGGTCATAGTGCAGGTTAGGCATCACACTGGTCAGGTTAGGGAGGCCATGATGCCTCTAAGCCTGGGGTCATAGTGCAGGTTAGGCATCACACTGGTCAGGTTAGGGAGGCCATGATGCCTCTAAGCCTGGGGTCATAGGTTAGGCATCACACTGGTCAGGTTAGCTGGGGTCATAGGTGACTATGGGTGCTTCCCAAAGGGCACCCTATTCCCCATATAGCAGTCTAGTAGGTACTTATGAACTATACGTGTTAAATATCGCCTGTTAGCCTGTCGTTACACCGTGACAGGGTTTCACTGCAGTCGGTCCTCCGTGTTAAATATCACCTGTTAGCCTGTCGTTACACCGTGACAGGGTTTCACTGCAGTCGGTCCTCCGTGTTAAATATCGCCTGTTTAGCCTGTTGTTACACCGTGACAGGGTTTCACTGCAGTCGGTCCTCCGTGTTAAATATCGCCTGTTAGCCTGTTGTTACACCGTGACAGGGTTTCACTGCAGTCGGTCCTCCGTGTTAAATATCGCCTGTTAGCCTGTTGTTACACCGCGACAGGGTTTCACTGCAGTCGGTCCTCCGTGTTAAATATCGGCTGTTAGCCTGTTGTTACACCGCGACAGGGTTTCACTGCAGTCGGTCCTCCGTGTTAAATATCGCCTGTTAGCCTGTTGTTACACCGTGACAGGGTTTCACTGCAGTCGGTCCTCCGTGTTAAATATCGCCTGTTAGCCTGTTGTTACACCGTGACAGGGTTTCACTGCAGTCGGTCCTCCGTGTTAAATATCGCCTGTTAGCCTGTTGTTACACCGTGACAGGGTTTCACTGCAGTCGGTCCTCCGTGTTAAATATCGCCTGTTAGCCTGTTGTTACACCGTGACAGGGTTTCACTGCAGTCGGTCCTCCGTGTTAAATATCGCCTGTTAGCCTGTTGTTACACCCTCTCACTCACTTTCTCCTCTCTCTCTCTCCTCTCTCTCCTCTCCCTCTCACTCACTTTCTGCTCTCTCCTCTCTCTCTCACACATCTCGCATATGAAAACACCAGTTAGTGTTTAAATTATAGAGCGCTGGGACTCCTCCTTGGAGGATTTACACATTTTTGTGTGCTGGAAAGTATTGGATGATTCAATGTTCTGTGTGTGGCTGCTGCCATCTGGATTGCATTGTCCTCGTGTCAGGAGTTTCAACAATGAGCTTCAACCTGTTTTTCCTCACGCTCTTAGACTGCGTTCCAAAAGGCACCCTATTGCCTATAGAGTGGGCTTCTTTTGACCAGGACTCTGGGTGCCATTTTGGGACGCACCCTGAGAGAGCAGAACAACAGTACCTTGAGTAGCCGTGATAAAACTGTCAAGGTCCAGAAAATGATTTGAATCTGGAAAGAGAACTGGAGCACCTGACTTCCAAACAATTTAGTTTTCTTCAAAAAATAATATGGGCCCCGTTTTCTACATTGATTTTAACTACTCCCCCCCCGCCGGGGCCTGGAGCCTTTAGAGGGACTAGTGGTGTATTAAAAAGTCAAGCCGCTTTGATAAGTAAGACTATTAAACATTTATGGACCAGGACTTAACGTGGTCCCTGGAGCGTGGAGACAGAGTGCATTGTGGGGATCGATGCTTATACCTAAGCTAGTATTTTATACTAAAGTAACAAAAACATGGGCTGAAAAGGAAAACTACACTGTGAAAACTACACTGTGTGTTTAGTTAGTTAGTTAGTTAGTTAGTTAGTTAGTTAGTTAGGCTTTCCATTAGGAACATTTGGTGCCGGACAAGTGACCTGGAATATTTACATTTATTGGACGTTTGAGAAGTTTACGGGTCATCCATATGCATTGGGTGGGTAACCTGCATTGTTGTTGTTTTTGTAGTAGGTTAGAAATAGGCCAAAATGTATGTTTATTTACCGGAGTGTAGTCCTATTTCTGTTCTTTTGGATAATATATACGAGGATCCAGCACCCGATTTTTGAAGTTTTAGGTGGAGTAGTTCACCTCGTTTGGTCTTTTCATACATCCACCAGCGCCATCAATAAACCAGGGTTAATGAGCCTCATTCACGTGGCCTTAAAAACAGCCTGTAACTGATTACAAAAACTCTTCCTTGTGTTTCCATGTGTAGCATAACTTCATAACGTTTTGTTTAAAACAATAATTGTCCACCTCACTTTTCAGTTGTTGGAGATTTGAGCACTAAATGCATCAGGGCATTTTATCATGCATAGGCCTATAGGCTAAGCGTCCACTGTATCATGTTAATAAATATATATATATATATATATATATATATATATATATATACATACATACATACATACATACAGTGCATTCGGAAAGTTTTCAGACCCCTTGACTTTTCCCACATTTTGTTACGTTACAGCCTTATTCTAAAATCGATCAAAGCGTTTTTCCCCCTCATCAATCTACACACAACACCCCATAATGACAAAGCGAAAACAGGTTTTTAGAACACTGAAATATCCCATTTCCATAAGTATTCAGACCCTTTACTCAGTACTCTGTTGAAGCACCTTTGGCAGCGATTACAGCCTTATTCCGGTAGAGTTAACGGTGGAGTGACGGACACATTAGAGACAGGAATATTCTCTCCTTGTGGTTTGACCCGCCCTCACCTGGCCCAGACCATGACCATATCCTAAATGGAACCCTATACCCTATGTAGTACACTACTTTTGACCAGGCCCATAGGGAATAGGGCGTCATTTGGGACGCACACTATGCTGGATAGACGGGTGCTACCTCACGGAAAACCGCTGCAACTATCTTTTCCTGCTGCGTCCAATCATACCCAACCAGCACCAGACGAAATAACAGCAAGCAAAAAAAGAAAATGGTTGCCTTCCAAATGGCACCCTATTCCCTATATATATATATATAGTGCACTACTTTTGACCAGGGCTCTGGGTGCCATTTGTGACGCAGCCGATAAGGAAGGAAGGATGCCTCGCTTTACTGCACATGGCATCATCAGAAAAAAACGAAACAACATTTGACATTTTTGTCATTTAGCAGATACTCCTATCCAGAGCGTCTTACAGGAGCAATTAGGGTTAAGTGCCTTGCTCAATCGCGCCACGACAGAGTTTTCACCTAGTCGGCTCGGGGATTCAAACCAGCGACCTTTCGGTTACTGGCCCAACGCTCTTAACCACTAGGCTACCTGCCGCCCAACAATGTCAGTATAAGATATACATGCAGAGATGTAACGTTACAGTCAGTAGATTAGGTTAGATTCTTCATTGCTCTTTAGCTTCGTGAACATAAGGTCACTCGGAGTGACCGTGTCCCAAACGGTACACCTATTCCCTATATAGTGCACTTCTTTTGACCGAAGTCTGTAAGGCTCTGGTTAAAAGTAACGCACTTTTATGGAATAGGGTACCATTTGGGATGCATTCACTGACTGACAGGCTGTCCTGAATCTTGAAAGGTGTTCTCAACACGTTCCCTGAGTCTTGTACGCCCTTTCATCTTCTGACATACAGAGAGAGAGGGAGAGAGGAGAGGGAGAGAGGGAGAGAGAGGGAGAGAGAGGGAGAGAGGAGAGGAGAGAGAGAGAGGGAGAGAGAGGGAGAGAGAGAGAGGAGAGAGAGGGAGGGAGAGGAGAGGGAGAGAGGAGAGAGGGAGGGAGAGAGAGAGGAGAGGGAGAGAGAGGGAGAGGGAGGGAGGGAGGAGAGAGAGGGAGAGGGAGGGAGGGAGAGAGAGGGAGAGGGAGGGAGGGAGGGAGAGAGGGGAAGAGGGAGGGAGGGAGAGAGAGGGAGAGGGAGGGAGGGAGAGAGAGGGAGAGGGAGAGAGAGAGAGAGAGAGAGGGAGAGAGAGAGAGAGAGAGAGAGGGGGAGGGAGAGGGAGACTAATAACAAATAACAATCTTTCAGTGAAGCCTCTTTCTCACTTTAGTTGACTTTCCTTTCTCTCTGGAGGATAATTGCAACCATGAATAGACACCTATGGTTGTCTTCAATCCATTCTCAGCTAGCAGCTAGGTTTGCATTAGGGATATGTCCCAAATGGACCCTATTACCTGTATAGTGCAGTAAGGTCAAAAGTAGTGCACTATATAGGGAGTAGGGTGCCATTTATAGCCCCATTTATAGCCTATAGTTGTCTCTTTTTGGGCTTAGTTGTGGTCAATTCGCAAGTGTAAAAATTATTATAATTATGTTCCGGCCCCCCGACCATCCGCTCTGAACAAAACTCGGCCTGCGGCTGAATCTAGTTGCTCAACCCTGGCCTAGAAACCTTAACTGACACTTTGCTATTTTCATTTAAAACATTTTTTAAAGGAACTTACTGTTGAAAGTTGTAGTAGGAGAATGCACAAGGTGACATTTCTAAATGGGCTAGTGCCTCATCAGTATTCCTCTTGTCATTGCAGACCTTAGAGCTCTTTATAACTTGTCAAATGTCCAGATCAACTAGCCCAAGTTTTTTTGTAAAGCTAGGTTTTGTGTATAGAATTTCAAGAAAATCTGCTTTAAAACGGCAACATTTTCTCGGCACCCCATGGCAAAATGTGTAGAGTTGCAGAAAATAAGCTTTTTAAAACGGCAAAATGTTCTCTCACTGTCAACAAGCGGGGTGTGAACAGTTTTGTCCCAGGAGTGGAAAAAGTTGTCTCTTGTCATGTTCCAAAATGCTGTACTAGTTGTCAAGCAAAATGAGGAAAGAACGTTGAAGTGCTTTTCAAAGCTTCTGTCGTCTTATTTTCCTTTTCTCCTCCGGAAGCTGAAGGGTTCTGAAGGGTTCTGAAGGGTTCTGAAAGGGTTCTGAAGGGTTCTGAAGGGTTCTGAAGGGTTCTGAAAGGGTTCTGAAGGGTTCTGAAGGGTTCTGAAGGGTGTTGTTAAGAAAAGCCTTGACCCTGCTACAGTCAGTCCCAGCCATGAAATGCCTCCGGAAGCTGAACGGGTGTTGTTAAGAAAAGCCTTGACCCTGCTACAGTCAGTCCCAGCCATGAAATGCCTCCGGAAGCTGAACGGGTGTTGTTAAGAAAAGCCTTGACCCTGCTACAGTCAGTCCCAGCCATGACATGCCTCCGGAAGCTGAACGGGTGTTGTTAAGAAAAGCCTTGACCCTGCTACAGTCAGTCCCAGCCATGAAATGCCTCCGGAAGCTGAACGGGTGTTGTTAAGAAAAGCCTTGACCCTGCTACAGTCAGTCCCAGCCATGAAATGCCTCCGGAAGCTGAACGGGTGTTGTTAAGAAAAGCCTTGACTCTGCTACAGTCAGTCCCAGCCATGACAAGCCTCCGGAAGCTGAACGGGTGTTGTTAAGAAAAGCCTTGACTCTGCTACAGTCAGTCCCAGCCATGAAATGCCTCTGGAAGCTGAACGGGTGTTGTTAAGAAAAGCCTTGACCCTGCTACAGTCAGTCCCAGCCATGAAATGCCTCCGGAAGCTGAACGGGTGTTGTTAAGAAAAGCCTTGACCCTGCTACAGTCAGTCCCAGCCATGAAATGCCTCCGGAAGCTGAACGGGTGTTGTTAAGAAAAGCCTTGACTCTGCTACAGTCAGTCCCAGCCATGACAAGCCTCCGGAAGCTGAACGGGTGTTGTTAAGAAAAGCCTTGACCCTGCTACAGTCAGTCCCAGCCATGAAATGCCTCCGGAAGCTGAACGGGTGTTGTTAAGAAAAGCCTTGACTCTGCTACAGTCAGTCCCAGCCATGAAATGCCTCCGGAAGCTGAACGGGTGTTGTTAAGAAAAGCCTTGACTCTGCTACAGTCAGTCCCAGCCATGAAATGCCTCCGAGCCAAGATTTCCTGTTATGCTATTCTGAAGCAGCTTTTTACAATAGCCCAGAGCACTCTAGTATTTTGGTAGCATCCCAAACGGCACCCTATTCCCTATGTAGTGCACTACTTTTGACCAGGGCCCCATATGGAATAAAGAGGAATTTGTCGTGTGGGGTTTGGGCTGTGGGTTGGTATCTGACATTGAATGAGTATCGCCACTTTAAATTAAAGATTCAACACCACTGCAGGCCAGGTAGGTTTCTTCTCAGAAAGTTGCCTGTGGCGCCTTTATCTCTGTGTTACCATGGAGACCGGTCTGTTTACAAATGTGCGTTCTGTATCGCTAATTGCTGTGTGCGGGAGACGGCTTGCTAATCAGTAAAAAAAAACCTGCTGCTTTTTATCATGTTATTCTAGACACATTTTTCTTTTGTCTTTCATACAATGAAGCGAGCGTTTTCCACAACCATTAGATGGGCTGACCAGTTAGGGTTCCTGTCACCTGTTGTTTGGAGTAGAGAATACACTGTCAACAGGTCTGTTTAGGGCGGCAGGTAGCTTAGTGGGTAAGAGCGTTGTGCCAGTAACCGAAAGGTCGCTGGTTCTAATCCCTGAGCCCGACTAGGTGACAAATCTGTTGGTGCCCTTAAGCAAGGGCACTTAACCCTAATTGCTCCTGTAAGTCGCTCTGGATAAGAGCGTCTGCTAAATGACTAAAATGTAAATGTAAAAATGTTCATATCGCAGTCTGTACTCACCTGCTGGCAGTACAAAAGCCTTCCTACATAGAGAAAGGTGGTGGATCATAGTCTCAGAGAGTTGATAATGACTGGAGTGGCCTCAGCCTGCCTTTTTAATACCTGATGATCACAGAAACAGAACAGAGAGAGATTCATTAAAACAAAATAAAGAAGGGGGGGGGGGAGAGAGAGGGAATCCATTCCAAGGATAGTAGCACCATTTACATTGACATTTTAGTCATTTAGCAGACGTTCTTATCCAGAGCGACTTGCAGTTTTTTTTTTTCTCTTTTCTTTTTTTCATACTGGCACCCCCCTTGGGAATCGAACCCACAACCCTGGCGTTGCAAGCGCCCTGCTCTACCAACTGAGCTACACTGGGCTAGTGTCTGCATCCATCAGAGAGAGGGAGAGAGGGAGTCCATTCCAGGGACAGTAGCACCATTAGTGGAGAGAGAGGAAGAGAGAGATTTTAAAAGTTGTATGAACAACCATGACTTGGGCAACCTTCACAAAGCAAGATCCTCCTCCCCTTCAGTAGCCTTAACCTTAATAAGGGGTCCCTCTTTTCTCTGTCTCCGAGTGGGTGCGATACGATTAGTTACACAGAGGGAGAGACTCTGACAGCTGGATAGGAAGAACATTAGTGGATCACTTCCTGTGGTCTGGATGTTTTTTTGGCTCTACCCAGTAAATTGGACTCACTTCTATTCTAGCCTCAGATACCACTTAGCGTCTCACCAATGTCTCTACTTAGATTTTAGGTGGGCTTAATTGGTACACTACACTTCACCTAAATAAGCTGCTTGAAAGGTAGTAAAGAAATTGGAACCTTATTAACAAACCAGCAACACGGTGTATATAAAACTCCTCCTCCTATTTGTATTGCTAATCCTACGAGGCTGTAAAGCAGGCTAACTCTAATCTCCTCCAAGACACTTCCACTGCTGATTTTTATATTCCTCCCCCTCTAATCAGGGACTGATTTTTAGACCTGGGAATCCAGGTAGAACAGAACACCAACAGTACTCCGGACCTCCAGCCTCGGATACCCTTGATATAAAGTAATCTGATTTGGTTTAGAAATGTCTCCCGTGGTCTCACAGCAGACAGGCTGTGTCCCAAATGGCACCCTATGCCCTAGATAGTGCATCACTTTTGACCAGAACCCTATGGTCCCTAGTCAAAAGTAGCACACTATGTAGGCAATAGGGTGACATTTGGAATGTAGACATGGTTCAGTGTGAGCTTAACAGAGGATTGTAGACTTGTTCATGCCTTCTCGTTCCTCCTTCTCATTCTACTCCAGCGCTAGGTGAACGGGTTGGGGGTTAGAACAGTGGTGTGTAGCCCGTGGATAGACGTGGAGCAGGCTGACTCCAGCGCTAGGTGAACGGGTTGGGGGTTAGACCAGTGGTGTGTAGCCCGTGGATAGACGTGGAGCAGGCTGACTCCAGCGCTAGGTGAACGGGTTGGGGGTTAGAACAGTGGTGTGTAGCCCGTGGATAGACGCTGAGGAAGGCGACTGCTCTCGTCCGGAGCAGAATAAATCACAATAAAGGAACTGTGGCGTTCCAGATTGGATCTCTGTGGTTATCTTCTCTCCCTCACCCATCTCTCTATTCTCTCTCTATCTCATCTCAATGCCACTTACCCTCACCCACTTGTTTCTTTCGCTATGATCTCCTCTCTCGTCTGGGGATAGCCCCTTATTTACACTTCTAGATTTCTGATCTCACTCCTCTCCTCTGTCTATCTCTCTCCTCTCTGTCCTCTCTTCTATTCTCCTCTTTTTCTCTCTCTCTCTCTCTTTCTCTTCTCTCTCTCTTCTCTATCTCTCTTCTCCTCCTCTCTTTCTCTCTATCTCTCTTCTATCCCTCTCCTCTCATCTCTCTCTCTCGTTTTCCAACATGGACTCTCCACTGTGTGTTAGCTAGCGTGGCTCTCGGAGAGCTGCCAGAGCAGATGAAGATGAATAGACTCAACAGTGAACGGATGGAGGGATCACAGTTGTGGAGAGTCTGCTGTGAGGGAGTGTACTGGGCAAATAGCACCCTGATTTAGCTACAGTGCCTTCAGAAAGTATTCACACATTTAGTTTTGTGTTACAAGGTGGGATTAAAATGGATTTAATTGTCATTTTTTGTCAACGATCTACACAAAAAACTCTGTCAAAGTAAAAGAGAAATTCTAACATTTTGTAAAAAATAATATAAAAAATTAAACCTATCTTGATTATATAAGTATTCAATCCCCTGAGTCAATGCATGTTAGAATCACCTTTGGCAGCAATTATAGCTGAGTCTTTCTGGGTAAGTCTCGAAGAGCTTTCCACACCTGGATTGTACAGTATTTGCATATTATTCTTTTAAAAATTCTTCAAGCTCTGTCAAGTTGGTAGTTGATCATTGCTAGACAGCCATTTTCAAGTCTTGCCGTAGATTTTCAAGCCGATTTAAGTCAAAACTGTAACTTGGTCACTAAGGAACATTCAGCGTCGTCTTGGTAACCAACTCCAGTGTATATTTGGCCGTGTGTTTTAGGTTATTGTACTGCTGAAAAGTGAATTTGTCTCCCAGTGTTTGTTGGAAAGCAGACTGAACCAGGTTTTCCTCTAGGATTTTGCCTGTGCTTAGCTCTATAACGTTTATTTTTATCCTAAAAAACTCCCTAGTCCTTGCCAAATGACAAGCATACCCATAACATGATGCAGCCACCACCATGCTTGAAAATATGAAGTGGTATTCAGTGATGTGTTGTTTGATTTGCCGCAAATAAAGCTTTGTATTCAGGACATAAAGTTAATTTCTTTGCCACATTTTTTTGCTGTTTTACTTTAGTGCCTTATTGCAAACAGGATGCATGTTTAGGTATATTTTTTATTCTGTACAGGGTTCCTTCTTTTCACTCTGTCATTTAGGTTAGTATTGTGGAGTAACTACAATGTTGTTGATCCATCCTCAGTATTCTCCTATCACAGCCATTAAACTCTGTAATTGTTTTAAAGTCACCATTGGCCTCATGGTGAAATCCCTGAGCTGTTTCCTTCCTCTCCGGCAACTGAGATAGGAAGGACGCTTGTATCTTCATAGTGACTGGGACATAGCCTGTCACATAGCCCGTCACGTTGTCCAACAATACCAGATCTCTAATACTCCCTTCTACCCCTCTCCAACATGGTGGTATTATTACTTGGGTTTTGACCTATCTCACAGGACAGCATGTGAAGAGCTGGTGGCTTTGGATCCACTGGAAAAGGAAACGGCTTCTGAGATTACATTTGACATTCTAAGGAAGGACTTCCATTGAGCTCTAACCTTCGAGCCCCCACACGTTACTCATTCACGCCACTCCAACCTTGATCCAAGGCTGACGCTTTATGGAAACAGATGGAAACTCCAACCCAATGGCCCCACTGTGTGTTTCTGCGGTTGGCATGAACTCTGTGTTGTGTTGCAACTTGAATGAGGAAAATAAACTTTACAGAACTGACTGACTGTCTGACTTTTTAGCGTTGTTGAGGAATCTTTCTCCCTCTTGGCTTCATTTAGTTGTGAGCAGTCGTTTTCCCCCGTAACATTACCAACCTCCCCTTCACAAGCTGTCCCAATTATACACTGAGCTGCACAACACCGAATCCTCTGACTCGGGCATATCCCAGAATTAATTGGCCACAGTTTTACTGTGTGCCTGTGTTTAGAAATAGAGCGCTAACAAAAGCATGTAGCTTCTGATCAACAGCTCTAACAGAATGAAGACTGGAGCGTAGTGCCGTTAGTGGGGTTTGTTGGCCTCATGGAAAGCTTCTGTCCCCTCTGGCTCCTGTTGCGGCTACGCTGCGCTGGGTAGTTTCCCCGGGCTGCGGGCTTGGCGGCGTGCTAGCTAGGCGTGCTAGTAGCTAAGAGACATTTTATTATGGGGGAAACGTTTTTGGTATTACTCAGTGTTTCAATATTTTCTTTCTTTATTCCGTGTAGTTATGGAGGGGCAAACAGCGGGAGGCAGGGCTTTCTCCTATAGATCTCCATTTTTATGGAACAGTCTGCCTACCCATGTGAGAGACGCAGACTCGGTCTCAACCTTTAAGTCTTTACTGAAGACTTATCTCTTCAGTAGGTCATATGATTGAGTGTAGTCTGGCCCAGGAGTGTGAAGGTGAACGGAAAGGCTGGAGCAACGAACAGCCCTTGCTGTCTCTGCCGGGCCGGTTCCCCTCTCCACTGGGGTTCTGTTTGGCCCTGTCCGGGGGTTTCTTCGGATGGGGCCACAGTGTCTCCGGACCGCTCCTGTCTCAGCCTCCAGTATTTATGCTGCAGTAGTTTATGTGTCGGGGGGCTGGGGTTAGTTGGTTATACCTGGAGTACTTCTCCTGTCTTATCCAGTGTCCTGTGTGAATTTAAGTATGCTCTCTCTAATTCTCTCGTTCTCTCTTTCTCTCTGAGAACCTGAGCCCTAGGACCATACGTCAGGACTACCGGGCATGATGACACCTTGCTGTCCCCAGTCCGCCTGGCCTTGCTGCTATTCCAGTTTCAACTGTTCTGCCTGCGGCTACGAAACCCCTACCTGTCCCAGACCTGCTGTTTTCAACTCTAAATGATCGGCTATGAAAAGCCAACTGAGAGACCTGAGCCCTAGGACCATACGTCGGGACTACCGGCCGTGGTGACTCCTTGCTGTCCCCAGTCCGCCTGGCCTTGCTGCTATTCCAGTTTAAACTGTTCTGCCTGCGGTTATGGAACCCCTACCTGTCCCAGACCTGCTGTTTTAAACTCTAATGATCGGCTATGAAAAGCCAACTGAGATTTATTCCTGATTATTATTTGACCATGCTTGTCACTTATGAACATTTTTGAACATCTTGGCATGGTTCTGTTATAATCTCCACCCGGCACAGCCAGAAGAGGACTGGCCACCCCTCATAGCCTGGTTCCTCTCTAGGTTTCTTCCTAGGTTTTGCCTTTCTAGGGAGTTTTTCCTAGCCACCGTGCTTCTACACCTGCATTACTAGCTGTTTGGGGTTTTAGGCTGGGTTTCTGTACAGCACTTCGAGATATTAGCTGATGTAAGAAGGGCTATATAAAATAAAATTGATTGATTGATTGATTGTGCCTTTACCTAGTGGGACTCTGGGAGGTCATTTCATCTCCGTGGCCACGTCTGGCTCGCCTCTCTGACAACACAGTTAGTTTTTCCAAATGGCACCCTATTCCCTATGTAGTGCACTACTTTAGACCAGAGCCCTATGACACCCTATTCCCTTTATATAGGGAATAGGGTGTCATAGGGCTCTGGTCTAAAGTAGTGCACTATATAGGGAATTAGGGTGCCATAGGGCTCTGGTCTATAAGTAGTGCATTATATAGGGAATAGGGTGTCATAGGGGCTCTGGTCTAAAGTAGTGTGCACTATATAGGAATAGGGTGCCATAGGGCTCTGGTCTAAAGTAGTGCATTATATAGGGAATAGGGTGTCATAGGGCTCTGGTCTAAAGTAGTGCACTATATAGGGAATAGGGTGTCATAGGGCTCTGGTCTAAAGTAGTGCACTATATAGGGAATAGGGTGTCATAGGGCTCTGGTCTAAAGTAGTGCACTATATAGGGAATAGGGGTGTCATTTGGGATGCATCCCCCATATCTACTCTTTCACTTTGTCCTTTTATGTGAGTTTATTAAATATCCTGTGAACAGAGTGATACCGAAGCCATCTAATAAAAAGCGTTCTTGTCGGTGTTGCCCGTCTTCCACTGCTGTGAAATCTATGAAATTAGTGATCTGTCATTGTTGAAGGAATAGCACCTGATGTTTAGTCGTTGTTTGGATAAACTGCATGCTTAGCCTACCTGGGAGACTAGTTCCTAGCCTCGTCTGTTTATAATGGATATAATGCACTGCTATAAAGGAAGCCTACCTGGTAGACTAGTTCCTAGCCTCGTCTGTTTATAATGGATATAACGCATGCTTAAGGAAGCTACTGGTGAATAGTTCCTAGCCTCGTTGTTTAAGGATTAACGCACTGCTATAAAGGAAGCTACCCGTAGGGTTCCAGCCTCGTCTTTTATAATGGATATAATGCACTGCTATAAGGAAGCCTACCTGTAGGGTAGTCCCAGCCTCGTCTGTTTATAATGGATATAATGCACTGCTATAAAGGAAGCCTACCTGGTAGACTAGTCTAGCTGTCTGTAAATGGATATTGCACTGCTAAAAGGAACCTACGGGGGATGCTAGTTCCAGCCCGTCTTTTTATAATGGATTTTAAATGCACGCTAAAAAGGAAGCCACCGGGGGGGTAGTTCCCAGCCCCGGTTTATAAGGGATAAAAGCAGCTATAAAAACCCTACCGGGGGGATATCCCCAGCCTCGTTGTTTTTAATGGATATAATGCATGCTAAAAAAGGAAGCCTACCTGGGAACTATTTTCCTACCCTCGTCGTTTATATGGTTTATAATGACGCAAAAAAGCCTCCCGGGAGACTGTTCCTACCTGTTGTTTTAAGGGATATAATGCACTGCTTAAAAAAGGAAACCCCCTGGGAGAATTTCCTAGCCTCTCTTTTTAAAAGGATAATGCACTGCTAAAAGGAAGCTACTGGTAGACTAGTTCCTACCTCTTTGGTTTATAATGGATAAAAGCATGAAAAGGAACCCTACCTGGTAACTAGTTCCTAGCCCGTCTTTTTTAAAGGGTAAAATGCACGATAAAGGAAGCCTCCCGGGTAACTTTTCCCTACCCTCGTTTTTTTATAAGGATATAACCACGCTTTAAAGGAAGCCTACCTGGTAGATAGTTCCTAGCCTCCGTTTAAAAGGATATAATGATGTATAAAGGAAGCCTCCCTGGGAGACGTCCTGCCCGTCTTTTTATAAGGATAAAATGCACTGCTAAAAGGGAACCCTCCCGGTAGACTTTCCACCCTCGTCTTTTTATAAATAAAAGCATGTTTAAAAAGGGAAACCTACTGTTAGACTGTTCCTAGCCCGTCTGTTTATAATGGATATAAGCATGAAAAAAAAAAGGGAAACCCACCGGGTGATGTCCATCCTCGTTGTTTAAAATGGAAAAATGCAGCAAAAGGAAGCCTCCCCGGGTAACTTTTCCTACCCTCGTTTTTTTAAATGGAATAATGCATGCTAAAAGGGAAAGGGCCTACCTGGTAATGTTCCCCCTGTCTGTTTATAAGGGATAAATCCCTGCTAAAAAGGAACCCCACCGGGGGGACATTTCCCAAACCCTCGTCTGTTAAAAGGATAATGCACTGAAAAAGGAAGCCTCCCGGGAAAATTCCCCTAGCCTGCTGTTTATAATGGTTTAAAAGCACTGCTAAAAAAGGAACCCACCTGTAGACTTTTTCTAGCCCGTTGTTATAAGGGGAATAATGCACTGCATAAAGGAAAGCCTACCGGGAGACTGTTCCTACCTCGTTTTTTTTAAATGGAATAACGCCTGCAAAAAGGAAGCCAACCTGAGACAGTTCCTAGCCCGTCTGTTAAAATGGAAATTTAATGCACTCATAAAGGAAGCTACCGGGTAGACTTTTCCCTAGCCTCTTGTTTTTTGGATATAATGCACTGCTTAAAGGGAAAGCCTACCTGGGAGACATTTCCCCGCCTCGTTTTTTTATAAGGATATAACCCGCTATAAAGGAAGCCTCCCTGGGAGATATTCCAGCCTCGTTGTTTAAAGGTAAAAATGCATGCATAAGGAAACCCTACGGGAACTATTCCCACCCTTTCTGTTTAAAGGTTTAAAATCACTGCTAAAAGGAAAGCCTACTGGGGACTAGTCCCTAGCCTCGTCTGTTAAAAGGATATAATCATGCTATAAAGGAAGCCAACCTGAAAGACGTTCCTACCCTCGTTGTTTTAATGGAATAATGCCTGCTAAAAGGGAAGCCTACCGGGAGACTAGTTCCAGCCTCGCTGTTTTAAGGGATATAATGCCCTTTAAAGGAACCCCTTTTTGGTGACTATTTTCCCAGCCTCGTCTTTTTAAATGGTTTTAATGCCTGCTAAAAGGAAAGCCTCCCCTGGAGATTTCCTACCCTCTTTTTGTTTTAAATGGATAAAGCCTCAAAGGGAAAGCCTACCTGGTGTCTATTCCCAGCCTCTCGGGATAATGGAAAATGCATGCTTTTAAAGGAGCCCCCTGGGGGCATTCCTCCTCTTTGTTTTAAAATGGATAAATCCCTTTTGCATAAAGGGGAACCCTACCTGGTTAATATTCCCACCCTGTTTTTTTATAATGGATATAATGCACGCTATAAAAAAAGCCCTACTGGTATTTAGTTCCCACCCCTCGTTTTTTTTTAAAGGATATAACGCACTGCAAAAGGAAGCTCCCTTTTTGGGGACTAGTTCCACCCGGTTTTTTATAATGGTATAACGCACTGATAAAGGAGTTGTGAAGGAATTTCACCTTTTTGAATACAAGGCTTTTAAACCCTGTTTTTCCCCAAAAGACACCCCCCCCCTGTAAAGCTGTACAAGCAGACCCTGGGGGGCCCTTTTCACCTGCAAAAAAAAATCCCCTTTGGGCTGCCCCTAGTCCGTAGTTATTTTTTTGTTTAGTAAGGGGGAAGTCTCTGGGTGGGCCCAAATGGCACCTAACCCCCATTAGTGCACTAACGGGCCCATGGGTTGGGCTAAAGTAGGACTTATAGGGAATAGGGTGCCATAGGGCTCTGGGCTAAAGTGTGCCGTAAGGGAAAAGGCGCCATTTGGGGATCCCCTTCTTTCACTGGCCCCAGCGGGAGGCCGGGGCATGAGGCCGGCCATTAATTCCCTGAACCAGCGGGACTCTGAGGGGGTCGCCGTCGGACGGCAGCCAAGTAATCAAAACCGCATTTACTTGACTAAACCTTCTCACCTCAAAACCTATGAGGTGTCCCCGAAAAAGTCATTATGCCTGAGGAGAGAAAAGGGGGCCCCAAAACAGGTAATTAACCAAAAGGCAGTAAAAAAATAATTCCTCGGGGGTGGCTTCACCATAGGCCCTTTTTGTCTGCGTTCCAAAAGGCACCCAATTTGTAGTGATCATATGGCTTTACGCAAAAGTAGTGCACTAAATAGGGGAATAGGGTGCCATTTGGGACTAAAAAATGTTATTTTTATTTTTTTTTTGGGTATTGGGAAGCCCCTTCATTTTTTAGCTTTTTGTCTTTTTAGGGGTTTCTGGGTCGATCCCGTAGACGTAAAACTCTCTCCACGCACAGCCCACATGCCTTTGTCCTGACTGGGTTTTTAGTCGTCCCTGTGATTAAAACCCCCTCCACGTACAGCCTACATGCCCTTGTCTGACTGGCGGCGGGAGCTGATCCCTGAGACGTAATACCCTCTCACTGCTACAGCCCAGCCCTTTTTTCCCGAGTCTGTCGTAGCAAGTAACTTCGCCTGTCGTGTTAAGTCCCTGAATTCCGCTGACTACGTTTTTCTTAGTACGTCTATAGAGAGGGTCTCCTTTTAAAGGGGTATACGGCACAGATTTCCTGTTTTATGAGATGGGTTTTTTGATATGATACAACAACCTAATATGGGTGTCATCCAACAACCCAACTATGGATGTATACAACTAACTAACTTGGATGTCAACTAATAAACCCAACTATGGGAAATGATACTAACTAACCTAACTTGGATAGTATACAACCAACTATGGAAGTCATTACTAACTAACCAACATGGATAGTCATACTAAATAACCCAAAATGGAAGTATACTAACTAACCAAAATATGGATAGTGATTAAAATAACCTAAAAAAAGGAAGTCAAAATAACAAACCATAGGATGTCTACTAATAACCTAACTAGGGTAGTCATCAAAAAAACCTAATGGATAGTCATACAAAATACCTAAAATATGGATGTCATAAACCTAACAGGATAGTCATAAACTAAATAAAAATGGGTAGTCATACTAATAACCAACAGGTAGTCATACTAAATAAAATAAATAGGATAGTATACTAATAAACCAACAGGTAGTGATCAACTAACCTAACTAGGAAGGTACTAAAAAACCAATATGGAAGCATACTAACTAAACCAACTAGGATATCATACTACAACCCCAACTGGATGGGTTCATACTAAATAACCTAACTATGGATAGGATACTAACTAAAACCAACATGGTAGTGATATAATAACCTAACTGTTGGCTGTGATACAAAAACCTAACAGGGGAAATCTAAACAACCAACAGGTAGTCATACAAAAACAAATAGGTAGTATACAACTAAACCCAAATGGATAGTTACAACTAACCAATAGGATATGAACAACAAAACCAACTATGGATAGTTTAACAACCCAAATATGGATGTGATACAAAACCTAACATGGAAGTCTAAAAATAACCAACTAGGATAGTCATACTAACTAACCCCAACTAGGATTTGAAATAACTAAAACCCAAATATGGATATCTAAACTAAAATAACATGGGGAAGATACAATAAACCCATCTGTATGGATAGTGATACTAACAACCTAACGTATGGGTAGTGATACTAATAACCAATAGGTGTTCTAATAACCCAAATAAAGTGATACTAACTAACATTGTAGGAATTTATACAAAAACCCAAAAAGGATGGATACTAATACCTAACGGGGTAATGATCAACAACCATCTTATGGGTGTGATACAAAAACCCCAACTGTTGGATGGATATAACAACCTATTGTATGGATAGGATACAAAATAACCTAACATGGATAGGGTATAACAACCAACTGTTGGTATCATATAAATAACCTAACAGGATAGTCTACAACTAAATAACTATGGGTAGTGTACTAACTACCTAATAGGAAGTCATACTAATAAAACCCAATGTAGGAATCCCAATAAAAACCCAAAAAGGTGATCTAACTAACCTAACTTGGGAAATCATATAAAAAAAACCAACTTTGGGTAGCATACAACAACTAGGATAGCATACTAACAACCTAAAAAATGGGTCTACTAAAAACCAACTATGGATGTATATAACTAACCCAATATGGGGTGTGATACAAAACCCAAAATATGGGTATGATACTAACAACCTAACAGGAAGTCATACTAATACCAATATGGATAGTCATACTAACCTAATATGGATGTAACAAAACTAACTATGGATGTATACAACTCCTAACAGGGTCAACAACAACCTAAAAAGGTAGTCTAAACCTAACTAGGGGGTAGCAACAACAACCAACTGAGGGGGTAGTCATACTAAACCTAACTATGGATAGTATACTAACTAACCTAACAGGATAGCATACTAACTAAAACTGTTTATTTGCAGTGTTGGTTGCCACATCCAAGGGGTTTGGTCGACTTTTTCTATTGTCCAATATATGGTTATTTTATTTTTCGATTGGCCTTTTTTTAATAATGGTTTTTGGGTGTGGTTACGTATTTTTTTAGAGTCTATTCTTTGTGGCTTGCATTTTACCCTAAAAAGCGGAAAGGCTTGTCAGATGCCTGTTGAAGATGAACCGTGTGGTGATGTCCCCCCTGGCAACACGATGGAGAGGGGAAGAGGATGGAGAGGGGAAGAGGATGGAGAGGGGAAGAGGATGGAGAGGGGAAGAGGATGGAGAGGGGAAGAGGATGGAGAGGGGAAGAGGATGGAGAGGGGAGAGAGGATGGAGAGGGGAACAGGATGGAGAGGGGAAGAGGATGGAGAGGGGAAGAGGATGGAGAGGGGGAACAGGATGGAGAGGGGAAGAGGATGGAGAGGGGAAGAGGATAGAGAGGGGAAGAGGATGGAGAGGGGAAGAGGGGAGGGGGAGGGATGGGAGGGGGGAGAGGATGGAGAGGGGAAGAGGATGGAGAGGGGAAGGGATGGAGAGGGAAGAGGATGGAGAGGGGAAGAGGATGGAGAGGGGAAGGAGGATGGAGAGGGGAAGAGGATGGAGAGGGGAAGAGGATGGAGAGGGGAAGAGGATGGAGAGGGGAACAGGATGGAGAGGGGAAGAGGATGGAGAGGGGAACAGGATGGAGAGGGGAAGAGGATAGAGAGGGGAAGAGGATGGAGAGGGGAAGAGGATGGAGAGGGGGAGAGGATGGAGAGGGGGAGAGGATGGAGAGGGGAAGAGGATGGAGAGGGGAAGAGGATGGAGAGGGGAAGAGGATGGAGAGGGGAAGAGGATGGAGAGGGGAAGAGGATGCATCAATTATTTGTGTGGACTGAGAATTAGATTATACCTCTTTCTCTTCCACCTCTTCCTTTGACTCCTCTTCTCCTGCTTTGAGCACTTTCTCTCTCTCTCTGTCTCTCTCTCTCTCTCTCTCCCTTCTCTCTCTCTCTCTCTCTGTCTCTCGCTGTCTCTCGCTCTCTCGCTCTCTCTCGCTCGCTCTCTCTCGCTCTCTCACTCTCGCTCTCTCTCGCTCGCTCTCTCTCTCTCGCTCTCCTCTCCCTTCTCTCTCTCTCCCTTCTCTCTCTCTCTCTGTCTCTCTCAGAAAAAAAAAAATCTCTTTTTTTTTTTTTTTCTCAATTCAAGGGGCTTTATTGGCATGGGAAACGTATGTTAGGATATGGTTATTTGATGCTGGGAGGCATGCAGCTTGTTGATTAGAAGTGCACAAGCCATGCATCCGAATAGGGAGAGATATCTCTCTCTCCCCCTCCTCTCCTCTCTCTCTCAATTCAATTTCAATTTCAAGTTAAGGGCTGTATTGGCATGGGAAATGTGTGTTAACATTGCCAAAGCAAGTGAAGTAGATAGTAAACAAAAGTGAGATAAACAATAAATATTAACAGTAAACATTACATTCAGAAGTTTCAAAAGAATAAAGACATTTCAAATGTCATATTATGTATATATACAGTGTTGTAACAATGTGCAAATAGTTAAAGTACAAATGGGAAAATAAATCAACATAAATATGGGTTGTATTTTCAATGGTGTTTGTTCTTCACTGGTTGCCTCTGTATAAATACTCACCACTGCACCACACCTTGATGCCTCTGTAGAAATACTCAACACTGCACCACACCTTGACGCCTCTGTATAAATACTCACCACTGCACCACACCTTGATGCCTCTGTAGAAATACTCAACACTGCACCACACCTTGATGCCTCTGTAGAAATACTCAACACTGCACCACACCTTGACGCCTCTGTAGAAATACTCAACACTGCACCACACCTTGATGCCTCTGTAGAAATACTCAACACTGCACCACACCTTGACGCCTCTGTAGAACTACTCAAACACTGCACCACACCTTGATGCCTCTGGTTATTAATACTCACCATCTGCACCACAACCTGTGACGCCTCTGTCGAAATAACTCAACAGGCCACCACACCTTGATGCCTTGGTTATAAATAATCACCACTGCACCACAACTTGGATGGCCTCTGGTAGAAATACAGAGGAGAGGAGAACAAAGGGCGTGGCCCGAAGGACACCCGGATCCCTACACCCTATGGCCCGGCCACCCGGCTTCCCTACACCCTATGGCCCGACACCCGGGCCGACCACCCAGGCCCGAGGCCCGACACCCGAGGCCCGAGGCCCGACACCCGAGGCCCGAGGCCCGAACCCGAGGCCCGACACCCGAGGCCGACCACCCGAGGCCCGACACGAGGCCGACACCCGAGGCCCGAGGCCCGACACCCGAGGCCGACACCGAGGCCCGAGGCCCGACCACCCGAGCCCGAACACCCGAGGCCGACCACCTAGGGCCGACACCCGAGGCCCGAGGCCGACACCGAGGCCCGACACCCGAGGCCCGGACACCCGAGGCCCGAACCGAGGCCCAGGACACCCGAGCCCGAAACCCGAGGCCCGGAGGGCCACACCGAGGCCCCGACACCCGAGGCCCGAGGCCGACACCCGAGGCCCGACACCCGAGGCCCGAGGCCCGACACCCGAGGCCCAGAGGCCCGACACCGAGGCCGGAGGCCCGACACCGAGGCCCGACACCCGAGGCCCGAGGCCCGACACCCGAGCCCGAGGCCCGACACCCGAGGCCCGACACCCGAGGCCCGACACCCGAGGCCCGAGGCCCGACACCGAGGCCCGCAGAGGCCGACACCCGAGGCCCGACACCCGAGGCCCGACACCCGAGGCCCAGAGGCCCGACACCCGAGGCCCGACACCCGAGGCCCGAGGCCCGGGAACCCGGGGCCCCGACACCCGAGGCCCGAGGCCCGACCACCCGAGGCCAACCAGGCCCCGACACCCGAGGCCCGAGGCCCGACACCCGAGGCCCGACAACCGAGGCCCGACACCCGAGGGCCCGACAACCCGACACCCGAGGCCCGACACCCGAGGCCCACACCCGAGGCCCGACACCCGAGGCCCGAGGCCCGACACGGCCGAGGCCCGACACCCGAGGCCCGAGGCCCGACACCCGAGGCCGACGAGGCCCGACACCCGAGGCCGAGGCCCGACACCCGAGCCCGACACCCGAGGCCCGAAAACCCGAGGCCCGACAACCCGAGGCCGCACCGACCACCCGAGCCACCACCGAGGCCCGACACCCCGAGGGCCCGACACCCGGGGCCCCGAGGCCCGACACCCGAGGCCCACACACCCGAGGCCCGACACCCGAGGCCCAAGGGGACCGACACCCGAGGCCCCGACACCCGAGGCCCAGCCCGACACCCGAGCCGGGGCCCGACACCCGAGCCCGACACCCGAGGCCGGCACCCGAGGCCCTGCACCCTTTCCCTATGCCCTTTCCTACACCCCTATTCCCTATCCCTACCCCCTATTCCCTACCCCCTATTCCCTACACCCTATGCCCGGACAACCCTCTTCCCTACACCCTATTCCCAGATTCCCCTAACAACCCTATTCCCTACACCCATATTCCCGACCACCCTATTCCATACACCCTATTCCCTATTCCCTACACCTATTCCAGAGTTATGGTCAACCAGTAGTGCAGGCCATAATAGGGTGCCAATTTGGGACGTTACTATCTCTGTCTTCATGGTTAGCTGAGGTGGGACGAGAGGCATGCCTACAGAGCCTTATTCCTCAATAACTTGGGTCCCCTTTTGGTTTGGTGTCTGTGTTTTGGGAAAGGCCTTTTAAAGATTTTTCCCACAGAGGAAATGGCACTTGGCTCTAAAAATACTATTTATTATTTTATTTTGAGTCGATGCTGCGTTTTTGTTACCATGTGTGGAGGGTCGGAATTCCAACAGCTGTGAAGGCATGAATACCAGTTGGATGCATTCATGTGATTTGGAACTAGTTGAGAAAAATGCCGTTTTGGCTTAACGGCCAACCAGCTCTGTCAACCCATAATCTAAAAGGACAGCTATCATGCTTGTAAACAAATGATAGAGTTCCAAAACCACATTTAATAGATAGCTTTTTATAATTTGTTATGTTGCATTGAACTGACCAAAATGCTTTTTATAGAGGCCATTTCCCTTAGTAGGTGATGTGAGAGGTCACCGTGTGGGAGAAGTGGGAGCTCAGGATGATAGACCAGTTTCCCGCTAGTAATGACCGGTTGGAAAGCCGTTCAAATGGATTCCTCCCAGTCGTATGGGGTGGTAAATTCCCACTTGGTTATGAAACGCACCATGACCCTGCCTCTCTTAGTGCCAGATTACGAACGCACCATGACACTGCCTCTTTTAGTGCCAGATGGCACGCTCTCATAAAGGGGGGCGTGTCTGTAGCGTGGTACATCTCCGACTCTGTAGTGATGTGATTGGCTGTCACTGTTAAAGGTTCAATGCAGTCATTTTTATTTCATTATCAAATCATTTCTGGGTAAAAATTAAGTACTTTGATATTTTTATTTTTTATTTAAAATGGGCAGAAAAGAAACAAATAGCTTCTTAGCGAAGATTTGGGGGGGGTGCAACTCAATATTTGGAAGGTGGTTCTTAATGTTTTGTACACTCAGTGTATTTATTCTGGGGGTGATGTCGGTTGTAAATGTGACAAAACAAATTTGAGGTGTTGGCAGCTGCAGAGGCTATTCTCAATGAGCGTGCGGCGACATACTGTTAAGCCAAATGGAGATTTAAACCATGATGGAGAATCCTTGTGGTTTTATTGACGCCCCCCCACCACTCACCATCATACAGAATTAGTTCCCGGCTGCGCCTCACAAAAGGACGGTTTGAAATACGCCAGTTAAGATTATAATTTGGAGGTGTGCTGTCGTTTTTTTAACGGAATAGCGTGGAAATGTTTTATCGGTTCAGATTTACTCCGGGAGCAACGTATCGTAGGCATAGCCTATAGGCCCAGTGGTTTTATGTGTACAATTTTTACACATTTATTTGTTGTTGTTTGTTTTTATGTGTAAATATATATATATTTTTAAATGTATTCATTGGGGTTCACGGTGCGGACTGAACCGAGGTCGCCTACGGTTCGGTATGAATACGTGTACCGCCTTACACCCCTATCCAACAGCCTTATTTATGCCCTGTAATAAACAGGAACATTTAGAAGTGTCGGCACTCGGAATTTGCAGCGAAAGAAAGGAAAATGTATTACATGTTTAGACCAACATTTTGCCCTACAATGCTTCATTGGTGCATAGTGTATGTATGTCCTAGCTGTTTAATAAACCCAACAGTCTTCCTGGGGCGGCAGGTAGCTTAGTGGTTAAGAGCGTTGTGCCAGTAACCGAAAGGTCGCTGGTTCTAATCCCCGAGCCGACTAGGTGAAAAATCTGTCGATGTGCCCTTTGAGCAAGGTCACTTAACCCTAATTGCTCCTGTAAGTCGCTCGGAAACGGCGTTGCTAAATGACTAAAATGTTAAAAATGTTAAATGTACTTAGTGCATACTCCTCACTCCTCACGTCAAGGTGTTCCGCTGCTTCCTTTAAGGTTAAGTTTCTTCAAGGGTGGCTAGTCTAGCGTCCGTGGCCGTGCTCTGGCTGCTAAAAGTATCTCTGCCCTCAGGGCTATCTGTGTTTTATTGAGGGCTTTTACTAAGTTATTGACTGCCTTTGGAACCGAGGGACGGTTGAAGGACCATGGTGAGACTCTTGGGACCTGAGGCGCTAGCTAGATGATGGGGGGGTGTGGGGGGGTGGGGCCAGACTAGTAGTGTGTGTTACCATCTCCTTCTCCTCAGCTCTCCGCTCAGCTCCATCTCCTCCTGGGAAAAACACCCCGTCCTTCTCAGCTCATCTCCTCCTGGGAAAAACGCCCACCTCAGCTCCATCTCCTCCTGGGAAAACGCCCCACCTCAGCGTCCATCTCCTCCTGGGAAAAACACCCACCCAGCTCCATCTCCTCCTGGAAAAAAACACGCCACCATCTCTCACTCACATTCCTCCTGGGAAAAACCACCCCCACTCAGCTCCATTCCCCTGGGAAAAAAAAAACACCCACTCAGCCCATTCCTCTGGGAAAAACCACCACCTCAGCTCCATCTCCTACTGGGAAAAAAACACCCACCATCCGCTCAGCTCATCTCCTTCCTGGGAAAACAACCCACCATTCCACTTCAGCTCCATCTCCTCCTGGGAAAAAAACACACCCACCATCCGCCTGAGCTCCATCTCATCTGGGAAAAACAGCCCACCTCAGAGGGTTGTCCATCTCCTCTGGGAAAAACACCCACCATCCGCTGAGCCCATCCCTCATGGGAAAAACAACCACCTAGCTCCATCTCCTCCTGGGAAAAAAAACGCCACCCACCGTTCCTCTCAGCTCCATCTCCTCCTGGGAAAAAACACCACCTCAGCTCCATCTCCTTGGGAAAAACCCACCTCAGCTCCATCTCCTACTGGGAAAAAACGCCCACCGTCTCTCAGCTCCATTCTCCTCCTGGGAAAAACACCCACCATCGCTCAGCCCATCTCCTCCTGGAAAACACCCCACCTCAGCTCCATCTCCTCTGGGAAAAACAACCCACCATCGCTCAGCTCCATCTCCTCCTGGGAAAATACCCACCTCAGCTCCATCTCCTCCTGGGAAAAACTCCCACCTCAGCTCCATTCTCCTCCTGGGAAAACTCCCACCTCAGCTCCATCTCCTCCTGGGAAAAAAAAACCACCCACCATCCACTCAGCTCCATCTTCCTGCTGGGGAAAAATACACCCACCTCAGCTCCATCTCCTCCTGGGAAAAACACCCACCTCAGCTCCATCTCCTCCTGGGAAAAACACCCACCATCCACTCAGCTCCATCTCCTCCTGGGAAAAACCCACCATCCACTCAGCTCATCTCCTCCTGGGAAAAAACACCCCACCTCAGCTCCATCTCCTCCTGGGAAAAACACCCACCGTCCTCTCCAGCTCCATCTCCCCCCCCCCCCCCCCCAAAACCCAAAACAAACCAAACAAAAAAAAAAAAACAACACAACCCCCACCCAAAAAAAAATCACAACCCCAAAACAACACACCACCAACACCACACCACCACCACCCCCCCACACCCAAAACCCCCCCCCCCCCCCCCCCCCCCCACCCCCCACCACCCCCCCCCCGCCCCCCCCCCCCCCCCCCCCCCCCCAAAAAAAACGAAGAAAAGCAATATTAACGGCTCATATTAATGTCAGCGTCATTACAGATCTGTGTCAATAATATACAGATCGTCCCCCCGTCCCCTCCCCTCCCCGTCAGTCGATTTGTCTCCTCTCGCCCTGAACCTGATCCCAGAGCAGTATTAAAACGATCCATCGCAGCCCACTAAAACGGGTTTAGATCTCTACGTAATCTGTTAATGCCACCAGATAGAAGTGTCTGTACCACAGCCCTAGAGGGGACCTCCTCTCTGAGATTTTTTATTAAACTACTTGACATTTTATGGTACGCTAAGTGCCACCCCCATTCTCTTTTTTTTGAAGTTGGGTTCTAAATCTTGAGCCGCCTAAAAGTTCAGGGGACCCTGATTTGGGATGACGTGTGAGGGGAAGCACGTCTTAAGGTGTACAGGTAATGGGTTCCGCTTCCCGCAGAAGGGGTTTAAATCAGAGGGATTAGAACCTCATAATTGAGGACTGAACGTCCTGCGTTATCCTCTGTCTTAAAACCTGAGAAATACTGACCTTCTTAACAGCTAAAGCTTTTATTATCCCCTAATTCAAACACCTTCAGTGTAATGTCTTTGCCATTTAAAAGTTTTAAAGGTATTTAGAATTAAAGGTATTTAGAATTATTTCCTTCTTCTCCCCTCTCTCTCTGTCTCTCTGTCTCTCTGTCTCTCTCTCTCTCTCGCTCTCTGTCTCTTGTCTCTCTGTCTCTCTGTCTCTCTGTCTCTCTGTCTCTCTGTCTCTCTCTCTGTCTCTCTCTCTGTCTCTCTCTCTGTCTCTCTCTGTCTCTCTCGCTCTCTCTCTCTCGCTCTCTCTCTCGCTCTCTCTCTCTCTCTTTCTCTATCTGTCTCTCTCGCGCTCTCTCTCTCTTTCTCTCTCTGTCTCTCTCTTTCTATCTCTGTCTCTCTCTGTCTCGCTCTCTCTCTCTCTCTGTCTCGCTCTCTCTCTGTCTCGCTCTCTCTCTCTCTCTCTCTCTCACTCTCTCTCTCTCTCCTCTCTTCTCTCTCTCTTCTCTTCTCTTCTCTCTCTCTCTCTTCTTCTCTCTCTCTCTCTCTCTCTTCTCTCATGATTAGCCACAAACACACGTAGAGAACACCCGAACACACTCGACATCTCAGTGCGTTGGTGTTTCAGTCGGCGACGTGAAACTCTGAGGACTTTGACAATGTCCCAAATAGTACCCTATTCCCTATGTAGTGTACTACTTTTGACCAGAGCCCTGTGGGTTTCAAAAGTAGTGCACTATAAAGAGAATAGGGTGTTATTCGGGATACAGGAAAGGTGATCTTCATTATAAGGCTGAACAGGAGCAACAGATGATAGCCTAATGAAGACTCACAGACACAGACGCTTGCGCACACACACTTTTAAAAATGTATTTAACCATAACGACGGCCTGGAAAAAGGCCTCCTTGTGGGGAACGGAACTGGGATTAATAAAACAACGTGAGGCGAAACGGACGTCACAGACCAACACTGGCAACGGCACAAATACAACAGCAAAGAGTGTGTGTTTTGAAATAAAACAACATGCTTCCTTACGTAAGGCGACGCAAACTAATGGCATCGGGTAACAACTAGAAACAACTACACGTCTCAACAACCTGTTCACCGGTTTGACCTTGGAACAGAAACAACTACACGTCTCAACAACCTGTTAATCGGTTTGACCTTAGAACAGAAACAACTACACGTCTCAACAACCTGTTCATCGGTTTGACCTTGGAACAGAAACAACTACACGTCTCAACAACCTGTTCATCGGTTTGACCTTAGAACAGAAACAACTACACGTCTCAACAACCTGTTCATCGGTTTGATCTTAGAACAGAAACAACTACACGTCTCAACAACCTGTTCATCGGTTTGACCTTAGAACAGAAACAACTACACGTCTCAACAACCTGTTCATCGGTTTGACCTTAGAACAGAAACAACTACACGTCTCAACAACCTGTTCACCGGTTTGACCTTGGAACAGAAACAACTACACGTCTCAACAACCTGTTCATCGGTTTGACCTTAGAACAGAAACAACTACACGTCTCAACAACCTGTTCATCGGTTTGACCTTGGAACAGAAACAACTACACGTCTCAACAACCTGTTCATTGGTTTGACCTTGGAACAGAAACAACTACACGTCTCAACAACCTGCTCATCGGTTTGACCTTGGAACAGAAACAACTACACGTCTCAACAACCTGTTCATCGTTTGACCTTGGAACAGAAACAACTACACGTCTCAACAACCTGTTCATCGGTTTGACCTTGGAACAGAAACAACTACACGTCTCAACAACCTGTTCATCGGTTTGACCTTGGAACAGAAACAACTACACGTCTCAACAACCTGTTCATCGGTTTGACCTTGGAACAGAAACAACTACACGTCTCAACAACCTGTTCATCGGTTTGACCTTGGAACAGAAACAACTACACGTCTCAACAACCTGTTCATCGGTTTGACCTTGGAACAGAAACAACTACACGTCTCAACAACCTGTTCATCGGTTTGACCTTGGAACTCCCCCAGGGGACACCAGGTCCTGGAGTTTTAGCTTGACTTGGAGGGAATTCCAAGAAAGGGGGGCTGAGTAATGTCTCTCTCTCTCTCTCTCTCTCTCTCTCTCTCCTCTCTCTCTCTCTCTCTCTCTCCGGCTACTGTTTTAGGTTGGCTTGGAGGGAATTCCAAGAAAGGGGGGGCTGAGTAATGAAAGGACCTTTTTTCCATTCTCGGTTGGAATTTTTGTGACTCTTAACATGAAACAAGATTGAGATCTGAGCTTGTATCTGTTTTTCATTTCCAGCTAGAAGAGATGATAGATAACGTGGCCTTTTAAATAAGACTGTACCAGTGTTTTTGAGCTTTTGTGTTGCTAGTGATCAGTGTAGAGCTTGAGGCTTGTGCATCAATAATATCACCAATGTAAAGAGAGAAGTACAACGAAGCAACTCCTTTCTGGCAGCAAAGGGAAAAAAACAAGTTTTGTGCTGGTAATAAAACCCAATATGCAGCTTGAGTTTCCTTTACAAGGTTCTCTACATGTCATACATAAAGCTCAACTTGTCATCCACCCAAACTCCCAGATATTTCTATGTTTTGCTCTGTAGAATGTCCTTCCAAGGTAGTAATGACGTGGTTTAGGGTTTAGGATGGAAATACCATGCATTTTGTTTTTTTAGACTAATTCAGAACAAGCTTCAGATCGTACAGATTCTGTTGAATGACACACACAGCATATGTTTCACTGTCATTGTGGGGACCAACAATGTATTTCCATTAAAAATCCTATTTTCCCTAACCCTAAACTTAACCTTAACCTCTAACCCCTAAACCTATCCCTAACCCGAATTCTAACCCTAACCCCTAAGCTTAAAATAGCCTTTGTCCTCATGGGGACGTGGGAATTATTCTCATGAGGGAGAACTTTCCTTGTTTTACTAACCTTGTGGGGACTTTTGGGGATTTCCGAGGATAGTAACTCTCTGTCTCTGTCTCTCTCTCTGTCTCTCTGTCTCTCTCTCTGTCTCTCTCTCTGTCTCTCTCTCTGTCTCTCTCTCTCTCTCTTTCTCAGTCTCTCTGTCTCTCTCTCTCTCTCTCTCTCTCTCTCTCTCTCTGTCTGTGTCTCTGTCCCAACACTGCTATGCTGCTTTATAACATGTTGTAAGATGATTGTCCATAAAGGTTGGAGGTGGAGGAGGGGGTATATTGTGATTGTTCACTAGCTAGCAGACCGACCGACCGACCGGCTCCTAGCTAGCAGACCGACCGACCGACCGGCTCCTAGCTAGCAGACCGACCGACCGACCGGCTCCTAGCTAGCAGAACCGACCGACCGACCGCTCCTAGCTAGCAGACCGACCGACCGACCGGCTCCTAGCTAGCAGACCGACCGACCGACCGGCTCCTAGCTAGCAGACCGACCGACCGACCGGCTCCTAGCTAGCAGACCGACCGACCGACCGGCTCCTAGCTAGCAGACCGACCGACCGACCGACCGACCGGCTCCTAGCTAGCAGACCGACCGACCGACCGACCGGCTCCTAGCTAGCAACCGACCGACCGACCGACCGGCTCCTAGCTAGCAGACCGACCGACCGACCGACCGACCGGCTCCTAGCTAGCAGACCGACCGACCGACCGACCGACCCGGCTCCTAGCTAGCAGACCGACCGACCGACCGACCGACCGGCTCCTAGCTAGCAGACCGACCGACCGACCGGCTCCTAGCTAGCAGACCGACCGACCGGCTCCTAGCTAGCAGACCGACCGACCGACCGGCTCCTAGCTATAGCTGCTTCTTCTTCTTCTTCTTTTCTGCCATGCAGTCCCCTCCCTCTCTCCCTACATCCCTCCGTTGAGCTCTGGTTGCATAATTGACAGGTGCTTCTAAGGGTGTGTGGCCGTGTGCTGCAGACTGATGAGAGGCAAACGGAGACCGTTAAGGCAGAAAGGAGAAAGCAATTGAATGAATATACAGGCTACGTCCCAAATCTTAACCCTATTCCCTTCATAGTGCGGTACTTTTGACCAGGGCCCACAGCGGCTTGTACAATACTGCTTCTAGATGCCTGGGATGACTTCGTTTTGAATTTGATGTCAAAGGTGTGGTCTCTGTGGGTCTATAGCATTTAAATGTTCTGTGTGCGTTGTTCAAACCAATCTAATGCCTCAAAACAGATGACATAAAAATACTTAATTTGATGGCGTAAAAAAAATGAAATCTGCAGTGCTAAACTTCCTTTCGTTTTTTTTTGGGAATAATGACGGCTTTTAAAAATGCACTATACAGAAATCACTACGGCATTTCCTGGTTGCTAAAATTCGAATAGTTAGCCTGATTTCAGTGTGTGACAAATCAAGCAAGTGTAGTGTAGAGAATCATTTTACCATCTAAGCGTTATCATCTGAAGCATACCGCTGTAGACAGTCTGTTAGTGTTATCCTCTGAAGCATACCGCTGTAGACAGTCTAGTCTGTTAGTGTTATCATCTGAAGCATACCGCTGTAGACAGTCTAGTCTGTTAGTGTTATCATCTGAAGCATACCGCTGTAGACAGTCTAGTCTGTTAGTGTTATCATCTGAAGCATACCGCTGTAGACAGTCTAGTCTGTTAGTGTTATCATCTGAAGCATACCGCTGTAGACAGTCTAGTCTGTTAGTGTTATCATCTGAAGCATACCGCTGTAGACCAGTCTGTTAGTGTTATCATCTGAAGCATACCGCTGTAGACAGTCTAGTCTGTTAGTGTTATCATCTGAAGCATACCGCTGTAGACAGTCTAGTCTGTTAGTGTTATCATCTGAAGCATACCGCTGTAGACAGTCTGTTAGTGTTATCCTCTGAAGCATACCGCTGTAGACAGTCTAGTCTGTTAGTGTTATCATCTGAAGCATACCGCTGTAGACAGTCTAGTCTGTTAGTGTTATCATCTGAAGCATACCGCTGTAGACAGTCTAGTCTGTTAGTGTTATCCTCTGAAGCATACCGCTGTAGACAGTCTAGTCTGTTAGTGTTATCCTCTGAAGCATACCGCTGTAGACAGTCTAGTCTGTTAGTGTTATCATCTGAAGCATACCGCTGTAGACAGTCTAGTCTGTTAGTGTTATTACTCTGAAGCATACCGCTGTAGACAGTCTAGTCTGTTAGTGTTATCCTCTGAAGCATACCGCTGTAGACAGTCTAGTCTGTTAGTGGTTATCTTCTGAAGCATACCGCTGTAGACAGTCTAGTCTGTTAGTGTTATCCTCTGAAGCATATCGCTGTAGACAGTTAGTCTGTTAGTGTTTCTCTGAAGATACGCGTAGACAGTCTGTTTAGTGTTATCCATCTGAACATACCGCTGAGACAGTCTGTGTAGTGTTATCATTGAAGCATACGCTGTAGACAGTCTGTTAGTGTTATCCTCTGAAGCATACGCTGTAGAGACAGTCTGTTAGTGTTATCATCTGAAGCATACCGCTGTAGACAGTCTGTGTAGTGTTATCCTCTGAAGCATACCGCTGTAGACAGTCTAGTCTGTAGTGTTATCCTCTGAAGCATACCGCTGTAGACAGTCGTTGTTAGTGTTATCATCTGAAGCATACCGCTGTAGACAGTCTAGTCTGTTAGTGTTATCATCTGAAGCATACCGCTGTAGACAGTCTAGTCTGTTAGTGTTATCATCTGAAGCATACCGCTGTAGACAGTCTAGTCGTTAGTGTTATCATCTGAAGCATACCGCTGTAGACACAGTCTGTTAGTGTTATCATCTGAAGCATACGCTGTAGACAGTCTAGTCTGTTAGTGTTATCCTCTGAAGCATACCGCTGTAGACAGTCTAGTCTGTAGTGTTATCATCTGAAGCATACCGCTGTAGACAGTCTAGTCTGTTAGTGTTATCATCTGAAGCATACCGCTGTAGACAGTCTAGTCGTTAGTGTTATCATCTGAAGCATAACCGCTGTAGACAGTCTAGTCTGTTAGTGTTATCCTCTGAAGCATACCGCTGTAGACAGTCTAGTCTGTTAGTGTTATCCTCTGAAAGCATACCGCTGTAGACAGTCTGTTAGTGTTATCATCTGAAGCATAACCGCTGTAGACAGTCTGTCTGTTAGTGTTATCCCTCTGAAGCATACCGCTGTAGACAGTCTAGTCTGTTAGTGTTTATCCTCTGAAGCATACCGCTGTAGACAGTCTGTCTGTTAGTGTTATCATCTGAAGCATACCGCTGTAGACAGTCTGTTAGTGTTTATCATCTTGAAGCATACCGCTGTAGACAGTCTAGTCTGTTAGTGTTATCCTCTGAAGCATACCGCTGTAGACAGCTAGTCTGTTAGTGTTATCACTCTGAGCATACCGCTGTAGACGTCTGTTAGTGTTATCATCTTAAGCATACCGCTGTAGACAGTCTAGTCTGTTAGTGTTATCCTCTGAAGCATACCGCTGTGACAAGTCTAGTCTAGTGTTAGTGTTAAATCCCTACCTGTAGACCTTCCTTTTAGTGTATCATCTTAGCATACGCTGTAAGACCAGTACTAGTCTGTTAGTGGTTATCATCCATCTGAAGCATAACCGCGGTAGACAGTTCTAGTCCTGTATAGTGTTATCCTCTGAAGCTACCGACGGTAGACAGTCCATAGTGTTTAGGTTGATTCATCTGAAGCATACCGCTGTAGACAGCTAGTCTGTTAGTGTTATCATCTGAAGCATACCGCTGTAGACAGTCTGTTAGTGTTATCCTCTGAAGCATACCGCGGGAGACGAGTCTAGTCTGTAGTGTTACTCTGAAGCATACCGCTGTAGACAGTCTAGTATGTTAGTGTTATCATCTGAAGCATACGCTGTAGACAGTCTGGTTAGTGTTATCCGTGAAGCATACGCTGTAGACAGTCTGTAGTGTTAATCCTCTGAAGCATACCGCTGTAGACAGTCTAGTCTGTTAGTGTTATCCTCTGAAGCATACCGCTGTAGACAGTCTAGTTGTTAGTGTTATCATCTGAAAGCATACCGCTGTAGACAGTCTGTTAGTGTTATCCTCTGAAGCATACCGCTGTAGACAGTCTGTTAGTGTTATCCTCTGAAGCATACCGCTGTAGACAGTCTAGTCGTTAGTGTTATCTGAAGTATACCGCGTAGACAGTCTCGTCTTTAGTGTTATCCTTGAAGCATACCGCTGTAGACAGTCTGTTAGTGTTATCCTCTGAAGCATACCGCTGTAGACAGTCTGTTAGTGTTATCCTCTGAAGCATACCGCTGTAGACAGTCTGTTAGTGTTATCCTCTGAAGCATACCGCTGTAGACAGTCTAGTCTGTTAGTGTATCCTTGAAGCATACCGCTGTAGACAGTCTGTGTTAGTGTTATCCTCTGAAGCATACCGCTGTAGACAGTCTGTTAGTGTTATCATCTGAAGCATACCGCTGTAGACAGTCTAGTCTGTTAGTGTTATCCTCTGAAGCATACCGCTGTAGACAGTCTGTTAGTGTTATCATCTGAAGCATACCGCTGTAGACAGTCTGTTAGTGTTATCATCTGAAGCATACCGCTGTAGACAGTCTAGTCTGTTAGTGTTATCCTCTGAAGCATACCGCTGTAGACAGTCTAGTCTGTTAGTGTTATCCTCTGAAGCATACCGCTGTAGACAGTCTAGTCTGTTAGTGTTATCCTCTGAAGCATACCGCTGTAGACAGTCTAGTCTGTTAGTGTTATCATCTGAAGCATACCGCTGTAGACAGTCTGTTAGTGTTATCCTCTGAAGCATACCGCTGTAGACAGTCTAGTCTGTTAGTGTTATCCTCTGAAGCATACTGCTGTAGACAGTCTGTTAGTGTTATCCTCTGAAGCATACCGCTGTAGACAGTCTGTTAGTGTTATCCTCTGAAGCATACCGCTGTAGACAGTCTGTTAGTGTTATCCTCTGAAGCATACCGCTGTAGACAGTTTGTTAGTGTTATCCTCTGAAGCATACCGCTGTAGACAGTCTGTTAGTGTTATCATCTGAAGCATACCGCTGTAGACAGTCTAGTCTGTTAGTGTTATCATCTGAAGCATACCGCTGTAGACAGTCTAGTCTGTTAGTGTTATCCTCTGAAGCATACCACTGTAGACAGTCTGTTAGTGTTATCATCTGAAGTATACCGCTGTAGACAGTCTAGTCTGTTAGTGTTATCATCTGAAGCATACCGCTGTAGACAGTCTAGTCTGTTAGTGTTATCCTCTGAAGCATACCGCTGTAGACAGTCTGTTAGTGTTATCATCTGAAGCATACCGCTGTAGACAGTCTGTTAGTGTTATCCTCTGAAGCATACCGCTGTAGACAGTCTGTTAGTGTTATCCTCTGAAGCATACCGCTGTAGACAGTCTGTTAGTGTTATCCTCTGAAGCATACGCTGTAGACAGTCTGTTAGTGTTATCCTCTGAAGCATACCGCTGTAGACAGTCTAGTCTGTTAGTGTTATCCTCTGAAGCATACCGCTGTAGACAGTCTGTTAGTGTTATCATCTGAAGCATACCGCTGTAGACAGTCAGTCTGTTAGTGTTATCCTCTGAAGCATACGCTGTAGACAGGTCTGTTAGTGTTATCATCTGAAGCATTACCGCTGTAGACAGTCTAGTCTGTTAGTGTTATACATCTGAAGCATACCGCTGATGTAGACAGTCTAGTCTGTTAGTGTTATCATCTGAAGCATACCGCTGTAGACAGTCTAGTCTGTTAGTGTTATCCTCTGAAGCATACCGCTGTAGACAGTCTAGTCTGTTAGTGTTCATCATCTGAAGCATACCGCTGTAGACAGTCTAGTCTTAGTTATCCTCTGAAGCATACCGCTGTAGACAGTCTAGTCTGTTAGTGTTATCCTCTGAAGCAAACCGCTGTAGACAGTCCTGTTAGTGTTATCCTCTGAAGCATACCGCTGGTAGACAGTCTAGTCTGTTAGTGTTATCCTCTGAATCATACCGCTGTAGACAGTCTAGTATGTTAGTGTTATCATCTGAAGCATACCGCTGTAGACAGTCTGTTAGTGTTATCCTCTGAAGCATACCGCTGTAGACAGTCTGTTAGTGTTATCCTCTGAAGCATACCGCTGTAGACAGTCTAGTCTGTTAGTGTTATCATCTGAAGTATACCGCTGTAGACAGTCTAGTCTGTTAGTGTTATCCTCTGAAGCATACCGCTGTAGACAGTCTGTTAGTGTTATCCTCTGAAGCATACCGCTGTAGGACAGTTGTCTGTTAGTGTTATCCTCTGAAGCATACCGCTGTAGACAGTCTGTTAGTGTTATCCTCTGAAGCATACCGCTGTAGACAGTCTAGTCTGTTAGTGTTATCCTCTGAAGCATACCGCTGTAGACAGTCTAGTCTGTTAGTGTTATCCTCTGAAGCATACCGCTGTAGACAGTCTAGTCTGTTAGTGTTATCCTCTGAAGCATACCGCTGTAGACAGTCTTCTGTTAGTGTTATCATCTGAAGCATACCGCTGTAGACAGTCTAGTCTGTTAGTGTTATCCTCTGAAGCATACCGCTGTAGACAGTCTAGTCTGTTAGTGTTATCCTCTGAAGCATACCGCTGTAGACAGTCTGTTAGTGTTATCCTCTGAAGCATACCGCTGTAGACAGTCTGTTAGTGTTATCATCTGAAGCATACCGCTGTAGACAGTCTGTTAGTGTTATCATCTGAAGCATACCGCCGTAGACAGTCTGTTAGTGTTATCCTCTGAAGCATACCGCTGTAGACAGTCTGTTAGTGTTATCCTCTGAAGCATACCGCTGTAGACAGTCTAGTCTGTTAGTGTTATCCTCTGAAGCATACCGCTGTAGACAGTCTGTTAGTGTTATCCTCTGAAGCATACCGCTGTAGACAGTCAGTGTTATCCTCTGAAGCATACCGCTGTAGACAGTCTAGTCTGTTAGTGTTATCCTCTGAAGCATACTGCTGTAGACAGTCTAGTCTGTTAGTGTTATCCTCTGAAGCATACCGCTGTAGACAGTCTAGTCTGTTAGTGTTATCCTCTGAAGCATACCGCTGTAGACAGTCTGTTAGTGTTATCATCTGAAGCATACCGCTGTAGACAGTCTAGTCTGTTAGTGTTATCCTCTGAAGCATACCGCTGTAGACAGTCTAGTCTGTTAGTGTTATCCTCTGAAGCATACCGCTGTAGACAGTCTGTTAGTGTTATCATCTGAAGCATACCGCTGTAGACAGTCTAGTCTGTTAGTGTTATCTTCTGAAGCATACCGCTGTAGACAGTCTAGTCTGTTAGTGTTATCCTCTGAAGCATACCGCTGTAGACAGTCTAGTCTGTTAGTGTTATCCTCTGAAGCATACCGCTGTAGACAGTCTAGTCTTTTAGCGTTATCATCTGAAGCATACCGCTGTAGACAGTCTGTTAGTGTTATCCTCTGAAGCATACCGCTGTAGACAGTCTGTTAGTGTTATCATCTGAAGCATACCGCTGTAGACAGTCTAGTCTGTTAGTGTTATCCTCTGAAGCATACCGCTGTAGACAGTCTAGTCTGTTAGTGTTATCCTCTGAAGCATACCGCTGTAGACAGTCTGTTAGTGTTATCCTCTGAAGCATACCGCTGTAGACAGTCTGTTAGTGTTATCCTCTGAAGCATACCGCTGTAGACAGTCTGTTAGTGTTATCCTCTGAAGCATACCGCTGTAGACAGTCTGTTAGTGTTATCCTCTGAAGCATACCGCTGTAGACAGTCTAGTCTGTTAGTGTTATCATCTGAAGCATACCGCTGGTAGACAGTCCGTTAGTGTTATCCTCTGAAGCATACCGCTGTAGACAGTCTGTTTAGTGTTATCATCTAAGCATACCGCTGTAGACAGTCTGTTAGTGTTATCCTCTGAAGCATACCGCTGTAGACAGTCCTGTTAGTGTTATCCTCTGAAGCATAACCGCTGTAGACAGTCTGTTAGTGTTATCCTCTGAAGCATACCGCTGTAGACAGTCTGTTAGTGTTATCCCTCTGAAGCATACCGCTGTAGACAGTCTGTTAGTGTTATCATCTGAAGCATACCGCTGTATGACCGTCTGTTAGTGTTATCCTCTGAAGCATACCGCTGTAGACAGTCTGTTAGTGTTATCCTCTGAAGCATACCGCTGTAGACAGTCTGTTAGTGTTATCCTCTGAAGCATACCGCTGTAGACAGTCTGTTAGTGGTATCATCTGAAGCATACCGCTGTAGACAGTCTGTTAGTGTTATCCTCTGAAGCATACCGCTGTAGACAGTCTAGTCTGTTAGTGTTATCATCTGAAGCATACCGCTGTAGACAGTCTAGTCTGTTAGTGTTATCATCTGAAGCATACCGCTGTAGACAGTCTGTTAGTGTTATCCTCTGAAGCATACCGCTGTAGACAGTCTAGTCTGTTAGTGTTATCCTCTGAAGCATACCGCTGTAGACAGTCTAGTCTGTTAGTGTTATCCTCTGAAGCATACCGCTGTAGACAGTCTAGTCTGTTAGTGTTATCATCTGAAGCATACCGCTGTAGACAGTCTGTTAGTGTTATCCTCTGAAGCATACCGCTGTAGACAGTCTAGTCTGTTAGTGTTATCATCTGAAGCATACCGCTGTAGACAGTCTAGTCTGTTAGTGTTATCATCTGAAGCATACCGCTGTAGACAGTCTGTTAGTGTTATCCTCTGAAGCATACCGCTGTAGACAGTCTGTTAGTGTTATCCTCTGAAGCATACCGCTGTAGACAGTCTAGTCTGTTAGTGTTATCATCTGAATCATACCGCTGTAGACAGTTTGTTAGTGTTATCCTCTGAAGTGTTACAGACTTACCCACCTAGCATAAGGCCTCCTAGTCTGCATCCCAAATGGAACCTTATTCCCTGTGTAGTGGCCCATGGTAGTTCACTACGTAGGGAATAGGTTGCCATTTTGGACGCAGTCCTAGACAGTTCAAGATAATCCCCCTCTGCCTTTGCCTGCGAGGGGAGTGAAGTGAAATGCTTGTGTTTCCCCCCCATTAAAAGATGGTAAGCTGGGCCGTATCGGTGCAAAGCTCCTCCATGTGGCTGTAAGCCTGGGCTCCTGTAGCCCCACAGCTTAATTACTCAGGCTGAACCCGTCTCAAACACACTCTGGCCTTCAGTTCAATTTACTGCCATAGCTCCCCCTCAGAATAGTGCTGCTGTTTGGCCTTTTTATTTCTCTCTCTCTCTCTCTGTCTCTGTCTCTGTCTCTGTCTCTGTCTCTGTCTCTCTCTGTCTCTCCTCTCTCTCTCTCTCTCTCTCTCTCCTGTCTCTGCTCTCTCTTTCTCTCTCTCTCTCTCTCTCTCTCGTCTCTCTCTCCTCTCTCTCTCTCTTCTCTTCCCTCTCTCTCTCTCTCTCTCTCTCTCTCTCTCTGTCTCTCTCTCTGTCTCTCTCTCTGTCTCTCTCTCTGTCTGTCTGTCTGTCTGTCTCGCTCTCGCTCTGTCTCTCGGGCATGATAGCCTCATCTTAGATTCACCGGGGCATGATAACCTCATCTTAGATTCACCGGGGCATGATAGCCTCAACTTAGATTCACCGGGGCATGATAGCCTCATCTTAGATTCACCGGGGCATGATAGCCTCATCTTAGATTCACCGGGGCATGATAGCCTCATCTTAGATCCACCGGGGCATGATAGCCTCAACTTAGATCCACCGGGGCATGATAGCCTCATCTTTGATTCACCGGGGCATGATAGCCTCATCTTTGATTCACCGGGGCATGATAAGCCTCAATCTTAGATCCACCGGGCATGATAGCCTCACTTATGATCCACCGGGGCATGATAGCCTCATCTTAGATTCACCGGGGCATGATAGCCTCATCTTAGATTCACCGGGGCATGATAGCCTCATTTAGACCACGGGAATATAGCCTACTTAGACCCCGGGGCATGTAGCCCATCTTGATTCACTGGGGAGTAGCCTATTTTGGGTTCCCGGGGGGATATAGCCTCGCTACAGTCCACTTCCAATGTAGCAGCTTGCCACTAAAAGCGTCTGTTGGCAAACCAATCACTTTAATGGAGTGGAGTGAGAAGAACTTCCTACCCTTTTTGATTTTCCATTTCAGCACTTCTGATAAATGCTTTATCTCATAATGACCAGGCAGGTATGGTAATAGAATTTGGGGGGAAGAAACCCAAACTTTGCATCCCAATGAGGTGTTCTTTCAGGGGCAAGGGGTTTTGCTGATAGACCACATTCAGATATTCTCCCCTGACTAGACCACATTCAGATATTCTCCCCTGACTAGACCACATTCAGATATTCTCCCCTGACTAGACCACATTCAGATATTCTCCCTGACTAGACCACATTCAGATATTCTCCCTGACTAGACCACATTCAGATATTCTCCACTGACTAGACCACATTCAGATATTCTCCACTGACTAGACCACATTCAGATATTCTCCCCTGACTAGACCACATTCAGATATTCTCCCCTGACTAGACCACATTCAGATATTCTCCCCTGACTAGACCACATTCAGATATTCTCCCCTGACTAGACCACATTCAGATATTCTCCCCTGACTAGACCACATTCAGATATTCTCCACTGACTAGACCACATTCAGATATTCTCCACTGACTAGACCACATTCAGATATTCTCCCCTGACTAGACCACATTCAGATATTCTCCACTGACTAGACCACATTCAGATATTCTCCACCTGACTAGACCACATTCAGATATTCTCCACTGACTAGACCACATTCAGATATTCTCCCCTGACTAGACATTTTGGTCATATTTTTTTTCCCATATTTTGACTCGCCCTATGTGTTTTAATACAATCAGCTACACTACGTGAGCAAAAGTATGTGAACACCTGCTCGTCGAACATCTCATTCTAAAAATCATGGGCATTAATATGGAGTTGGTCCCCCCCCCCCCCCCTTTGCTTCTATAACAGCCTCCACTCTTCTGGGAAGGCTTTCCACTAGATGTTGGAACATTGCTGCAGGGACTTGCTTCCATTCAGCCACAAGAGCATTAGTGAGGTCGGGCACTGATGTTGGGCGATTAGGCCTGGCTCGCAGTCGGCGTTCCAATTCATCCCAAAGGTGTTCGATGGGGTTGAGGTCAGGGCTCTGTGCAGGCCAGTCAAGTTCTTCCACACCGATCTCGACAAAATATTTCTGTATGGACCTCGCTTTTTGGACAGGGGGCATTGTCATGCTGAAACAGGAAAGGGCCTTCCTCAAACAGAATTGACCGTAACCAAACAAACTATGTATAAACGATGGGGAGTAACGGTAGGCTAAATGTACTACTGGTGATATATGTCATGGGGAATTGATAGACACTAACAATCAAAGGGCAAACAATTCATACAGTGAAGTTATGAAACGATGAATGCGCGTGAATTGGCGGGGAGAGAGAGCGCATTCTGGAGAGAGACGTGCCTTGTGCATCTTAGCCACACTCCCCTTTCTTGACTCAACATAAAATGATTTAACACATTATCTCCACACATACTGTAGGCCTAAGGAATACTCTCACACACGGTGTCAGGTCCAAAGCACTAGCCATTTTATGGAAAAACCAATGCAATTTATTTTCAAAATGTTATCAACCCTTATGTTGCTGAGGTCTGTCTAGAGTGATCGACTGGGCCGTCCCTGCAGCCCCCCCGCAATGGATTAGTCCACTGAGACCGCTGCGAATCAGACAGGTGGTCTCGTGTGCCATTAAAATATCAATTTGCGACCGCTCAACTAAAGAAATCTCTGTCGACCAACAGCCTAGCGACCAAACAATCGACTAGATGGGGTCAGCCCTAATGCTTATATAAATACATTATAGTTATTACCTGTATCTGGGGCGTTATCCTGTCAGACTTGTTGCATCAGTGAAGATGTGCATCTAACAGCACTAAACACTCTGAATGATGTGGATCTTTTCCCCCCAGGTTGTTATTTCTGCCGTCCTATGGATATTCTGTATGCGACTTGCCTGGTCTCCATTGTAGCGAGCCCAGCCTTTGTTACAATATGAAAGTCTCATCTACTCTGCTCTGGGCTCCCTCATTGTGCTTTCCTGTACAATTGAAGGTAATTGGTTGAGAAGCAGTGCACTGGGATGTTGGGAGTTGTACACTGAGTGGAACACAGGGTTACAATACAATGCTTCACCGTGTTAGGTGAGGAGGTAGGCCCTGTGGATGGGGGGGGGGGTATGAAGCTAGGTGAGGAGCTGATTGGTGAATAAGGTAGGAAGGAGAGGAGAGGACGGTGGGGAGAGGGAGGTGGTGGGGAGAGGAAGGTGGGAGAGTAGGGGACGGTAGGCATGTGAGACTAGTTAGGTGGTGGGGAGAGGAGAGGAAGGCGGTGGGGTGGGGAGAGGGAGGTGGTGGGGTGGGGAGAGGAAGGTGGGAAATGAGGTGTGGGGAGAGGAAGGTGGGAGGGTGGGGAGAGGAAGGTGGGAGGGTAGGGGACGTTAGGCATGTGAGACTAGTTAGGTGGTGGGTCCAGACAGCCTGAGGTTGTTTTGTTAGCTGACAGACAGTGAAGAGGGGGAAGTCTTGACTCCCAGCTCCTCTGTTCTCAGCAGACGTGTCCATAATAAAACAAACCCCCACCAGTCTCCAGTCAATCCACCAGCAGCACTGCAGCAGTTTGTAGCGAGTCCTGTCAGCTTTCCCCTTCTCTTTTTCCTTCTGTTCTCCCCAATGGGAGAGCATGTGGACTGCTTACGGTTAGGCCCCTACATACACTATGCTTCAATGCTGGAAGGATGGGATTGGAAGGAGAGAGACGTGGGGGTTGGAACGTAAATGAAGGGAGGGCTGGGGTTCTGTGTGGAGCACTAGCAGATTGTCTGTCTGGCTGGCAGGCCTCTGGGTTTGTCTTAGGGAGTTGGTTAGTATGCAGGCTCCTCTCTGCCTTTCTCTCTCTCTCTGGAAGGTGACTGTCTCTGCTCCTCTCTGCCTTTCTCTCTCCCGGCACACCTCTCTCTCTCTGGGACAGTCTCTTCTCTGGAGTGACCTGCTCCTCTCTGCCTTTCTCTCTCCCGGCACACCTCTCTCTCTCTCTCTGGAAGTGACTGTCTCTGCTCCTCTCTGCCTTTCTCTCTCCCGGCAAACCTCTCTCTCTCTCTGGAAGTGACTGTCTCTGCTCCTCTCTGCCTTTCTCTCTCCCGGCACACCTCTCTCTCTCTCTGGAAGTGACTGTCTCTGCTCCTCTCTGCCTGTTCTCTCCGGACACCCTCTTCTCTCTCTGGAAGGACTGTCTTGCTCTCTTGCTTTTCTCGGACACCTCTCTCTCTGGAGTGAGTTGTCTCCGAATTGGGGCTTGCTCTGCTCCTCTCTGCCTTTCTCTCTCCCGGCACACCTCTCTCTCTCTCTGGAAGTGACTGTCTTCGCCTCTCTCTCCCGCCACACCTTCTCTCTCTCATCGGAACCTTCTCTCTTGCTACTCTGGAAGTGACTGTCTTGTCTTTCCCTTCTGCCTTTCTCTCTCCCGGCACACCTCTTCTCTCTTGGAAGTGACTGTCTCTGCTCTCTCTTGGAACTCTCTCTCTCGGTGACTCGTCTCTTGTCTCCTCTCTCTTTCTCCCCCTCTCTCTGTGGCCTTTTCTCTCTCTCTGGGCTCCTTTCTCTCTCTGGGCTTCTCTCTCTCTTGTTCTCTCTCTCTCTCGCTCTGTCTCTGTCCCTCTCTCTCTCTCTCTCTCTCGCTCTGTCTTCGCTCGCCTCTCTCTCTCTCTCTCTCGCTCCGCTCTCGCTCTCGCTCTCTTTCCTCTTCTTCTCTCGCTCTCTCTCCCTGGGCTCCTTTCTCTCTCTTCTCTGCTCTCTCTCTCTCTTATTCTCTCCTCCTCTCTCTCTCTCTCTTCTCTCTGATTCTCTCTCTCTCTCTCTGGGCTCTCTCTCTCTCTCTCTCTCTCCTCTTCTCTCTCTCTCTCTCTCTGGGCTCATCTCTCTCTCTCTCCTCTATCTCTGGGCTCCTCTCTCTCTCTCTCTCTCTCTCCTCTCTGGGCTCCTTCTCTCTCGCTATCTCTCCTTGGGCTCCTCTCTCTCTTCTATCTCCATTTTTCTGTTTTGGGCTCCCTCTCTCTCGCATCTCTCTCTCTCTTTCTCTCTCTCTCTCTTCGGGCTCCTTTCTCTCTCTTGGGCTTCTCTCTCTCGCTTTCTCTTCTCTCTCTCTCTCGCTCTCTCTCTCTCTTCTCTCTCGCTCTCTCTCTCTCTCTCGCTCTCTCTCTCCCTCTCTCTGGGCTCCTTTCTCTCTCTGGGCTTCTCTCTCGCCCTCGCTCTCTCTGTTTCTCTCTCTCTCTCTCTCTCTCTCTCTCTCTCTCTCTCTCTCTCTCTCTCTCTCTCTTGGGCTCCTCTCTCTCGCTATCTCTCTTCTCTCTCTCTCTCTCTCTCTCTCTCTCTCTGGGCTCCTCTCTCTCGCTATCTCTCTCTGGGCTCCTCTCTCTCTCTCTCTCTCTCTCTCTCTCTCTCTCTCTCTCTCTCTCTGGGCTCCTCTCTCTCGCTATCTCTCTCTGGGCTCCTCTCTCTCTGCCAGGGAAGGTCTCCTCTCTGCTCCACTGTGGGAGGTTGGGACAATGAGAGGCTGTGGGGGAGGTTGAGGTAATGCGGGGATGGGTAATGTTTGATGTTTGCCTCCGATGGGTCTGTTCTGGGTACAGGGTTGGAGGAGAGGATCAGCGGCTGCCGGTCTCTGCCATGCTGGTCCCCTAATCTCAGTTTCCTGACAAGACTGTCTCTGAGAGCCTCTGCAGCCCACACATGATCCTTACTGACTAGTGCTCGGTTTCCTTTCGATCATAAAAAAATGATCACCTTTTTTAAAAAATAATGGTTTAGATAATTTTTGTATACATAAAATGCACTACGCATTTAAACAATTAGAATAAAACAATTAGTAAACACAGAATAAACAATTAGTAAAAGTCAGGTGACGGTAGTGACTGACATCACTGCTTATCACTTACTAACCATCAGTTATTCACTTTACTGTAATAAAATATTCCAGTTGTGTATATCACATTAGTTTTATTTGATGACTTTATTATTTAATTCCAAGTCATATCATCACTATAGAGCTGCTGTCTGACAAAATCACTATTTTAGTAGTTCTTCATAATAAATAAGGCCTACTTTTATGACTTAAATACCAACTGTCAATCACTTAGATCATGTATTTTCAGGTAGAGATACATCATGAAGCAACTGTTCTCTGTCCCTCTCGATCGCACCTCCTTCTGGTTCTTCTCCTAGCAGGCTGGATGTAGTACAGCCAGTATCCGCTGGGGAGTCTGTTCTGAATCTCCACCTCTCTACAGCACACACTCATCCTCCCTGGTCATTATCTGGCAGCATCCGCGCTCACACATTTTCCCGCTATCTGCCACCTCCGTGCGACGTGTTCAGCCTTGTACGCTAGACACTTCTGATCTGGGGGGGGGTCGCGCTCAACCTGATCCCACCTCTCTACAGCACTCATGATCTCTGGTCATTAACTAACTTCATCCTGCCTAAATTCACTCTCGACAGCACACACTCTCCTATGGTCCATTTTGGGCATCCCGCCAATGAATCTCCACCTCTCACAGCACCTCATCCTCACGGTCATATCTGGCAGCATCCGCGCTCACCTAACCCACCTCTTCATCACTATCAAACACCTGGTCATTATCTGGCAGATGTCCGCACTGAATCTCCTTGTATCTTAGCAACACTCATCCTCATGGTCAATTATCTGGGCCATGCGACGCTCACTGAATCTCCTACTACAACGGCATCACCCTGGTTCATTATCTGGTCTAGCATACTGCCTCGACCTGAAAAAAACCACACTAATAGAAAACAATCACGATGGTCAATTAGTTTGAAACGCGAAACAATAACTGTTCGGTTAACGCAAACTTGTCTGACAAAACCAGCATCGTGCTGAACTGAGCCCTATTCCGGTAGCAGCGGGCCCCAGCCACCTCTCTCAGGCTCAGGCGAGAACCACGCATTATCCTCTGGTCTATCTGGCATCCGCGCTCCACACCAGTTTGTGTCACCGCTACGCCGACCCCTCTAGCGGAGGTGTTTCAGGCAGTATGTGTGTTACGGCTACGAGAACGAACTTTCTGATCTGGGGGGGGGGGGCAACGATCGGCTCAAACATGAGCGGCTTCAGTCGGTTTATTGGCTCCTTAACTAACGTTATTTCATCCTCTGCCGTAAACTCATTCTCAGACTCTGAGCTGCTCTCTGTTAATGTAGCCATTATTGGGACTTCCAAAAGGTTCTTCTCCTGCCAGTGATGTAACAATGCCAATATGGCGAGTTACAGTTAGCTCGCGTTCTAAACCCTAGTGTTTCCATTCCCCTTTATAAAGAAACACACAGACAGGACAAGTAGGTGCGCAATGGGTTATTGTCATTGTAGTTCTTTAGCACATTTTCGACACTAAACTATGTAGAATATTGGCCTGTTGGAAGCTACAAATCCCTACTACATCGGGCAGTTCGGGCTTGATCTGATTTATGTCTAGTGAAACTGCGCATTGAGCTCACCGAAAAAAAACCTAACGAAATATAATAAATAATTGAACAGACGTTGGTCAATTAGTTGTTTAAAAAACGAAAAATAACCTACGTTTTCGGTTAATCGCTCAACACTTGTTACTGACTATAGATCCCAGCATGCAGTGCTAGGAACTGAGCCCACTACTTCCCGGTAGCAGCGGGCCCCGGCCAACTACCTCTCCAGAGCCGTGCAGGGAGGAGAACAGCACTGCAGGCCCCGGTGTTTCAGTGTGTCTGAGCTGGAGTCTGTCTAGTCTCACCACCACTAGTCCCACAGACTGCAGAGCAGCTGGAGCTCTGACTGTAGAGAGGGAGCACAGAGCTGTGGAGCTAGCTAGCTTCTCTGGTGTCCTGCTGGAGATATCTCTCTGTTGAGGGAGCACAGAGCTGTGGAGCTAGCTAGCTCTTACTGGTGTCCTGCTGGAGATATCTCTCTGTTGAGGGAGCACAGAGCTGTGGAGCTAGCTAGCTCTTACTGGTGTCCTGCTGGAGATATCTCTCTGTTGAGGGAGCATAAAGCTGTGGAGCTTGCTAGCTTCTCTGGTGTCCTGCTGGAGATATCTCTCTGTTGAGGGAGCATAGAGCTGTGGAGCTAGCTAGCTTCTCTGGTGTCCTGCTGGAGATATCTCTCTGTTGAGGGAGCATAGAGCTGTGGAGCTAGCTAGCTCTTACTGGTGTCCTGCTGGAGATATCTCTCTGTTGAGGGAGCATAGAGCTGTGGAGCTAGCTAGCTCTTACTGGTGTCCTGCTGGAGATATCTCTCTGTTGAGGGAGCACAGAGCTGTGGAGCTAGCTAGCTCTTACTGGCGTCCTGCTGGAGATATCTCTCTGTTGAGGGAGCATAGAGCTGTGGAGCTAGCTAGCTCTTACTGGTGTCCTGCTGGAGATATCTCTCTGTTGAGGGAGCACAGAGCTGTGGAGCTAGCTAGCTCTTACTGGTGTCCTGCTGGAGATATCTCTCTGTTGAGGGAGCACAGAGCTGTGGAGCTAGCTAGCTTCTCTGGTGTCCTGCTGGAGATATCTCTCTGTTGAGGGAGCACAGAGCTGTGGAGCTAGCTAGCTCTTACTGGTGTCCTGCTGGAGATATCTCTCTGTTGAGGGAGCACAGAGCTGTGGAGCTAGCTAGCTCTTACTGGCGTCCTGCTGGAGATATCTCTCTGTTGAGGGAGCATAGAGCTGTGGAGCTAGCTAGCTTCTCTGGTGTCCTGCTGGAGATATCTCTCTGTTGAGGGAGCACAGAGCTGTGGAGCTAGCTAGCTTCTCTGGTGTCCTGCTGGAGATATCTCTCTGTTGAGGGAGCACAGAGCTGTGGAGCTAGCTAGCTTCTCTGGTGTCCTGCTGGAGATATCTCTCTGTTGAGGGAGCATAGAGCTGTGGAGCTAGCTAGCTTCTCTGGTGTCCTTCTGGAGATATCTCTCTGTTGTGGGAGCATAGAGCTGTGGAGCTAGCTAGCTTCTCTGGTATCCAGCTGGAGATATCTCTCTGTTGAGGGAGCACAGAGCTGTGGAGCTAGCTAGCTCTTACTGGTGTCCTGCTGGAGATATCTCTCTGTTGAGGGAGCACAGAGCTGTGGAGCTAGCTAGCTCTTACTGGTGTCCTGCTGGAGATATCTCTCTGTTGAGGGAGCATAGAGCTGTGGAGCTAGCTAGCTCTTACTGGTGTCCTGCTGGAGATATCTCTCTGTTGAGGGAGCACAGAGCTGTGGAGCTAGCTAGCTTCTCTGGTGTCCTGCTGGAGATATATCTCTGTTGAGGGAGCATAGAGCTGTGGAGCTAGCTAGCTCTTACTGGTGTCCTGCTGGAGATATATCTCTGTTGAGGGAGCATAGAGCTGTGGAGCTAGCTAGCTCTTACTGGTGTCCTGCTGGAGATATCTCTCTGTTGAGGGAGCACAGAGCTGTGGAGCTAGCTAGCTCTTACTGGCGTCCTGCTGGAGATATCTCTCTGTTGAGGGAGCACAGAGCTGTGGAGCTAGCTAGCTCTTACTGGTGTCCTGCTGGAGATATCTCTCTGTTGAGGGAGCACAGAGCTGTGGAGCTAGCTAGCTCTTACTGGTGTCCTGCTGGAGATATCTCTCTGTTGAGGGAGCATAGAGCTGTGGAGCTAGCTAGCTTCTCTGGTGTCCTGCTGGAGATATCTCTCTGTTGAGGGAGCACAGAGCTGTGGAGCTAGCTAGCTCTTACTGGTGTCCTGCTGGAGATATCTCTCTGTTGAGGGAGCACAGAGATGTGGAGCTAGCTAGCTTATCTGGTGTCCTGCTGGAGATATCTCTCTGTTGAGGGAGCATAGAGCTGTGGAGCTAGCTAACTTCTCTGGTGTCCTGCTGGAGATATCTCTCTGTTGAGGGAGCATAGAGCTGTGGAGCTAGCTAGCTTCTCTGGTGTCCTGCTGGAGATATCTCTCTGTTGAGGGAGCACAGAGCTGTGGAGCTAGCTAGCTTCTCTGGTGTCCTGCTGGAGATATCTCTCTGTTGAGGGAGCACAGAAGCTTTGGAGCTAGCTAGCTTCTCTGGTGTCCTGCCTGGAGATATCTCTCTGTTGAGGGAGCATAGAGCTGTGGAGCTACCTAGCTCTTAAACTGGTGTCCTGCTTGGAGATATCATCTCTGTGTGAGGGAGCAAGAGCTGTGGAGCTAGCTAGCTTCTCTGGTGTCCCTGCTGGAGATATCCTCTGGTTGAGAGGGAGGCACAGAGCTGTAGGGAGCTAGCTAGCTCTAACTGGCGTCCTGCTGGAGATATCTCTCTGTTGAGGGAGCTTAACAGGGTCCGGAGCTAGCTAGCTACTCTGCAGTTACCCTCCTCGGTCAAAGCCAGATTAATATCCTATTTGATGTGTTCCAACAGTGAGTTGAGCTGCTACTGAGCCAACGGCTAGTCCTGTTCCAACGGTGAGTTGAGCCTAGCTACTGAGCCAACGGGCTAGTCCTGTTCCAACAGTGCGTGAGCTGCTACTGAGCCAACGGGCTAGTCTGTTCCAACAGGAGTTGAGCTGCTACTGAGCCAACGGGCTAGTCCTGTTCCAACAGTGAGTTGAGCTGCTACTGAGCCAACGGGCTAGTCCTGTTCCAACAGTGAGTTGAGCTGCTACTGAGCCAACGGGCTAGTCCTGTTCCAACAGTGAGTTGAGCTGCTACTGAGCCAACGGGCTAGTCCTGTTCCAACAGTGAGTTGAGCTGCTACTGAGCCAACGGGCTAGTCCTGTCCAACAGTGAGTTGAGCTGCTACTGAGCCAACGGGCTAGTCCTGTTCCAACAGTGAGTTGAGCTGCTACTGAGCCAACGGGCTAGTCCTGTTCCAACAGTGGGTTGAGCTGCTACTGAGCCAACAGGCTAGTCCTGTGCTTCCAAAAAGGGGAGATCTAAAGCACCCTAGTTACAAGAAGATCATGGTCTGGGATTTGGTGTGTTAAATGATGACGTTTGTCTTTCGGTCCATTAGGGTTTGATTACTTGGGAATGTTGAGGTTCCCCTGATGAATGTATGAAACTGTTTGCTGTCCGACAGCACCTGAGTTGGGTCTGTATTTTCCTGTATGTGTGTGTGTGTGTGTACATGCCTGCTTGCATGTGTGTCTGTTACTGTGTGTGTGTGTGTGTGTTCCTCTGCTTTAGTGTGTGAAGGAGCTCGGGAGGCTGTGCGTTGCAGTGGCGGGTGGCTGGTTGCCTGGCATTGATCAAGCGTCTCTCCAGGACATAAATACAGGCTGAATAGATTCCAGATTCCAGTCGAGGCTCTGACCACAATTAAAAATGATCGATTGTTAAGGGAATTCATCATTAAGGGAGTAAAACAAATACCTAACTGCTGGCAAATGTACATAACAATGAATGTTGAACGCCTGCTTAATTGTATCACTTCAGGGCTACTCTGTACGACAGTTTGTTAAATAAGACATGGGGTTTGCGTCTCAAATGGCACCCTATTCCCAATATAGTGCGCTACTTTCGACCAGAGCCTTTTTAGTATGCACTCATGGTTCAACTCTGAACCACCCAGAATAGACCAACCCCTTAACAAGGGGTTACTCTGACGCTTGGCTTCCTGCATGTCATTTCCTTTAGAGTCTCCCAGGCTCCTGCACATACGGAGACCTCTCCGTAGAAATCAAAGCCCTGAACTGGAGTACTGGCTGGGGCAATATGTAGCCTATCATGCTTCTCAGAGTAGGATCGGGATCCCCCCTGTCCCCATGTCATCTTTATTCATTAGTGATCCATGAGGCTAAACTGATCCTAAATCAGCACTCCTACTATGTGGCCATGGTACGTACTGCCAGAGAAGGAATCAGATGACTGCTGAATCACCCTCACCTTAGCTTCTTGGAAGCACTTCCCACCCTGACCTCTAGAGGCACTACTGTTCTGCACCACTAGTTCTTTAGGCAGTCCAGGGACAGGTCTGTCTGGCTGGCTGATGGTGTCAAGTTGTGCTTCTAGAAGCCTATGGCTGCTTCCTCATATAGCACCCTATTTCCTTTAGGCCTACAGGGCTCTAGTCTAAAGTAGTGCACTATAAAGGGAATAGGGTGCCATTTGGGACACAGAACACCCCTATGTCTTCATTCTCTTCAGGTCGCTGGCTGATGATGTCAGGTTAAGTTGTGCTTCTAGGCTGGTCTGATACATTCATTCTCATCTAAACCAGACAGGGCTGTGGCGGATGGAGGCGGGAGAGATGGGGCTGGATGAGTGGGATGGCGGGGCTGGAGGAGGAGTGGGGATAGGCTGGGGCTGATGAGTGGATAAAGGCTGGGGCTGATGAGTGGGGATAGTCTGGGGCTGGAATGAGTGGGATAGGCTGGGGGCTGTGGCTGGATGGAGTGGATAGGCTGGGCGGGATGAGTGGGATAGGCTGGCTGGGGGCTGGTGGCTGGATGGAGCGGATAGGCTGTGGCTGGATGGAGTGGGATAGGCTGGGGCCTGATGGAGTGGGAGAGGCTGGGGCTTGGCTGGGTGAGTGGGATAGGCTGGGCTGGATGGAGTGGGATAGGCTGTGGGCTGGATGGAGTGGGAGAGGCGGGGGCCTGTGGCTGGATTGAGTGGGATAGGAATGGGGCTGGATGGGGTGGATAGGCTGGGGCTGGATGAGCGGGATAGGCTGGGGCTGGATGGAGTGGGATAGGATTGGCTTGATGTGAGTGGGAATAGGATGGGCGGGATGGATCGGGATAGGCTGGGGCTGGAATGGAGTGGGGATAGGCTGGGCGGGATGGGAGTGGGATAGGCTGGAAATGGAGTGGGATAGGAGGTTGGGGCTGGATGGAGGGGGGATGGCGGGGTCTGTGGCTGGAGGAGTGGGAATAGGAGGGGGCGGGAGGGAGTGTGATAGGCTGGGCTGGATGGAGTGGGGATAGGCGTGGGGCTGTGGCTGGATGGGAGTAGGATAGGCGGGGCTGGATGGAGTGGGATAGGCTGGGGCTGGAATGGGTTGGGATAGGCGGGCTGTGGCTGGATGGAGGTGGATAGGATGGGGCGGGATGAGTGGGAGACCTGTGGCTGATGGAGTGGGGGGATAGGGATGGGGGCTGGATGAGTGGGATGGGTTGGGGCTTGGATGAAGTGGGATAGGCTGGGGCTGGATGGAGTGGAGAGGCCTGGGTCTGGGATGGAGTGGGATAGGCGGGGGGCTGGATGGAGTGGGAATAAGGCGGGGGCTGGATGGAGTGGGATAAGGCTGGGGCTGGATGGGTGGGATAGGTGGGGCTGGTCTGGATGGAGGTGGTATAGGCTGGGTCGGAGGAGTGGGGATAGGCTGGGGGCGGGGGCTGGATGAGTGGGATAGGCTGGGGGCTGGATGGAGTGGGATAGGCTGTGGCTGTGATGGAGTGGGATAGCTGTGCTGGATGAGGGCGGAGATAGGAATGGGCTGATGAGTGGATAGGCTGGGGCGGGAGGGAGTTGGGATAGGCTGGTGGCTGGGGGGCTGGATGGAGTGGGATAGGGGGGGCTGGATGGAGTGGGATAGGCTGGGGCTGGATGGAGTGGGATAGGTTGGGGCTGGATGGAGTGGGATAGGGCCTGGGCTTGAAGTGGAGTGGGTAGGGCTGGGGCTGGGGCTGGATGGAGTGGGATAGGCTGGGGCTGGATGGAGCGGGATAGGAATGGTGCTGGATGGAGTGGATAGGCTGGGGCGGGGGCTGGAGGAGTGGGATAGGCTGGGGCTGGGATGGAGTGGGATAGGATGGGCGGATGGAGTGGGATAGGCTGGGGCTGGATGGAGTGGGATAGGCTGGGGCTGGGGCTGGATGGAGTGGGATAGGCTGGGGCTGGATGGAGGTGGGATAGGCTGGGGCTGGATGGAGTGGGATAGTTGGGGCTGGATTGGAGTGGATAGGCTGTGGGGCTGATGGAGTGGGATAGGCTGGGGCTGGGCGTGATGGAGTGGGATAGGCTGGGGCTGGATGGGTGTGGTCGTGTGGGGCTGGGCTGTGGATGGAGTGGGATAAGGCTGGGGCTGGATGGAGGGGTAGGCGTTGCTGGGCGGGAGGGAGTGGAGAGGGCTGGGGCTTGGATGGAGTGGGATAGGCTGGGGCTGGATGGAGTGGGATAGGCTGGGGCTGGATGGGTGGGATAGGTTGGTGGGCTGGATGGAGTGGGAATTAAAAGGCTGGGTCTGGGTGGAGTGGGATAGGCTGGGCTGGATGGAGTGGATAGCTGGGGCTGGATGGAGTGGGAATAGGCTGGGGTGGATGGAGTGGATAAGGCTGGGGGCAGGGCGGAATGGGAGGGGAATAGGCTGGGCTGGATGGAGTGGATAGGCCTGGGGCTGGAATGGAGTGGGATAGGCTGGGCTGGATGAGTGGGATATGCGGTGGGGCTGGTCTGGGGAGTGGGATAAGGCGGGGCTGGATGGGTGGGATAAAGGCTGGGGCTGGATGGAGTGGGATAGGCTGGGTCTGGATGGAGTGGGATAGGCTGGGGCTGGATGGAGTGGGATAGGCTGGGGCTGGATGGAGTGGGATAGGCTGGGGCTGGATGGAGTGGGTTAGGCTGGGGCTGGATGGAGTGGGATAGGCTGGGGCTGGATTGAGTGGGATAGGCTGGGGCTGATGAAGTGGGATAGGCTGGGGCGGATGGAGGTGGTATAGGCTGGGGCTGGATGGAGTGGGATAGGCTTGGGCTGGATGAGTGGGATAGGCTGTGGCTGATTGAAGTGGGATAGGGATGGGGTCGGGGATGGAGCGGGTAGCTGTTGGCTGGGGCTGGGTGGAGGTGGGGATAGGCTGGGGCTGGATGGGAGTGGGATAGATGGGGCTGGATGAGTGGGGATAGAGGCTGGGGCTAGGGCGATGGAGTGGGATAGGATGGGGCTGGATGGAGTGGATAGCTTGGGCTGGATGGAGTGGGATAGGCTGGGGCTGGATGGAGTGGGATAGGTTGGGGCTGGATGAGCGGATAGGGCTGGGGCTGGATGGAGTGGGATAGGCTGGGGGCTGGATGGAGTGGGATAGGTTGGGGCTGGATGGAGTGGTATAGGTTGGGCTGGATGAGTGGGATAGGCTGGCTGGATGGAGTGGGTATAGCTGGGACTGGGAGGAGTGGGATAGGCTGTGGGCTGGATGGGGGAGTGGGATAGGCTGGGGCTGGGATGGAGTGGGATGAGGCTGGGGCGGGAATGGAGTGGTGGGATAGGCGGGGGCTGATGGAGTGGGATAGGCTGGGGCTAAGGATGGAGTGGGATACTGGTGCTGGGGGCTGGATGGAGTGGATAAGGCTGGGCTGGATGGAGGGGGATAGGCTGGGGGCTGGAGGAATGGGATAGGCTGGTGCTGGATGGAGTGGGATATGGTTGGGTCTGGATGGAGGGATAGGCCTGGTGAGGGGGGGCGGGATGGAGTGGGAATAAGGCTGGGCTGGATGGCGGTAGGGATAGGTGGGGCTGGATGGAGTGGATAGGCTGGTGCTGGTGCTGGATGAGTGGGATAAGGCTGGGTCTGGGCGCTGATTGGAGGGGGATAGGCTGGGGCCTGATGGAGGTGGGATAGGCCTGGGGCTGGATGGAGTGGGAATGGCTGGGGGGCGGGATGGAGTGGGATAGGCTGGGGCTGGATGGAGTGGGATAGGCTGGGGCTGGGGCTGGATGGAGTGGGATAGGCTGGGGCTGGATGGAGTGGGATAGGCTGGGGCTGGATGGAGTGGGATAGGCTGGGGCTGGATGGAGTGGGATAGGCTGGGGCTGGATGGAGTGGGATAGGCTGGGGGCTGGATGGAGTGGGATAGGCTGGGGCTGGATGGAGTGGGATAGGCTGGGGCTGGATGGAGTGGGAGAGGTTGGGCCGGATGGAGTGGGGATAGGTCTGGGGCGTTGGATGGAGGTGGGATAGTTGGCTGGATGGAGTGGGATAAGGCTGGGGCTGTATGGAGTGGGATAGCTGGGGCTGTGGATGGGATAGTTGGGGCTGGATGGATTGGGATAGGTTGGGGCTGGAGGGAGTGGGATAGGCTGGGGCTGGATGGAGTGGGATAGGCTGGGGCTGGATGGAGTGGGATAGGCTGGGGCTGGATGGAGTGGGATATGTTGGGGCTGGATGGAGTGGGATAGGGTTGGGGCTGGAATGGAGTAGGGATAGGTTGGGGCTGGTGAGTGGGATAGGCTGGGGTCGGGGTGGAGTTGGATAGGCGATGCTGGGGGCCCTCATTTGGGATGGAGTGGGATAGGTTGGGCGGGATGGAGTGGGATAGGCTGGGGGCTGGGGCTGGATGGGAGTGGGATAGGCTGGGGCTGGATGGAGTGGGGATAGGCTGGGGCTGGATGAGGGGATAGGTTGGGCGGATGGAGGTGGGACGCGGCCGGGGGGCTGGATGGAGTGGGGATAGGCTGGGGCTGGATGGAGTGGGATAGGTTGGGGCGGGCATGGAGTGGATGGTTGGGGCTGGATGGAGTGGGATCGGTTGGGGGGGGACTAGGATGGCGTGGGCAGGCTGGGGCTGGATGGAGTGGATAGCTGGGGCTGGATGGAGTGGGATAGCTTGGCGGATGGAGTGGGATGAGGTTGGGCTGGATTGAAGTGGGATAGGTTGGGGCTAGGGCTGGATGGAGTGGGATAGGCTGGGGCTGGATGGAGTGGGATAGGCCGGGGGTGGGGCTGATGGAGATGGGATAGGCTGGGCTGGATGAGTGGGATAGTTTGGGGCTGGATGAGGAGGGAGAAGGCTGGGGATAGGGCTGGAGTGGAGTGGGATAGGGCTGGGGCTGGATGAGTGGGATAGGCTGGGGCTGGGGCTGGATGGAGTGGGATAGGCTGGGGCGGGATGGAGTGGGATAGGCTGGGGCTGATGGAAGTGGGATAGGTTGAGGGCTGATGGAGTGGGATAGGCCGGGGGCTGGAGGAGTGGGATAGGCTGGGGCTGGATGGATGGGAGAAGGCTGGGGCTGGATGGAGTGGTGAATAGGCTGGGTCTGGGGGCTGGATGGAAGTGGGATAAGGCTGGGGCTGGATGGAGTGCGGATAGGCTGGGGCTGGAGGGAGTGGGATAGCTGGGGGCTGATGGAGGGGGATTAAGGGCCCTGGGGCTGGGATGGAGTGGGATAAGGCTGGGGCTGGGGCGGGATGGAGTGGGATAGCTGGGGCTGGGGCTGGATGGGAGTGGGATAGGCTGGGGCTGGATGGAGTGGGATAGGCTGAGGCTGGGGCTGGGGCTGGATGGAGTGGGATAGGCTGGGGCTGGGGCTGGATGGAGTGGATAGGGCCTGGGGCTGGGAGGAGTGGGGATAGGCTGGCTGGATGGAGTGGATAGGCTGGGGCTGGGATGGGAGTGGGAATAGGCTGGGGCTGGGCTGGAGATGGAGTGGGGATGGCTGGGATGGATGGAGTGGGATAGGCTGGGGCTGGATGGAGTGGGATAGGCTGGGGCTGGATGGAGTGGGATAGGCTGGGGCTGGATGGAGTGGGATAGGTTGGGGCTGGATGGAGTGGGATAGGCTGGGGCTGGATGGAGTGGGATAGGCTGGGGCTGGATGGAGTGGGATAGGTTGGGGCTGGATGGAGGGGGATGGCTGGTCTGGATGGAGTGGGATAGGCTGGGGCTGGATGGAGTGGGATAGGCTGGTGCTGGATGGAGTGGGATAGGCTGGTGCTGGATGGAGTGGGATAGGCTGGGGCTGGAATGGAGTGGAATCGAGAGGGTGGGGCTGGAGGGAGTGGGATAGGCCTTGTTGCGCTGGATGGATGGGATAGGCTGGGGCTGGATGGAGTGGGGATAGGCTGGTGCTGGATGGAGTGGGATAGGCGGGGCTGGATGGAGTGGATAGCTGGGCGGGATGGAGTGGGATAGGCTGGGGCGGATGGAGTGGGATAGGCTGGGGCTGGATGATATGGGATAGCTGGTGCTGGATGGAGTGGATAGGCTGGGCTGTATGTGTGGGATAGGCTGGGGCTGGAATGAGTGGGATAGAGAGGCTGGGGCTGGGGCTGGATGGAGTGGGATAGGCTGGGGCTGGATGGAGTGGGATAGGCTGGGGCTGGGGGCTGGATGGGATGGGATAGGATGGGGCTTGGATGGGTGGGATAGGTTGTGGCTGGAATGAGTGGGATAGGCTGGGGCGGAGGAGTGGGATAGGGTCCTTGTGGGGCTGGGTGGGAGGGGATAGGACTGGGCTGGAGGGAGTGGGATATCTGGGGCTGGATGGAGTGGGATAGGCTGGGTCTGGGTGGAGTGGGATAGGCTGGTGCTGGGGCTGGATGGAGTGGGATAGGCTGGGGCTGGGGCTGAGGCTAAGGTGGTTGAATAGGTAATGATTGGGTGCTGTGGGTTTCAGAGTGCCCTATTAACCCAGCTGGGGTTAAATCAGATCCTCTCCTGGAGAACGTTTGCTCGGTGATGAGAGCCTCTCTACGCCACCGTTTCCATGGAAATGCAGCGAGGCAGGCAACGAGAGGTGCTGCTAGCTGGTGAGCCAGGCAGCCAGATCTGCTGCAGACCAGGCGGGGGCCATATAGGTGAATGATGATTCTTTAGATGGCCTGTACAGGACTATAGCCTATAGCTGCCTTGGCTGTTGATGGATTCATTCACAATGATCTAGCAGTTCATTCAAGATGACTTCCACTTAATATAATATCTTCCTGTATTAACCTGAAGCCTGCAGGACATGTCGTGTGGCTGTTGGGTATTTGATGGTGTAATATTTCTGCGTTGATTCATCCCTTCCATCCAACTCCTATGGAGATTGTGTTGGTGAATCTGCCTGCATGCCTTGGGGCTCCTAATGGGCATTGGTGGTCTACAACGGTGGCTAATGAAACAGAACACTTCACTTCTCCTGTTTGCTGTGAAACTAATGTCTAATGCAGAGGAGAGGAAAGCACTGGCAGTGTCCCAGAATGCCACCCTGTTCCCTGTGTGGTGCACTACTTTTGACCAGGACCCAATAGCCTAAAACCTAGTGGCCTAGTTGTCGGTAGTGGTTCCAAGCAGGACATAGCCTCTAGATGGTGCTAGTGCATCATGGGGAACCTGCTGGGTGTCACACTGCAGCAGCTGGGACCTGTAGAGAGACAAGAACACAGGGAGGAGGGATCACACTGTTAATACCTTCTTTCCTGTAGTATTATAACCAGCTGTGCTCTCTGTCTCTCTGTCTCTCTCTTTTTTTTCTCTCCTCTGTCTGTCTCTCTGTCCCGTCTCTCTCTCTCTCTGTCCCCCTCTTCTCCTCTGTCTCTGTCTCTGTCTCTCTGTCTCTCTCTCTCTCTCTTCCTCTCTCTCCCTCTCGCTCTCTCTTTCCTCTCTCTCGTCTCTCTCTCTCTCTCACATTCTCTCTCGTCACTCTCTTCTCTCTCCTCTCTCGATCGTGTCTCTCTCTTCTCCGTCTCTCGTTCTCTCTTGTCTTTCTCGATCTACGTCTTTGGCTGGCGGGGGGGGTCGTTCATGGTGGGGGGTCTGTCTTCTCCTCGTAAATCGCTCTCTCTCCTCGCGTTTTCTCTCGTCTCTTACTCGCTTCTCTCTTCGGTCCCGGGTCTTCTTTTCTCATCAGCCCCGTTGCTCTTCTGGGAACCCTCGGTCCCCTCTCATCATCAAAATACCGTTATGTGTTTCCCCTATTGGTCCCATTCTGCTGTGTCTCTCTCTTGTCCTGGTCTTTGGGGTAAACCCTTTTGGGGTTTTGGGAGGGGGGTGGAATCCGGGTCGAAACCTTCTGGCGGGCTCTCCTGGGGTTCCGGGGCTTTCCCCCGTTCTCTGCCCGGGCCTCTTCCTCCTTTTTTTTTGTCCCTCTTTTTCCTATTTTTCCCCCTTGGGCCTTTTTCTTATCTCTTGGTTTCCCCCCTTCTTCTCATTTTCGGGGGGGGGGGTTTCTTTTAAATTCGGTTCTTTCCCCGGGTTCCCGGGGGGGGGGTCTCTCTTTCTCCCGCCCCCCTTTCGGGTTCTTTTCTCGTCTTCCTCTTTTCCCCTTCTGGGTCGTTGGCACCGGCCTTTTGGGCTCGGGCGGGGGGGGAAGGGGTCAAACCGGGGGGGTTTCTGTCCCTGCCCGGGGGGGGTTACGGGGGAAGCGTTGCTCGGGGGAGGGGTTTTGGGACGGGGGGGGGTTTATCGATCAAAAAAATTTTGGGGGGGCCGGGGGGGTTTTTGGGTCTAATTTTCCGGGCGGCTTAAATTTCGGGCGGAGGTCCCCTCGGGGGTGGGGAAAAAGGGGGGGGGGGGGGTTTGGGGGGTTAGGGGTTAGGGGGGGTTCGCGGCCAAAAGTCTGAAAAACTGGCGGGGGGGGTGGGGGGGGGCCGGGGGGGGGGGGGGTGGCAAAAACCCCCAGGGGGGGGTTCCGGACGGGTCCTTTTCCCCCGGGGGCTTTCTTCGTCTCCCGTGTCTCTCTCTCTCTCTTTTTCAAATTTTGTCAAGGCCCTTTTAAGGGCCCTTTTTTTCAGGGGCCATTTGCGGGAACCTTTCTAAGTCTAAAATGGCTCATTGGAATCTGCCCCTCTGTCGGGACAATACAATTGCCCTGGGCTAAAATAAAAGGCTTTCTTTTCCAGACCCATTCTTTACCGCCCTCCGGCAGTGCTCCTAATTCACGGTTGTCTTGTTCTTAATAAAAAACCTGTTGCTCTTCTTAAACCCTTTTTTCCCCCTCTTTCCTCCCTCCCTTTCTCTCTGTTTTTTTTCCCCCCCCTTTCCCTCCTCCACTTTCTCCTTTTTTTTGGTTCCCCTCTTTCCCTCCCCACTTTCTCTTTTTGGTTTTTTCCCCCTTTCCTCTCCTCCACTTTCTCTCTTTTTTTGTTCCCCTTTTTCCCCTCCCCCCTCCATTTTCCCCCTTCCTTGTTTTTTGTTCCCCTCCCCTCTCCTCCACTTTCTCTCTGGTTTTTCCCCCCTCTTTCCTCCCCTTTCCACTTTCTCTCTGTGTTTTTTCCCCCTTTTTCCCTCTCCCCCAAACTTTCTCTCGGGTGTTGTTTCCCCTTTTTTCCTCCCGGCCCCTTTCTCTCTGTGTTTTTCCCCCTCTTTCCTCCCCCATTTTGGTTTTCCCCTGTGTTGTTCCCCCTTTTTCCTCTCCTCCACTTTCCCCGGGTGTTTTTTCCCCCCTCTTTCCTCTCCCCATTTCTCCTGTTTTGTTTCCCCCTCTTTCCTCCCTCCATTTTCCCTCTCTGTTTGTTCCCCTCTTTTCTTCCTCCACTTTCTCTTTTTTTTCCCCTCTGTGTTTTTTCCCCCCTCTTTCCTCTCCCCCAAAACTTTCTCTCTGTGTTTTTTCCCCTCTTTCCCTTTCCTCCCTCCTTTTTCCCTCTCTGTTTTGGGTTCCCCCCTTTTTTCCTCTCCTCCACTTTCTCCTTCTTTTTTTCCTGTGTTGTTCCCCCTTTCCTCTCCTCCACTTTCTCCCTTTCCTCTGTTTTTTTCCCCCCTTTTTTCCTCTCCCCACTTTTCTCTCTGTTTTTTTCCCCCTTTTTTTCCCCTCCCCTTTCCACTTTCTCTACTTTCTCTCTTTTTTGTTCCCCTCTTTCCTCTCCTCCCTTTTTTCCCTTTTTCTCCCCCTGTGTTGGGTTCCCCTCTTTCCCCCTCCCTTTTTCTCTCTGTTTTTTTCCCCTTTTTTCCTCCCTCCCCTTTCTCTCTGTGTTTTCCCCCCTCTTTCCTTTTCCTCCACTTTCTCTCGTGTTTTTTCCCCCTTTTTCCCTTTCCCCTTTCCCCCACTTTCTCTTTTGTGTTGTTCCCCTTTTTCCTCTCCTCCACTTTTCCCCTTTTTTTGGGGTTTCCCCCCCTTTCCTCCCCTCCACTTTCTCTCTGTGTTTTTTCCCCCCCTTTCCCTTCCCCCACTTTCCTCTGGGGTTTTCCCCTCTTTTCCCCCTCCCCCCATTTTTCTCTTTTGGTGTTTTCCCCCCTTTTTCCCTCTCCTCCACTTTCTCTACTTTTTTCTCTTGTGTTGTTCCCCTTTTTTTTTCCTCCCCCCCCTTTCTCTCTTTGTTGTTTCCCCCTTTTCCCCTCTCCCCCTTTCCTCTGTTTTTGTTTCCCTCTTCCTCTCCCCATTTTTCTCTCTGTGTTTTTCCCCCTTTTTCCTTTTCCTCTCCCCCCCCTTTTCCCTCTGTGTTGTTCCCCCTTTCCTCCCCTCCCCCTTTCCACTGTTTGTTCCCCCCCTTTTCCTCTCCCCCTTTTTTCTCTTTTGTGTTTTCCCCTTTTTCCTTTTCCCTCTTTCCCCCCCCCTCCGGGGTCCCTGGTGACTGGTTTTTTTTTGTGAGAGGGAATTCGACAGACAATTTGGCCTTTTTCCTTCCCCCCCCGGGTTTCCTTTCCCTCCTCCTCTCTCCCCCCTCCCCCTTCTCTGGGGGGGGGCCCGTTTTAAAAAGGGGAATAAGTCCTGAATGAACTGGTGATTACATGTAAAAGTCGAGTGGGGACAATAAACCCGGGCTTCTGATGGGTTTTTAAATTTCCCCCTTAATTGGGGGAATTAGCAATAGAAAAACCCAAACCGCCCCGGGGGTTGAAACCCAAATTACCTATGGGGCTCGGGTTTCTAAAGTAGTGCACTAATAAAGGAATAGGGCGCCTCATGGGTCAAAAAGTAGCTCGCTGTTTGTCAGACGGACGGGCCGATTGTCTCTTCATTATGACGTCGTCCCCGGCCGAGAGGGAAAGGCGCTGAAAAAGGGGGAAAGGGGCTTCAACCGCATCATTTGGATTCTACATTAAGGTTTAGGCTGCCATTGGGGCGATGGAGAGGCGTTACGCACCGTCCCGTCCCGTCCCTCCCTCTCCTCCACTCCTCTCTGTTCTGTTTTTCCCGGTGCCCCCCCATCCCTGATGATGAGAGAGCGTTACGCACCTTCCCCTCCCCCCTCCCTCCCCCCCCCTCTCCTCTACTCCTCTCTGTTCTGTTTTTCCCGGTGCCCCCCCCATCTCTGATGATGGAGAGAGCGTTACGCACCTTCCCTCCTCTCCTCATTCCTCTCTGTTTTTTTTTGGACGCCCCCCCCCCCCCCCCCCCCCCCCCCCCTCTGATGATGTTTAAAAATGGGGAGGGCCGTGGTTTGTCTTCAATAATGCAGAGAGAGTTTCCATGAAGCTGAGCTGACTGGCTCCAGTCAAAAAAAGGTGCTGAATCACAGTACAGGGGAGAGAGGAAGGGGAAACAAAACCAACCCAGCCAGGATGCACTCTATCTTAGGGTAGCACGCTGGAGTACGCAACCATCACCACACATTTTTACTCCAATGGCCTCGCCGTAAAGGCCCGCTCGCCCTACCTTGTTTGAAGCTTTGTTTTCACACTTCTACGTCTTTTAAGACGCCCCTTGAACCGAAGGCCCTTTTCCTCATCATGCCAGTTTTAATGATGTATCCCCCTCCGTGCAATTGGGCCTTTTTTTTAAGTTTGAGAATTGAAAGTACGTCATCAGTCCAATGTCCGTTCTTTTTGAGAGGGGGTTTTTTTTTTTTGAGTAGGGATAAATGGCCGAAATCAATGGTTTTTTTCAATCAAAAAGGC
>LR778274.1:23510978-23568478 GCA_902810595.1 Coregonus sp. 'balchen'
GGAAAATGCGTTAAAATTGATCTGTTTTCTGCCGGTTTTTCAATCTGTAAGTCCCAATGGGGGGGGGGGGTAAGAGTTCTGAACAATGCTCTTTCCATAGGTAGGGAGTGTATGTGTTTGTGACGTGCTTTGGAGGCTTTTAAAATGCTCCTCGGCACCAGAGATGATGGAGAAGAGGAAAGAGGCTGTGCATGTAGCTGGAAGAGGAAGACGACGTAACCTTTTCTCCTCGTTGTCTTTGACCAGTTCACACTCTGAAAATGCGTCTGAATTGGAAAAAAACAAGATGTTTTCACTGTCAATGTTGATTAGCGTCCTGCTATTCTGGTGCAGACCTTTCTTTGTGTGAGCGCCGTCTTCTTTAGAACCTGGGGAAATAGGAAGCAGAACGCATTTGATTAGAGGAGATAATGCAACCATTATTAAACCCATCAGCAGGCAGGCCTGTTGTATAGGACTGACATCACCTGGAGAGATACAACACCACAGGGGTTAGAAGAGAAGGAGGGAGGGAGGGAGGGAGGGGAGGGGGGAGGGGGGGGAGAGGGGGAGGGGGGAGGGAGGGGAGGGGGGGATAGGGAGAGGGGAGGAGGGGGGGAGGGAAAGGGGGGAGGGAAGGGGAGAGGGGGGGGAGGGGAGGGGGGAGGGAGGGGGAGGGAGGGGAGGGGGGGGGAGGGAGGGGAGGGGAGGGAGGGAGAGAAATTGACAAAAAAGGATGAACAATGATTGGAAGACACGACACAGTGATGAACAGACATATGAATGTGACAGGTTAAAGTAATGTTCCCAGGAATAAAGAAACACATGAATGTGACAGGTTAAAGTAATGTTCCCAGGAATAAAGAAACACATGAATGTGACAGGTTAAAGTAATGTTCCCAGGAATAAAGAAACATGAATGTGACAGGTTAAAGTAATGTTCCCAGTAATAAAGAAACATGAATGTGACAGGTTAAAGTAATGTTCACAGGAATAAAGAAACATGAATGTGACAGGTTAAAGTAATGTTCCCAGGAATAAAGAAACATGAATGTGACAGGTTAAAGTAATGTTCCCAGGAATAAAGAAACATGAATGTGACAGGTTAAAGTAACGTTCCCAGGAATAAAAGAAACACATGAATGTGACAGGTTAAAGTAATGTTCCCCAGGAATAAAAAAAAAACACATGAATGTGACGGGTTTTTAAATATGTTCCCAGGAAAAAAGAAACACTAAATTTGGGGACAGGTTAAAGTAATTTTCCCAGGAATAAAGAAAACACATGAATGTGACAGGTTAAAGTAATGATCCCAGTAATAAAGAAACATGAATGTGACAGCTTAAAGTCATGTTCCCAGGAATAAAGAAACATGAATGTGACAGGTTAAAGTAATGTTCCCATGAATAAAGAAACATGAATGTGACAGGTTAAAGTAACGTTCCCAGTAATAAAGAAACATGAATGTGACAGGTTAAAGTAACGTTCCCAGTAATAAAGAAACACATGAATGTGACAGGTTAAAGTAATGTTCCCAGGAATAAAGAAACACATGAATGTGACAGGTTAAAGTAATGTTCCCAGGAATAAAGAAACACATGATTGTGACAGGTTAAAGTAATGTTCCCAGGAATAAAGAAACACATGGTAGAAATAAATACTAATAGGATGTAAAGCAAGAGGAACATGAAAGCAACATGTTAAAAGTGTGCTTATTTTGTGTTTGTGTGTATAATGTTTGTGTTTAATCAGAGATGAAACTCTCCATTAATACAAATAAGGCAGATAACAGTAGTCCAAGGGAAGCAGGCTGTCTGATTATATGTTGAACTTTCAACATCAACAACTAGTCTATATGAAAATCACTTCTGTTGTTCTTTATGAGGAGCCAAGAGTCAGAAGATAAGGGGACCAAATGGAACCCTATTCACTATGTAGTGCACTACTTTTGACCCCGGGCCCCTAGGGAAGCTTGTTTGAAAGTAGTGCGTGAATAGGGAATAGGGTTCATTGGACAACATCCAGAGGGGCCTTATGGGTTAAAATAACACCCCCCAAAAAGGACCCCAAACAGGTACCCCAAACAGATACCCCCAAAAAAGGGACCCAAAAGATACCCAAACAGATACCCCAAAAAAGGTACCCCAATCAGATACCCCAAAAGGTACCCCCCCAGGTTTCCCCCCAAAAAGGTTTCCCCAATCAGATACCCCAAACGGGACCCAAAAGGTACCCCCCAAAAGGTACCCTAACAACCCCAAAAAGGACCCCAAACAGGTACGCCAAACAGGTACCCCAAACAGGTACTCCAAACAGGTACCCCAAACAGGTACGCCCAAAAAAAATACCCCAAACAGGTACCCAAACGATACCCCCAAAAAGGTACCCCAAAAAGTACCCCCCAAAAAGGGGGACCCCAAAAAGGCCCCCCAAAAGGTACCCCCCAAAAACCCCCCAAAAAGGTCCCCCAACAACCCAAAAGGTACCCCAAAAAGGACGCCCAAAAAAAGGACCCCCAAACGGGACTCCAAACAGGTACCCCAAAAAGGGGACGCCAAAAAAAGAACCCAAAAGGTACCCCAAAAGTATCCCAAAAGGTACCCCAAACAGAACCCCAAAAGGACCCCAAAAAGGTACCCCCAAAAAGGTACCCTAAAAACCCCAAAAAGGTACCCCAAAAGGTAACCCAAACAGGACCCCAAACGGAAACCCAACAACCCAAAAAGGACCCCAAAAGGTACCCCCAAAAAACCCCTAGAGGGCCCCAAAAAATACCCCAAACGGTACCCTAAAAGGTACCCCCCAAAAGAACCCAAAAGGTACCCCCCAAAACGGACCCCAAAAAAACCTCAAACAGGTAACACGAAGTACCCCCAAACAGGTACCCCCAAAGACCCCCAAAAATCAAAAGGTAAAAAACCCCCCCAAAAAAGGTAAAAAAAAGGACCCCCAAATTTCCCCAATCAACCCCAAAAAGGTACCCCCCCCCCCCCCCCCCAAAAAAAAGTACCCCAAAAAAAAAAAAAAAAAAGAACCCAAAAACCCCCAAAAAGGAAAAAACCCCAAAAGGAAAACCCCAAAAACCCCAAAAAAAACGGTAAAAACAACCAAAAAGGTACCCCAACAACCCCAAAAGGTCCCCTAAAAAACCCCAAAAAGGTCCCTAACAACCCCCAAAACCCCTAACAAAAAAAAAAAGGGCCCCTAACAACCCCAAAAAGGTACCCCAACAACCCCAAAAAGGGCCCAAAACCCCAAACAGGACCCCTAAAAACCCCAAAAAAGGTCCCCCAACAACCCCAAACAGGTACCAACAACCTAAAAAAGGTACCCCCAACAACCCCAAAAAGGTACCCCAACAAACCCCAAACATGTACCCCAAGGTAACCACCAAACAAGACCATCTTGTCTATCGTGTTTGGGGACAGGGCCCCACCACCGTGTGTCAGGCAAACTTGATGATGGGTTAGAGTCAGGTTGGGTAACGGGTGTACAAGAAGGGGGGCTGAGACCCCCATGTTGAGGATCAGCGGGGTGGGGGTGGGGGTTTCTTTTGCTTTTTAAAAGGGTCTTAAAAAAACAAGGGATGCTAAAAGGATATTATATTATGCATTGCCTGGGGGGGAAAAATGGTTTTTATATTTTATTGAATAATCACCTAGTGAAAAAAAAATATTTTGTCACTGACTGGTGAACCTTTTTTTTTTTGAATCCCGTGAAGGGCACGAAGTCACTGACCAAAAAGGGAACGTTTTCCACTTCTGGGTGCAGGTGTGAGGAGGGGTTCCCAGAGGCACCCAAATTTTCAGACGACCACGCGTGACCGACAGCAGAGGAGGAGACAGAACAATGACGACTGAGCGTGGAGACAGAGCCCGCAGAGGTAGGGACGAGAACACTGACGACCCCGCAGCGGTGGGGGGGACAGGACAGCAGAGGTAGGAGAAAGAAACACGACGCCCTGAGAGGTAGGGGGGACGAGCCAGCAGAGGTAGGAGACAGAGACACACTGACGACCTGCAGAGGTAGGAGACAGAGCCAGCAGAGGTAGGAGACAGAGACCATGCACCTGCGAGGTAGGAGACAGAGCCAGAAAGGTAGGGAAGAGCCAGCAGAGGTAGGAGCAGAGAACACTGAAACCCGCAGAGGGAGGGAAGAGCCCGCAGAGGGAGGAGACAGAGACACAGAGACCGAGAGGTAGGAGACAGAACACATGAGACCCGCAGGGTAGGGGAAGAGCCAGCAGAGGTAGGAGACAGAGACACACTGACGACCTGCAGCGGGAGGAGACAGAGCCAGCAGAGGTAGGAGACAGAACACTGAAGCCTCAGGGTAGGAGAAGAGCCAGAGGGTAGGGCAGAGAACCCCCCGGACCCGCGCGGTAGGAGACAGAGCCAGCAGAGGTAGGGGACAGGGGAAACATACAACGCAGCGTGTAGACAGAGCAGCAGAGGAGGAGAAGAGACACACTGGACCCCCAAAAGGTAGGGACAGAGCCCGCGAGGTAGGAGACAGAGACACATGAGACCGCAGGGTAGGGAACAGAGCCAGCAAAGGGAGGAGGGGCAGAGACACCTGCGACCCAGCGGAGGAGGGAAAAACCAGCAGAGGAGGAGACAGAGACACACTGACGACCTGCACGGGTAGGAGGGAAAAGCCGCAGGGGGTAGGGGAAGAGACACATGACGACCTCCAGAGGTAGGGCAGGAAGCAGGGTAGGAGACAGAGACACACTGAACCTGAGGGGGAGGAGACAGACCAGCAGAGGGGGACAGAGACACATGACGGGCCTGCAGCGGTAGGGGACAGAGCCCGAAAAGGGGGGAGACAGAGCACATGACGACCCGCACGGTAGGGGACGAGCCAGCAGAGGTAGGAGACGGGAAATCCCACTCCATTAAAAACACCAAACCATTTTCACCTACCAGAAAGGAATTCCTTGTTCCTTCCTGTTTACCTATAATCCCCGAAGATTTTACCGTTTTTGTATTTTTTTTGAAAGCCTGTGAAATTTTGCTATTTTGTTTTCCTGTCGTTTTTTATGTGGTTATTTTCCACCGAGGGAAAGTATTCATTAATGAATAACTTTCTTTACAAAGGCACTCCCCAATCCCAGAATAGACAGCAAAAACCCACGCTTGTATTGTAAAATGAGAAAGTGGATTTAAAAAACATTCCATCAAAGAAAGGGCTTCGGGGGATTCTATTTGGACAGATACGGTGCCTATCCAATGAGATTATAAACACACAACACACCCCCACAACACCAAAAAACAACAACCAACACACACAACCACACAACACACCCCCAGTATCTCCCAAAGTTTTAATTGGCGAGAACAAATAACCCCACAGCCCCATTGATGTGTGGTGGGGCAGGACCTAGTGGTTTTTAAAACGTGGGGGAAAAGAAAAACCCCCCCCACCCCTTTTTTCTTCCCTCCCCCCTCCCCCCCTTTTTAAAATTTCTTGTTTATTTTATTTTAAATTTCTCCCCCCCAATTTTCTTTAAAATTTTACCTTAAACTTCTCCCCCTTTTCCCCCCTTTTTCCCCGCCCCTTTCATTTTTTTTTTACAAAAATATTTTTCTTTCTGTTCCCCCCCTTCTTTTATTTTTCTTTTTTAAAAAACCCCTTTCTCCCCTTCCCGTTTCCCTCACTCCTCTTTCTTTTCCCCTTTCCCTGTTCTTTCCCCAACGGTTTTGCACCCCCCTTCTCCCCCACATCCCCCCTCTTCCTGCCCCCCACCCCCCATTTTTTTTTTCCCGGGGCTTCTCCCTCACCCTATTCTCTCTCTTCTTCTCCCCTCACCCTCATTTATCTCTTTTCCCCCCACCCTCTTTTCTCCTCTCCTTTCTCTCCCCACCCCCCTCCCCGGGCTCCCCCCACCCAAAACCCCCCCCGCTCCACCCCCTTTCCCCCCCCAAAAAATTTCTTATTTGCTTTAAAAACCCCAATTTTCTGAACCCAAACCCAAAAAAACCCCATTCCCCCCACATAAATTTCTTTCTACCCCAAACCCCCCCGCCCTTTTCCCCCCTAACCTCCCCCCTTTTTCCCAAAATCCCCTTTTCTCCCTTCTTTTCCCTAACCCCCCCCCCTATTTTCCTTGGGGGTTTAAAAATTCCTCTTCGTTCCTTCCCCCCAACCCCTAAAATTTTTTCGGGCCCCCCCAAAAATTCCCTCCCTTCCCCCCCTCCTCTTCCCATCCCTCTCCCGTCCCCCACTCCCATTTCTTTTCCCAACCCCTCACCCCTCATTACTGCCCCCCTCCCAAAAAACCCCCCCCCAATCCAAACCCCCCCCCCCCCGGGGGAAACCCCCGGGGGGGGGGCCCCCAAACCCAAAAAACAAAAAAAAAACCCCCCCACCCCCCCAAAAACAAACAACGGGGCAAAAAACCAATGAAGGGAAGAAAAACCAAAAAAAGGGGAACAAAAAAAGAAAAGGGGGGAGAAGAAAGGAAGGGGGAGGGGAAAAAAGGGAAAAATTTTGTTCAAATTAACCCCAAAAATTTAAAAAATTTTTTTTTAAATTTATTTTTTATTTGTATATAAAAAAATTTAATTTTTTCTCTCCCTTTAAATTTAAAAATTTTTTTTTTATTGTTATAAAAAAATTTTTTTTTTGTTTTAAAAAAATTTATTTTATTTGTTCCCCTAATTATTTTCTTTTGTTTCTAAACCTCTATTTATTATTAAGTTTAAAACCTATTTTCTCCCTGTTTCCCCTTTACCCCTTTTTTGGGGGCCCCCTCCTTTACTTCCCTTTTGCCTTTAAAAACCTTTTTTTTTCTTTTTTTAAACCCCGGGGCCCCCCCAAAACCCCCCCCAAAAAAAAATTTTTTTTAAAAAAAAAAAAAAAAAAAGGAAAACCCACCCCAAAAAAAAAAGGGGGGAAAAAAAAAAAAGGGGGGGAGAAAAAAAAAAAATAAATTTTAAAAAGAAAAAAAAAAAGGGAAAAAAAAAAGGGCCCGAAAAAAAAAACCCCGCCCTTTTTAAAAAAAAAGGGGAAAAAAAATTTTTTTTCCCGCAAAAAAAAAAAGAAACCCCAAAAAAAAAATTTTTGTTTAATAAATAAAAATTTTAAAAAAATTTTTATAAAAAAAACCCAAAAAAAATTTTTCTTAAAAAAAAATTTATTTTTTTGATTAAAAAAAAATTATTTTTTTTGTTTTAAAAAAAATTCTATTTTTTATTTTCCCAAAATTCTATTTTTTTTGTTTTCAATCTACTATTCTCTTTATGTTTCCCCATTTTTTTTTGTCTCCCAAAAAAAATTTAAATTTTTTTTTTCCCTTTTTTAAAATTTTATATTCTTTTTATGTCTTCCCCCAATTATTAAATTTTTTTTGTATTTAAAAAAATTTTATTTTATTTTCTTTCTTTTTATTTTTTTTTCTTTTTTTTTTTTCTTTTGTTTTCCCTCAAAATTTCATTTCTCTTTCTTCCTTTATTTTTATTTATTTTTTTTAATTCTCCCCAAACCAACCCCCGGGGAAAAAACCCCCCCAAAAATTAAGCCCCCCCCCCCCACCCCCCCCAACCCCCCCCGTTTCCCCCAAAAAATTTTCCGGAAAAAAAAAAGGGGGGAAACCCCCGCCCCAAAACCCCACCCCAGGCCCCCCCCATTTTTAAAATTTGGGGGCCCAAAAAAAAAAAACCCCCCCCCCAAAAAAAAACCAAAAAAACCCCCGAAAAAAAAAAAAAAGAAAAAAAACCCCCCCCAAAAAAAAAAAAAAAAAAAAAACCCCAAAAAAAAAGAAAAAAAAAAAACAAAAAAACCCCCCCCCAAAAAAAGGGCCCCCCCCAAAAAAGGGCTCCCCCCCCCGAAAAATTTTTCCCCCCGAAATTTTTTTTGGCAAAAAATTTTTTATTTCCCTTTCCCCGGGGAAAAAACCCCATTTTTTTTCCCCCCAAACAAAAAAGGGGGGTTTTATTTTTAAAAAAATTTAAATTTTTTTTCCGTTTTCCCCCAATATTTTCTTCCGGGTTTCCCTACTCTTATGTTTTTATTCTTATTTTCTATTTTTTTTTCTTTCTTTTCTTCCTAAACCCCTATTTCTTTTTCTTTCAATCCCCTTTCTCCCCTTCCCCTCTCTCCCTACTTTCTTTTCTTTCTTTTGTTCTTCCTCCTCCTCTTTTTTTTCGTCCTCCTCACCCAAACACCCGGGGGCCCCCCCCAAAACCCCCCGGGTTTCCCCCCCCCTTTTTAACTCCAAAGTTTTCTCCCCTCCCCTTTTTCCCCTTTTTCCCCCCCCTCATTTCTCTTCCCGTTTTCCCCCATCCTTATTCTTCTTCTTCTCTCCCTACCCTCTTTTCCCCCTACGTCTTCCCACCCCCCCCCCTGCCCCCACCCCCATTTCTTTCCCGTTTTCCCCCCCACTCCCCCTATTTTCTCTCTTCCCCGTCTCTCCCCCCCCCCACTCCTCTCTTCTGCTCTCCCCCACCCTCATTCTCTCTCTTCCCGTCTTCCCCCTCCTTTTTTTATCCTGTCTCTCCCCCCTCCTTATTTTCCTCTCCCCGTTTTCCCAAATCTTATTCTCTCTCTTTGTCTTCCCCCTTTTTCCCATTTCCTCTTCCGTTTCCCCCCAAAACCCCCTTTGTTCCTTCACTTTTTTCTCTCTTCCGTCTTGTTTTCTTTTTTTGGGGTTTTTCTTCCCAAGGGATTAAGGGGGTTTTTCACAGCTCTTACAGCAAAGTATTTTGAAGTTTTGTACCTAGACTTTTAATGGGTCCCAAAGGCACCATTCCCATATGGGCCTGGGATTTGGGGCAAAAATGGTAAACCCAATATATTTTGGGAAATTTTTGTTTTCTCCCTTTATGAGTTTTTGGTTTATCATGTTACAAATGGGACTTTAAAAAGTAACTAACTAAGCAGCTTCCAGCTTTGTGTCCACAGCTCTAATACATGCTAATGAGTCACATTCTAGATTAGTGTTTAGTGTCAGCCAAGACATGACTGGGGCTTCTACAGAGAGTTCACACACACAGTGGTACCGATATCTGGACCTGGTGTAGTGTGTTTCTACAGTGGTACCAATATTGGACCCGGTTTTTTTGTGGTTTCTACCAGGGTACCATATCGGACCTGGTGTAGTGTGGTTTTACGTGGTACCAATATCGGGGCCTGGTTTTATGGTTTTAGTTTTTGGTGTGTAGTGTGTTTCTACAGTGGTACCAATATCTGGACCTGGTGTAGTGTGTTTCTACAGTGGTACCAATATCTGGACCTGGTGTAGTGTGTTTCTACAGTGGTACCAATATCTGGACCTGGTGTAGTGTGTTTCTACAGTGGTACCAATATCTGGGCCTTGGTGTTTCCATTTTAGGTGTGTTTCTACAGTGGGTACCAATATCTGGAACCCGGGTTTAGGTGTTTCTACAGTGGTACCAATATCTGGACCTGGTTAGTGTTTTCTACAGTGGTACCAATATCTGGACCTGCTTTAGGGGTTTTTTCTACAGTGGTACCAATATCTGGACCTTTTTTTTAAGGGGTTTCTACAGTGGTACCAATATCTGGACCTGGTGTAGTGTGTTTCTACAGTGGTACACAATCTTTGGGCCTGTGTAGGTGTTTCTACAGTGGTACCAATATCTGGACCTGGTTTAGTGTGTTTCTACAGTTGGTACCATATAAAACTGGACCTGGTTTTAGTGTGTTTCTACAGTGGTACCAAAAATCTGGAACCGTGTTTGTGTTTTCTCGTGGGGTACAATATCTGGACCTGGTTTTGTGTTTTTCTACGTGGTAAATTCTGGACTGGTGTAGGTGTTTCTACAGGGACATACTGGACTGGTTTTAGGTGTTTTACAGTGGTCCATATGGACTGGTTAGGTGGTTTAAAGTTGGTACCAATATCTGGACCTTTGGTTTTTAGTGGGGTTTTACAGCGGGACCAATATTGGACCCGGTTTTAGTGTTTTTCTACCGGGGACCAAAATCTTTGGGCCCGGGGTAGTGTGGTTTTTACAGTGGTAACCCAAAATTGGATTTTGGGAGTGGGGGGTTTCTGTACAGTGGTACCAATATCTGGACCTGGTGTGTGTGTTTACAGTGGGCCCATCGGACCTTTGGAGTGTGGTTTCTACAGTGATTCAGCACACATACCGACGACATCGGACAGACAGACAGACACCACATTGCTTCAGCAGGCCTGCATGAAAAAACCCAGAAGACGAGGATTGAAATGGACCACGTCTACGGGATGAGCCCTCTGGCCTCAGAAACACACACAGAGGAGAGAGACAAGAGACAGATCGATTATAATACAACGATCCAGCAGAACCAGAACCAGTCATACAGAGATACTGAGAAACACTGGCACTATGGTGCACTCTTGGTGTCTTCTGAATACATGAAGTAACAATACATGGTTTCATCTTTCCTGTGTGTGTGTGTGTGTGTGTGTGTGTGTGTGTGTGTGTGTGTGTGTGTGTGTGTGTGTGTGTGTGTGTGTGTGTGTGTGTGTGTGTGTGTGTGTGTGCGTGTCTAGTGTCAGCGGAGGCCCTGGAGAAGAACCTAGTTCAGATGGAGAGACAGCTAGTCCAGCTAGAGAAAGACCTGGTCACCTTCTCCTCTCCTGACGACACTGAAGACCTTTTCACTACCAAGATGGCTATATCCTTTACATCTGACATATTACACACACACGCACGCACACACACACACACACACACACACACAGGGACACCAGGGTTTTTAACTGTACACACACACACACACACACAGTGACACCACACAGAGACACCACACACACACACACACACAGTGACACCAGGGTTTTTAACTGAACACACACACACACACACTCAGTGACACCACACAGTGACACCAGGGTTTTCTCTGCATAGAAAATTCTTGGGCGGGCCACCAAAGTGTTTTTCGGGCCTCCGATGTCCCAACAGTAAAGACATCCACAATGGACCTATAATACTGAAACCAGATAGAACACAATGGACCTATAATACTGGAACCAGATAGAACACAATGGACCTATAATACTGGAACCAGTTAGAACACAATGGACCTATAATACTGGAACCAGTTAGAACACAATGGACCTATAATACTGAAACCAGATAGAACACAATGGACCTATAATACTGGAACCAGTTAGAACACAATGGACCTATAATACTGGAACCAGTTAGAACACAATGGACCTATAATACTGAAACCAGTTAGAACACAATGGACCTATAATACTGAAACCAGTTAGAACATAATGGACCTATAATACTGAAACCAGATAGAACACAATGGACCTATAATACTGAAACCAGATAGAACACAATGGACCTATAATACTGGAACCAGTTAGAACACAATGGACCTATAATACTGAAACCAGATAGAACACAATGGACCTATAATACTGAAACCAGTTAGAACACAATGGACCTATAATACTGAAACCAGATAGAACACAATGGACCTATAATACTGAAACCAGATAGAACACAATGGACCTATAATACTGGAACCAGTTAGAACACAATGGACCTATAATACTGAAACCAGATAGAACACAATGGACCTATAATACTGAAACCAGTTAGAACACAATGGACCTATAATACTGAAACCAGTTAGAACACAATGGACCTATAATACTGAAACCAGATAGAACACAATGGACCTATAATACTGAAACCAGATAGAACACAATGGACCTATAATACTGAAACCAGTTAGAACACAATGGACCTATAATACTGGAACCAGTTAGAACACAATGGACCTATAATACTGAAACCAGTTAGAACACAATGGACCTATAATACTGAAACCAGTTAGAACACAATGGACCTATAATACTGAAACCAGATAGAACACAATGGACCTATAATACTGAAACCAGATAGAACACAATGGACCTATAATACTGAAACCAGATAGAACACAATGGACCTATAATACTGAAACCAGTTAGAACACAATGGACCTATAATACTGGAACCAGTTAGAACACAATGGACCTATAATACTGAAACCAGTTAGAACACAATGGACCTATAATACTGAAACCAGTTAGAACACAATGGACCTATAATACTGAAACCAGATAGAACACAATGGACCTATAATACTGAAACCAGTTAGAACACAATGGACCTATAATACTGAAACCAGTTAGAACACAATGGACCTATAATACTGAAACCAGATAGAACACAATGGACCTATAATACTGAAACCAGATAGAACACAATGGACCTATAATACTGAAACCAGATAGAACACAATGGACCTATAATACTGAAACCAGATAGAACACAATGGACCTATAATACTGAAACCAGTTAGAACACAATGGACCTATAATACTGAAACCAGTTAGAACATAATGGACCTATAATACTGAAACCAGATAGAACACAATGGACCTATAATACTGAAACCAGTTAGAACATAATGGACCTATAATACTGAAACCAGATAGAACACAATGGACCTATAATACTGAAACCAGTTAGAACACAATGGACCTATAATACTGAAACCAGTTAGAACATAATGGACCTATAATACTGAAACCAGATAGAACACAATGGACCTATAATACTGAAACCAGTTAGAACATAATGGACCTATAATACTGAAACCAGATAGAACACAATGGACCTATAATACTGAAACCAGTTAGAACACAATGGACCTATAATACTGAAACCAGTTAGAACACAATGGACCTATAATACTGAAACCAGTTAGAACATAATGGACCTATAATACTGAAACCAGATAGAACACAATGGACCTATAATACTGAAACCAGATAGAACACAATGGACCTATAATACTGAAACCAGATAGAACACAATGGACCTATAATACTGAAACCAGATAGAACACAATGGACCTATAATACTGAAACCAGTTAGAACACAATGGACCTATAATACTGAAACCAGTTAGAACATAATGGACCTATAATACTGAAACCAGTTAGAACACAATGGACCTATAATACTGAAACCAGATAGATAGGAGAGAACACAATGGACCTATAATACTGAAACCAGTTAGAACACAATGGACCTATAATACTGAAACCAGATAGAACACAATGGACCTATAATACTGAAACCAGTTAGAACACAATGGACCTATAATACTGAAACCAGTTAGAACACAATGGACCTATAATACTGGAACCAGTTAGAACACAATGGACCTATAATACTGAAACCAGATAGAACACAATGGACCTATAATACTGAAACCAGTTAGAACACAATGGACCTATAATACTGAAACCAGATAGAACACAATGGACCTATAATACTGAAACCAGATAGAACACAATGGACCTATAATACTGAAACCAGATAGAACACAATGGACCTATAATACTGAAACCAGTTAGAACACAATGGACCTATAATACTGAAACCAGTTAGAACACAATGGACCTATAATACTGAAACCAGATAGAACACAATGGACCTATAATACTGAAACCAGATAGAACACAATGGACCTATAATACTGAAACCAGATAGAACACAATGGACCTATAATACTGAAACCAGTTAGAACATAATGTACTTAGATATTTCTAAATAACATAATCTTTGAGAACTAACAATCACCTAAATGAAAACTAGACAGTCAGGGAGAATGAGAAATGTAAACATGATGCATTCAGGAGTATTTCTGTCATGTCAAGAGGTGTAGAATTCAGGAAATTTGTTTTAAAACTACACGTTGTTCTCTCAGCCTCATGGCAAAATGTGTAGAATTGCAGGAAATGTGTTTACAAAAGCTACGTTTTGTCATCAATGCGGCCCACAGGAGGCCTCTAAACTGAGACACACACACACACACACACACACACACACACACACAGAAACATGTACACACACACACTCATACATACAGACACACACACACACACACAGAGACACACACTCATACACTCAGAAACATGTACACACACTCACACCCCCTGACTTCAACAACATGCCTGTCTAAACCCCCAGCTCTCTCTCATTCTGTGTGTTGTATCAGTGCTCTTTCTCCGTACCGCCGCTCCATAGTTGACAGCTCTATGTTAATTAGTGTTGTGTCAGTGCTCTTTCTACGTACCGCTGCTCCATAGTTGACAGCTCTATGTTAATTAGTGTTGTGTCAGTGCTCTTTCTCCGTACCGCTCCATAGTTGACAGCTCTATGTTAATTAGTGTTGTGACAGTGCTCTTTCTCCGTACCGCTCCATAGTTGACAGCTCTATGTTAATTAGTGTTGTGTCAGTGCTCTTTCTCCGTACCGCTCCATAGTTGACATCTCTGTTAATGATTTCGTCCTCTCTGGCCTGACCCTGAGGTTCTCTAGTTGACATGTTTGACATGCCAGTCCCATTCTCAGTCCCAGGCCCTGTCCAGATGTGTTGTTTAATAATGTTGTTCCTGACCTTTTCGTCTCTCATGTCGTGTTCATCAGCAGCCCTGGTTCTAGCTGGCTCTCTGGTAGTCAGACCAGACCCCTAAGCCCTCACTGCCCCCAGAGTGGTGCACTCTGACTGGGCTGACCCCGCCTGTCTCTGGCCCTTACTGCTCTACATTACTCAGCATATAACCCAATGTCATTATAGCTCACCAGACCACCCATTTATTCTTGGCATTGTACATGTGTCTGTTTGCAGGTTTTGTGTTTTCAATCTGTAGCCGACCCCTGTGTGTGTGTGTGTGTGTGTGTGTGTGTGTGTGTGTGTGTGTGTGTGTGTGTGTGTGTGTGTGTGTGTGTGTGTGTGTGTGTGTGTGTGTGTGTGTGTGCGTGTGTGCGTGTAAATATGTTGGATACTGAGAGTGAACAAGTACACAGGACACACACCTGCTTGCTGGCTTCCTGCTGGCTTCCTGCTGTGTGTCTCTCTCTCACCTAGGTCCATTCAGTAGACAGACGTCCTCCACTTGCTGTGCTTTGATTCTCCTACCTCCTATAGCATCTCATACATATCAAAGACCAAGACAGCGTGTTTCCGGCACAGCATCTCTCACAGTGTGTCAGTCACCTGACAGCTGTACCAGGGCCGGTGTGTATCACTGCCGATACACCAGCGTCACAGTAGTCATAACTATAGAAGTAGAATGATTCATCGTAAATTCTATGTTCATATCCCTCTACAACCCTCCACTTCCATGTATGAACCTTCCAGAGACCCAAACAATGACTGTTCTAATCCACAGATCACAGTGGTCTGCCGCTCCTCTCCTCCTCTCTCTCGCTGTCTCTCATCCTCTAACTAGTCTGTTATAACCCTGTGTAATTACACTCTCCTCCTCTCTCTCTTTCTCTCTCTCCCTCTCTCTCTCTCTCTCTCTCTGTCTCTCTCTCTCTCTCTCTCTCTCTCTCTCTCTTGCTCTCTCTCTCTCGTCTCTCTCTCTCTGCTCTCTCTCTCTGTATCTCTCTCTCTCGTCTCTCCTCTCTCTCTCTCTCTCTCTCTCCTCTCTCTCTTCTGTCTCTCTCTCTCCTCTCTCTCTCTCTCTCTCTCTCTCTTTTTCTCTCTCTCCCTCTCATCTGTCTCTCCCTCTCTCTATCTGTCTCTCGCTCTCTCTCACCATCTCTCTATCCATCCCTCTATCTGTCGTTCTCTCTCTCTCTCTCTGTCATCTCCCTCTCCATCTCTCTCTCCATCTGTCTCTCTCTCCATTTCTCTCTCCATCCCTCTCTTTCTCTGATATTTGACTGAAAGCAATTATTTCCCAGCCCAGTCTACTCCTCCTAATTGTAATCAGGAGAAGAAGCAGACGTAGAACATCGTCTCTCTAAAGACGTCCTCTCACTGAAACTCTGTGTTTCTGGCTGTTAGCGGATGGACTACTTTTGGATTGTAGTTGGCATTTTTGTCTCCTTCATATCACCACCGTGTGTGTGCTTGTGCGTGCGATGGCGTGCGTGTCGGTTTGTGTGTAGGTGGGTGTGTGTTGGTGTTTGTGTGTGTCAGGGTTTCCGTTAGCCGGTAATTGCCAGCTTTTGCCCCGCCCCCCCACCCCCCCTCAAAAAAATAAATAAAAAAAATAAATGAAAAGCCGATAAATACAATTGTTGCCGGCCAAATTTGTATTAATTGATGGAAATATCAGTCGATGTAAATACATTTGACCGTCATGCTTATTGGGTTTAATAGGTTAATTTAGTAGGCATGCCTCGTAATATGAAGTAAAACGTTCAACAATATAGTATGTTTTCAAAAGGCATACTGCCTCCAGCTCACATTGCAAAGTGATGGGCGATGCGCTGATAGCCTAGGCAAAATACGACACCTAGATACGTGGGGGGGCAATTATTTTAAAGACTTCCTCATATGCCTTTGAAACCAGCATCTCTCTCTCTCTTGTTCTATTGGTTTTCATATCAACTTTTCTTTTGTTGTCCAGAAGCTAAAGGAACAATCCTAGTCATATTAGCAACCCCATCCTAGTTGTTGCATCTTTAGATCTCCCCTCTTTCTACGTTTCTAACTGAGATTTTCATCTATGTCACAATATGGAACGGCTCGCATCAGGTGCGCTGTGTAGAGTAGTGTTTTCCCGCGAATTACAAACATTTTTTGAAAATTAAGTTTTATTGGCTGCTTCATTACAGAAGTAGCATGTTCTGTTAAGATGAATTCCCATAATCTAAATGTGATTTCTGTCAATCTGAGCACTGTGGGTGGACGCCCTAATTTGTTACGTAAAATCTTCCCGGTCACGTTGTCCTGGAAACTCTGGTGTGTGTGTGTGAGAGGAGAAGAATGGAGGAGAGGAGAAGAATGGAGGAGAGGAGAAGAATGGAGGAGAGGGGAGAGGAGAGGAATGGGGTATGGAGTAGAGGGGAGAGGAGAGGAATGCTTGTGTGTGAAGCAGAAGGTTAACAAGCTTACATGTCTGTCTGTCTCTCTCTTGCTCTGTCTGTCTCTCTCTTTCTCTGTCTCTCTCTTTCTCTGTATCTCTCTCTTTTTATGTCCTCCTCTCTCTTTCTATGTCTGTCTCTCTCTGTCTCTTTCTCTGTCCTCCTCTCTCTGGCTCTCTGTCCTCCTCTCTGGCTCTCTGTCCTCCTCTCTGGCTCTCTGTCCTCCTCTCTGGCTCTCTGTCCTCCTCTCTGGCTCTCTGTCCTCCTCTCTGGCTCTCTGTCCTCCTCTCTGGCTCTCTGTCCTCCTCTCTGGCTCTCTGTCCTCCTCTCTGGCTCTGCGACCCTCAGCCCTATTACAGGAGGAACACCATCAAGGAAAAACCTAAGCAAAGGGCCCTCTTTTAAAATAGACCCCACTTAGACCCCACTTCTCACTTCTCAAAATAAGGGAACCAGGTGTGTGTGTTGATGATTTCATTTCCTCCCAGCATCTGTCAGTTGTTTCTCCGTCTCAGCGTGTGTTCCCGCTCAAGTGAGCCTGTGCTACTCAGTCAGGTTTCATGATTCGATTAAAACACTCATTTCACCTGCTTAGAGCTGCAATCAGGACCACAGAGGAACTAGGAGAGGAGAGAAACTAGACTAGGAGAGGAGAGGAGGAGGAGGAGGAGAGAAACTAGACTAGGAGAGGAGAGAGGAGGAGGAGGAGAGATACTAGACTAGGAGAGGAGAGAGGAGGAGGAGGAGAGAAACTAGACTAGGAGAGGAGAGAGGAGGAGAAAAACTAGACTAGGAGAGGAGAGAGGAGGAGGAGGAGAGAAACTAGACTAGGAGAGGAGAGAGGAGGAAAAAAACTAGACTAGGAGAGGAGAGAGGAGGAGGAGAGAAACTAGACTAGGAGAGGAGAGATGAGGAGGAGGAGAGAAACTAGACTAGGAGAGGAGGAGGAGAGAAACTAGACTAGGAGAGGAGAGAGGAGGAGGAGAGGAACTAGACTAGGAGAGGAGAGAGGAGGAGGAGAGAAACTAGACTAGGAGAGGAGAGAGGAGGAGGAGAGAAACTAGACTAGGAGAGGAGAGAGGAGGAGGAGAGAAACTAGACTAGGAGAGGAGGAGGAGGAGAGAAACTAGAGGAGAGAGGAGGAGGAGAGGAACTAGACTAGGAGAGGAGGAGGAGGAGAGAAACTAGAGGAGAGAGGAGGAGGAGAGGAACTAGACTAGGAGAGGAGAGAGGAGGAGGAGGAGAGAAACTAGACTATGAGAGGAGAGAGGAGGAGGAGAGAAACTAGACTAGGAGAGGAGAGAGGAGGAGGAGAAAGCATATGACAGGGAAAGAAAAAGAGATGTGAGACGATGGAGGAAGGGAGGAGAAGAAAGCAGAGGATAGAATGACAAGAGAGGAGTGGAGAGGAGAGGAGAGGGGAGAGGTAATGGGAGTAGGAGAGGAGAGGGGAGAGGTAATGGGAGTAGGAGAGGAGAGGAGAGGGGAGAGGTAATGGGAGTAGGAGAGGGGAGAGGTAATGGGAGTAGGAGAGGGGAGAGGTAATGGGAGTAGGAGGTGAGAGGTAATGGGAGGGGAGAGGGGAGAGGTAATGGGAGTAGGAGAGGAGAGGGGAGAGGTAATGGGAGTAGGAGAGGAGAGGGGAGAGGTAATGGGAGTAGGAGAGGAGAGGGGAGAGATAATGGGAGAGGAGAGGGGAGAGGTAATGGGAGTAGGAGGAGAGGAGAGGGAGAGGTAATGGGAGTAGGAGAGGAGAGGGGGAGGGTAATGGGAGTAGGAGAGGAGAGGGGAGAGGTAATGGGAGTAGGAGAGGAGAGGGGAGAGGTAATGGGGTAGGAGAGGGGAGAGGTAAGGAGAGGAATGGGAGAGGAGGAGAGGGGTTAAGAGGTAATGGGAGTAGGAGAGGGAGGAGGGGAGAGGGGTAATGGGAGTAGGAGAGGGGAGGGGAGAGATGAAATGGGGAGAGGAGAGGGAAGAGGTAATGGGAGTAGGAGAGGGAGGGGAGAGGTTAATGGGAGTAGGAGAGGAGAGGGGTGAGAGGTAATGGGAGTAGGAGAGGGAGGTAGAGGTAAGGGAGTAGGAGAGGAGGAGGGAGAGGTAAAGGGAAGTAGGAGAGGAGAGAGGGGAGAGGTAATGGGAGTAGGAGAGGAGAGGGAGAGGTAATGGGAGTAGGAGAGGAGAGGGGAGGGGTAATGGGAGTAGGAGAGGAGAGGGGAGAGGTAATGGGAGTAGGAGAGGAGAGGGGAGAGGTAATGGGAGTAGGAGAGGAGAGGGGAGAGGTTTAATGGGAAGTAGGAGAGGAGAGGGAGAGTAATGGAGTAGGAGAGGAGGGAGAGGTAATGGGAGTAGGAGAGGAGAGAGGGAGAGGTAATGGGAGTAGAGGGAGAGGGGAGGTAATGGGAGGGAGAGAGGTGAGAGGTAATGGGAGTAGGAGAGGAGAGGGGAGAGGTAATGGGAGTAGGAGAGGAGAGGGGTGAGGTAATGGGAGTAGGAGAGGAGAGGTGAGAGGTAATGGGAGTAGGAAGAGAGGACAGCAGGAAATACAGTGGCTCTTGACTCTCGCTTGTTGGCTGTGTGTGTGTGTGTGTGTGTTTGGCTCCTCAGGCTGGTCTGAGCCAATGATAAGTCAATCTGAGAGCACCACCTATTAAGTAGCAGCGTTTACCCAGCCAGTCGAGAGGGAGGGAGAGGGAGCATAGCCCTGCCAGAGATAGAGAGAGAGGGGGATGGAGAGATAGAGAGAGAGGGGGGGATGGAGAGATAGAGAGAGAGGGGGATGAGAGATAGAGAGAGAGGGGGGGATGGAGAGATAGAGAGAGAGGGGGATGGAGAGATAGAGGGAGGAACAGAGTGAGAGAGGAGAGGCTGCCCTCAAATATGGATTTATTTAGGGCCAGTGGTGATTTTTGGGGGTCAAGAGGCCGATGGCCGATATTCAATATTATTCAATTTTAAAATGTTCTGACACAATGTCCCAGATAGCCATGTATTTTTTTAAATCAAACAATAAATGTGCATTTTGTTTTTACCAATCTAACTACATAACAACATAATGGTAACCGTGTTATTTTAATGGTAAATCCCTTCATAAACTGGGTAAATTAAGATGGCATAGGCCTACAGGCAAATGCGTATTTAATAGGAGTGTGGCATGCATTGAGTTATTGAGCTTGTTGTTTTTTTGTTTTTTTTGTCAGATCAGTGGAGTCTGTGGTGCTACGGATGACAACAGTCTGTTTGACTTCCATTTGGGACTGATACTAGTCTACTGATCAACAACGTTTTGCGTAGAAGCATTTCTCCAGCCTGTATGGAAGGACATCATACAGGCACTGCTGTTAATTGGAGAAAATAAAACAACATCTATTCAGTGCAGATGGGGCCCCAACGTAACGCCATGATTTTGTCATCATGAAACTAGTATTATTAATCATTTTCTGTGATCGGGAAAAACTTTTTTTTTTTTTTTTTAAGCTGTCAGGGCACATCTCTAAACTAATATTTGCAACAGGAGTTTGATTTTGGTCACTGTGTCAATTCATCCATTTCTTAATACTGCACCTTACTGTTGGAGAAGGAGCTGCTGGTCTTCCCAGATAGACATTCCTCAGCATTGTGCAGTGCTCATGACTCAGGCAGTGAGGGGACGGCTGGCATAGCAGCAGTTTTGCTATGTAGATGGACTATTGGCAAAGCCCATAGAGAAGGGCTGATAGACTAGAAAAGGCCAACATCGGCCTGATACATGGGCTCGGGTGATTATCGGTCGTTCTGTAGCCCACACACCTGCTCTCGTATACACACACACACACACACACACACACACACACACACACACACACACACACACACACACACACACACACACACACACAGATACAGACAAACACACAGATACAGACACACACACACACAGATACAGACACACACAAATACAGACAAACACACACACACACACACACACACACACAATGATAACATTCACAAAGACAGAGACAGCTACACACTTTGCCAGCACATATACCCTTGCATAAACAGTCACACACACACACACACACACACACACACACACACGCTGATATTCGTCAGATCTGATTGGCTTTGTTGTAGATGAGAGTTTAAGGCCTGCCCTCATTAAAGGGATTAGTGATTAAGTCAACATCAAAGCTACTGGATATGAGCAACAATATTCCCAAGGACAAATATTACAGCAATCTTAGTGAACTAAGACTGTGACCTTCTAGCTACGATTAGGGTAGATCATATTTTCTTACTTCAGTGAGTTAGTTTGTTGATGTATGTTCATGAGTGAGTTTGTGGGTTCGCGCATGTATGTTCACGAGTGAGTTTGTGGGTTCACGCATGTATGTTCATGAGCGTCTCAGTAATCAGAAGTATGGAAAACACCCGCTTCAAAGAGCTTAAATATTTAAAAAAATAATTTATCTTGTAAAAAAAAAAATATAAATAATCGTGTTATACTAAACCCATTTCACCAACATAAAACATGTGACTTCTTTTTGCCAAACGTGTACGATCACAACTGTGTGTTACTGCTCTCTGGAGTACAATGTTTTCAACTGTGTTACTATGGCGCTATACTCCAGAGTACAATGTTTTCAACTGTGTTACTATGGCGCTATACTCAAGAGTACAATGTTTTCAACTTATAGCTCTCATATGCAAAACAGTGTTTGTCAGTGAGGATATTCGTTTGTTATTGTAGAATAGGGTTGGAGAAGGAGTGGGAGTTTCTGAGTGGGGATTATGTAGAGTAGAGAGAGGGGTGGGTGGGGGGGGGGGGGCAATTTCTTTGTAAAATGACTGGGCTTTCTGCCATTTTTTCATACAATTTTTTTTGCGGGGTTGGGGAACCCCTACAGCTACCTTCATAAACCATGTTGAAATGTTTAAAATTACAGTACATTTGATTTTAAAAACTGCAGTAATTTCGCTCTGCCTCGTAGCAAAATGTGTCGAATAGAATGAAAGTAGCTGTTTTCCTAAATATATATGGCTGCCACAGTGGCACAGAGAGCTAAATGAATATATAGTGCATTCGGAAAGTATTCAGACCCCTTGACTTTTTCCACATTTTGTTACGTTACAGCCTTATTCTAAAATGGATTAAATAAATAAAGAAATCCCAGCAATCTACACACAATACCCCATAATGACGAAGCGAAAATAGGTTTTTATAACATTTTAGCAAATGTATTAATAATAAATAACAGAAATTACCTTATTTACTAAAGTATTCAGACGCTTTGCTATGAGACTCGAAATTGAGCTCAGGTGCATCCTGTTTCCATTGATCACCCTTGATGTTTCTACAACTTGATTGGAGTCCACCTGTGGTTAATCAATTTATTGGACATGATTTGGAAATGCACACACCTGTCTATATAAGGTCCCACAGTTGACAGTGCATGTCAGAGCAAAAAACAAGCTATTAGGTTGAAGGAATTGTCCGTAGAGCTCCGAGATAGGATTGTGTCGAGGCACAGATCTGGGGAAGGGTACCAAAACAAAATCTGCAGCACTGAAGGTCCCCAAGAACACAGTGGCCTCCATCATTCTTAAATGGAAGTAGTTTGGAACCACCAAGACTCTTCCTAGAGCTGGCCACCTGGCCAAACTGAGCAATCGGGGGAGAAGGGCCTTGGTCAGCGAGGTGACCAAGAACCCGATGGTCACTCTGACAGAGCTCCAGAGTTCCTCTGTGGAAGTGGGAGAACCTTCCAGAAGGACAAGCATCTCTGCAGCACTCCACCAATCAGGCCTTTATGGTAGAGTGGCCAGACGGAAGCCACTCCTCAGTAAACTCTGCTTGGAGTTTGCCAAAAAGCACCTAAAAGACTCTCAGACCATGAGAAACAAGATTCTCTGGTCTGATGAAACCAATATTGAACTCTTTGGCCTGAATGCGAAGCGTCACGTCTGTAGGAAACCTGGCACCATCCCTACGGTGAAGCATGGTGGTGGTAGCATCATGCTGTGGGGACTGGGAGACTAGTCAGGATCGAGGGAAAGATGAACGGAGCAAAGTACAGAGAGATCCTTAATGAAAACCTGTTCCAGAGCACTCAGGACTTCATACTGGGGCGAAAGTTCACCTTCCAACAGGACAACGACCCTAAGCACACAGCCAAGACAACGCAAGAGTGGCTTCGGGACAAGTCTCTGAATGTCCTTGAGTGGCCCAGCCAGAGCCCGGACTTGAACCCAATCGAACATCTCCGGAGAGACCTGAAAATAGCTGTGCAGCGATGCTCCCCATCCAATTTGAGAGAGCTTGAGACTATCTGCAGAGAAAAATGTGGGAAACTCCCCAAATACAGGTGTGCCAAGCTTGTAGCGTCATACCCAAGAAGACTTGTGGCTGTAATCGCTGCCAAAGTACTGAGTAAAGGGTCTGAATACTTATGTAAATGTGATATTTCCGTTTTCTATTTTTAATACATTTGCAAAAATTTCTACAAATCTGTTTTTGCTTTGTCATTATTTGGTATTGTGTGTAGATTGATGAGGGGGAAAAAAACAATTTAATCAATTTTAGAATAAGGCTGTAACGTAACAAAATGTGAAAAAAGTCAAGGGATCTGAATACTTTCCGAATGCACTGTATATATCAGAGGATGCTGGTGGGAGGCGCTATAGGAGGATGGGCTCATTGTAATGGAATGATATCAAACCTATGTCAACCACATGTTTGGCTCCGTTCCATGAATACCATTCCAGCCATTACAATGAGCCCCTCCTCCTATAGCTCCTCCCATCAGCCTATAAATGACCTTTAGAACGGTGTTGTACCTGGACAGATGATCTCTTTACAGAGGAAAATCTCATGCTCATAACCCAACTTTATTCAAAGTATTTTTTGTCGTTGTGTTTGCTAGGTCCATGCTAGGTTGACTCCAGGTGGTTGTGTTTGCTAGGTCCATGCTAGGTTGACTCCAGGTTGTTGTGTTTGCTAGGTCCATGCTAGGTTGACTCCAGGTCGTTGTGTTTGCTAGGTCCATGCTAGGTTGACTCCAGGTTGTTGTGTTTGCTAGGTCCATGCTAGGTTGACTCCAGGTCGTTGTGTTTGCTAGGTCCATGCTTGGTTGACTCCAGGTCGTTGTGTTTGCTAGGTCCATGCTAGGTTGACTCCAGGTCGTTGTGTTTGCTAGGTCCATGCTAGGTTGACTCCAGGTTGTTGTGTTTGCTAGGTCCATGCTAGGTTGACTCCAGGTCGTTGTGTTTGCTAGGTCCATACTTGGTTGACTCCAGGTCGTTGTGTTTGCTAGGTCCATGCTAGGTTGACTCCAGGTCGTTGTGTTTGCTAGGTCCATGCTAGGTTGACTCCAGGTTGTTGTGTTTGCTAGGTCCATGCTAGGTTGACTCCAGGTCGTTGTGTTTGCTAGGTCCATGCTAGGTTGACTCCAGGTCGTTGTGTTTGCTAGGTCCATACTAGGTTGACTCCAGGTCGTTGTGTTTGCTAGGTCCATACTTGGTTGACTCCAGGTCGTTGTGTTTGCTAGGTCCATGCTAGGTTGACTCCAGGTCGTTGTGTTTGCTAGGTCCATACTAGGTTGACTCCAGGTCGTTGTGTTTGCTAGGTCCATGCTAGGTTGACTCCAGGTTGTTGTGTTTGCTAGGTCCATGCTAGGTTGACTCCAGGTTGTTGTGTTTGCTAGGTTCATGCTTGGTTGACTCCAGGTGGTTGTGTTTGCTAGGTCCATGCTAGGTTGACTCCAGGTCGTTGTGTTTGCTAGGTCCATACTTGGTTGACTCCAGGTCGTTGTGTTTGCTAGGTCCATGCTAGGTTGACTCCAGGTCGTTGTGTTTGCTAGGTCCATACTTGGTTGACTCCAGGTGGTTGTGTTTGCTAGGTCCATACTAGGTTGACTCCAGGTGGTTGTGTTTGCTAGGTCCATACTAGGTTGACTCCAGGTGGTTGTGTTTGCTAGGTCCATGCTAGGTTGACTCCAGGTGGTTGTGTTTGCTAGGTCCATACTTGGTTGACTCCAGGTGGTTGTGTTTGCTAGGTCCATACTAGGTTGACTCCAGGTGGTTGTGTTTGCTAGGTCCATACTTGGTTGACTCCAGGTTGTTGTGTTTGCTAGGTCCATGCTAGGTTGACTCCAGGTCGTTGTGTTTGCTAGGTCCATACTTGGTTGACTCCAGGTTGTTGTGTATGCTAGGTCCATGCTAGGTTGACTCCAGGTCGTTGTGTTTGCTAGGTCCATACTTGGTTGACTCCAGGTTGTTGTGTATGCTAGGTCCATGCTAGGTTGACTCCAGGTCGTTGTGTTTGCTAGGTCCATGCTTGGTTGACTCCAGGTGGTTGTGTTTGCTAGGTCCATGCTTGGTTGACTCCAGGTGGTTGTGTTTGCTAGGTCCATACTTGGTTGACTCCAGGTGGTTGTGTTTGCTAGGTCCATACTAGGTTGACTCCAGGTCGTTGTGTTTGCTAGGTCCATGCTAGGTTGACTCCAGGTCGTTGTGTTTGCTAGGTGCATGCTAGGTTGACTCCAGGTGGTTGTGTTTGCTAGGTCCGTACTTGGTTGACTCCAGGTCGTTGTGTTTGCTAGGTCCATGCTAGGTTGACTCCAGGTTGTTGTGTTTGCTAGGTCCATACTTGGTTGACTCCAGGTCGTTGTGTTTGCTAGGTCCATGCTAGGTTGACTCCAGGTCGTTGTGTTTGCTAGGTTCATGCTAGGTTGACTCCAGGTTGTTGTGTTTGCTAGGTCCATGCTAGGTTGACTCCAGGTGGTTGTGTTTGCTAGGTCCATGCTAGGTTGACTCCAGGTCGTTGTGTTTGCTAGGTCCATGCTTGGTTGACTCCAGGTCGTTGTGTTTGCTAGGTCCATACTTGGTTGACTCCAGGTGGTTGTTTTTGCTAGGTCCATGCTAGGTTGACTCCAGGTCGTTGTGTTTGCTAGGTCCATGCTAGGTTGACTCCAGGTGGTTGTGTTTGCTAGGTCCATACTAGGTTGACTCCAGGTGGTTGTGTTTGCTAGGTCCATGCTAGGTTGACTCCAGGTCGTTGTGTTTGCTAGGTCCATACTTGGTTGACTCCAGGTCGTTGTGTTTGCTAGATCCATACATCTATGGACGTTTACATTCTCTCTTCACCTCAGACCGCTCTCCTCACATGTTCATCCTTACTGTACCTTCAACCCTGACCCCTCCAACTGATCTCCTCACATGTTCATCCTTACTGTACCTTCAACCCTGACCCCCAACTGATCTCCTCAATGTTCATCCTTACTGTACCTTCAACCCTGACCCCTCCAACTGCTCTCCTCACATGTTCATCCTTACTGTACCTTCAACCCTGACCCTCCAACTGATCTCCTCACATGTTCATCCTTACTGTACCTTCAACCCTGACCCTCCAACTGATCTCCTCACATGTTCATCCTTACTGTACTTCAACCCTGACCCCTCCAACTGCTCTCCTCACATGTTCATCCTTACTGTACCTTCAACCCTGACCCTCCAACTGTCTCCTCACATGTTACATCCTTACTGTACCTTCAACCCTGACCCCTCCAACTGATTCCTCACATGTTCATCCTTACTGTACCTTCAACCCTGACCCCTCCAACTGATCTCCTCACATGTTCATCCTTACTGTACCTTCAACCCTGACCCCTCCAACTGATCTCCTCACATGTTCATCCTTACTGTACCTTCAACCCTGACCCCTCCAACTGCTCTCCTCACATGTCATCCTTACTGTACTTTCAACCCTGACCCCTCCAAACTGATTCCTCACATGTTCATCCTTACTGTACCTTCAAACCCTGACCCCTCCAACTGATCTCCTCACATGTTCATCCTTACTGTACCTTCAACCCTGACCCCTCCAACTGCTCTCCTCACATGTTCATCCTTACTGTACCTTCAAACCCTGACCCCTCCAACTGCTCTCCTCACATGTACATCCTTACTGTACCTTCAAACCCTGACCCCTCCAACTGATCTCCTCACATGTTCATCCTTACTGTACCTTCAACCCTGACCCCTCCAACTGATCTCCTCACATGTTCAATCCTTACTGTACCTTCAACCCTGACCCCTCCAACTGCTCTCCTCACATGTTCATCCTTACTGTACCTTCAACCCTGACCCCTCCAACTGCTCTCCTCACATGTACATCCTTAATGTACCTTCAACCCTGACCCCTCCAACTGATCTCCTCACATGTCATCCTTAACTGTACCTTCAACCCTGACCCCTCCAACTGATCTCCTCACATGTTCATCCTTACTGTACATTCAACCCTGACCCCTCCAACTGATCTCCTCACATGTTCATCCTTACTGTACTTCAACCCTGACCCCTCCAACTGCTCTCCTCACATGTTCATCCTTACTGTACTTTCAACCCTGACCCCTCCAACTGATCTCCTCAACATGTTCATCCGTACTGTACCTTCAACCCTGACCCCTCCAACTGATCTCCTCACATGTTCATCCTTACTGTACCTTCAACCCTGACCCCCTCCAACTGATCTCCTCACATGTTCATCCTTACTGTACCTTCAACCCTTACCCCTCCAACTGATCTCCTCACATGTTCATCCTTACTGTACCTTCAACCCTGACCCCTCCAACTGATCTCCTCACATGTTCATCCTTACTGTACCTTCAACCCTGACCCCTCCAAACGATCTCCTCACATGTTCATCCTTACTGTACCTTCAAACCCTGACCCCTCCAACTGATTCCTCACATGTTCATCCTTACTGTACCTTCAACCCTGACCCCTCCAACTGATCTCCTAACATGTTCATCCTTACTGTATCTTCAACCCTGACCCCTCCACTGATCTCCTCACATGTTCCTCCTTACTGTACCTTCAACCCTGACCCCTCCAACTGATCTCCTCACATGTTCATCCTTACTGTATCTTCAACCCGACCCTTCCAACTGATCTCCTCACATGTTCATCCTTACTGTACCTTCAACCCTGACCCTCCAACTGATCTCCTCACATGTACATCCTTACTGTACCTTCAACCCTGACCCTCCAACTGATCTCCTCACATGTTCATCCTTACTGTACCTTCAACCCTTACCCCTCCAACTGATCTCCTCACATGTTCATCCTTACTGTACCTTCAACCCTGACCCCTCCAACTGATCTCCTCACATGTTCATCCTTACTGTATCTTCAACCCTGACCCCTCCAACTGATCTCCTCACTGTTCATCCTTACTGTACCTTCAACCCTGACCCCTCCAACTGATCTCCTCACATGTTCATCCTTACTGTACCTTCAACCCTGACCCCTCCAACTGATCTCCTCACATGTTCATCCTTACTGTACCTTCAACCCTGACCCCTCCAACTGATCTCCTCACATGTTCATCCTTACTGTACCTTCAAACCCTGACCCCTCCAACTGCTCTCCTCACATGTTCATCCTTACTGTACCTTCAACCCTGACCCCTCCAACTGATCTCCTCACATGTTCATCCTTACTGTATCTTCAACCCTGACCCCTCCAACTGCTCTCCTCACATGTTCATCCTTACTGTACCTTCAACCCTGACCCCTCCAACTGATCTCCTCACATGTTCATCCTTACTGTACCTTCAACCCTGACCCCTCCAACTGATCTCCTCACATGTTCATCCTTACTGTACCTTCAACCCTTACCCCTCCAACTGATCTCCTCACATGTTCATCCTTACTGTACCTTCAACCCTGACCCCTCCAACTGCTCTCCTCACATGTTCATCCTTACTGTACCTTCAACCCTGACCCCTCCAACTGATCTCCTCACATGTTCATCCTTACTGTACCTTCAACCCTGACCCCTCCAACTGATCTCCTCACATGTTCATCCTTACTGTACCTTCAACCCTGACCCCTCCAACTGATCTCCTCACATGTTCATCCTTACTGTACCTTCAACCCTGACCCCTCCAACTGATCTCCTCACATGTTCATCCTTACTGTACCTTCAACCCTGACCCCTCCAACTGATCTCCTCACATGTTCATCCTTACTGTACCTTCAACCCTGACCCCTCCAACTGCTCTCCTCACATGTACATCCTTACTGTACCTTCAACCCTGACCCCTCCAACTGCTCTCCTCACATGTTCATCCTTACTGTACCTTCAACCCTGACCCCTCCAACTGCTCTCCTCACATGTTCATCCTTACTGTACCTTCAACCCTGACCCCTCCAACTGATCTCCTCACATGTTCATCCTTACTGTACCTTCAACCCTGACCCCTCCAACTGCTCTCCTCACATGTACATCCTTACTGTACCTTCAACCCTGACCCCTCCAACTGATCTCCTCACATGTTCATCCTTACTGTACCTTCAACCCTGACCCCTCCAACTGCTCTCCTCACATGTACAAGGTTAACCTCCTATTGATTCTCTCCTCTCCTCCTGTATGTACCAGTCCACCACCTATTTACTCTTGTGTTGAGTCCACTTTCATCTGCTACAAAGGCTCTCCCACCTTAGTTCCTGTGTGGCTGGTCTCCACGCTGCACATGTTCCTGTGTGGCTGGTCTCCACGCTGCACATGTTCCTGTGTGGCTGGTCTCCACGCTGCACATGTTCCTGTGTGGCTGGTCTCCACGCTGCACATGTTCCTGTGTGGCTGGTCTCCACGTCTCCACGCTGCACATGTTCCTGTGTGGCTGGTCTCCTCGCTGCACATGTTCCTGTGTGGCTGGTCTCCTCGCTGCACATGCTCCTGTGTGGCTGGTCTCCACGCTGCACATGTTCCTGTGTGGCTGGTCTCCACGCTGCACATGCTCCTGTGTGGCTGGTCTCCACGTCTCCACGCTGCACATGTTCCTGTGTGGCTGGTCTCCACGCTGCACATGTTCCTGTGTGGCTGGTCTCCACGTCTCCACGCTGCACATGTTCCTGTGTGGCTGGTCTCCACGCTGCACATGTTCCTGTGTGGCTGGTCTCCACGCTGCACATGCTCCTGTGTGGCTGGTCTCCACGCTGCACATGTTCCTGTGTGGCTGGTCTCCTCGCTGCACATGTTCCTGTGTGGCTGGTCTCCACGCTGCACATGTTCCTGTGTGGCTGGTCTCCACGCTGCACATGCTCCTGTGTGGCTGGTCTCCACTTCTCCACGCTGCACATGTTCCTGTGTGGCTGGTCTCCTCGCTGCACATGCTCCTGTGTGGCTGGTCTCCTCGCTGCACATGTTCCTGTGTGGCTGGTCTCCACGCTGCACATGTTCCTGTGTGGCTGGTCTCCACGCTGCACATGTTCCTGTGTGGCTGGTCTCCACGCTGCACATGTTCCTGTGTGGCTGGTCTCCACGCTGCACATGTTCCTGTGTGGCTGGTCTCCACGTCTCCACGCTGCACATGCTCCTGTGTGGCTGGTCTCCTCGCTGCACATGCTCCTGTGTGGCTGGTCTCCTCGCTGCACATGCTCCTGTGTGGCTGGTCTCCTCGCTGCACATGTTCCTGTGTGGCTGGTCTCCTCGCTGCACATGTTCCTGTGTGGCTGGTCTCCACGCTGCACATGTTCCTGTGTGGCTGGTCTCCACGCTGCACATGTTCCTGTGTGGCTGGTCTCCACGCTGCACATGTTCCTGTGTGGCTGGTCTCCACGCTGCACATGTTCCTGTGTGGCTGGTCTCCACGCTGCACATGCTCCTGTGTGGCTGGTCTCCACGCCTCACGGCACTGCCTGTGTGGCTGGTCTCCACGCTGCACATGTTCCTGTTGTGGCTGGTCTCCACGCTGCACATGTTCCTGTGTGGCTGGTCTCCACGCTGCACATGTTCCTGTGTGGCTGGTCTCCACGTCTCCACGCTGCACATGTTCCTGTGTGGCTGGTCTCCACGCTGCACATGTTCCTGTGTGGCTGGTCTCCACGCTGCACATGCTCCTGTGTGGCTGGTCTCCACGCTGCACATGTTCCTGTGTGGCTGGTCTCCACGCTGCACATGTTCCTGTGTGGCTGGTCTCCACGCTGCACATGCTCCTGTGTGGCTGGTCTCCACGCTGCACATGTTCCTGTGTGGCTGGTCTCCTCGCTGCACATGTTCCTGTGTGGCTGGTCTCCACGCTGCACATGTTCCTGTGTGGCTGGTCTCCACGCTGCACATGCTCCTGTGTGGCTGGTCTCCACTTCTCCACGCTGCACATGTTCCTGTGTGGCTGGTCTCCACGCTGCACATGTTCCTGTGTGGCTGGTCTCCACGCTGCACATGTTCCTGTGTGGCTGGTCTCTCCACGCTGCACATGTTCCTGTGTGGCTGGTCTCCACGTCTCCACGCTGCACATGTTCCTGTGTGGCTGGTCTCCTCGCTGCACATGTTCCTGTGTGGCTGGTCTCCACGCTGCACATGCTCCTGTGTGGCTGGTCTCCTCGCTGCACATGTTCCTGTGTGGCTGGTCTCCACGCTGCACATGCTCCTGTGTGGCTGGTCTCCACGCTGCACATGTTCCTGTGTGGCTGGTCTCCACGCTGCACATGTTCCTGTGTGACTGGTCTCCACGCTGCACATGTTCCTGTGTGGCTGGTCTCCACGCTGCACATGTTCCTGTGTGGCTGGTCTCCACGTCTCCACGCTGCACATGTTCCTGTGTGGCTGGTCTCCACGTCTCCACGCTGCACATGTTCCTGTGTGGCTGGTCTCCACGTCTCCACGCTGCACATGTTCCTGTGTGGCTGGTCTCCACGCTGCACATGTTCCTGTGTGGCTGGTCTCCACGCTGCACATGCTCCTGTGTGGCTGGTCTCCACGTCTCCACGCTGCACATGTTCCTGTGTGGCTGGTCTCCTCGCTGCACATGTTCCTGTGTGGCTGGTCTCCACGCTGCACATGTTCCTGTGTGGCTGGTCTCCTCGCTGCACATGTTCCTGTGTGGCTGGTCTCCTCGCTGCACATGTTCCTGTGTGGCTGGTCTCCACGCTGCACATGCTCCTGTGTGGCTGGTCTCCACGTCTCCACGCTGCACATGTTCCTGTGTGTGTGAATATATGTGTGTATCCGTGTGTTTGTGTGTGAGAGAGAGTGTGAGTGTGTGTGAGAGTGTAAATACCTGTGTATCCGTGTGTGTGTGTGTGAGAGAGAGTGTGAGTGTGTGTGAGAGTGTAAATACCTGTGTATCCGTGTGTGTGTGTGTGAGAGAGAGTGTGAGTGTGTGTGAGAGTGGTAAATACCTGTGTATCCGTGTGTGTGTGTGTGAGAGAGAGTGTGAGTGTGTGTGAGAGTGTAAATACCTGTGTATCCGTGTGTGTGTGTGTGAGAGAGAGTGTGAGTGTGTGTGAGAGTGTAAATACCTGTGTATCCGTGTGTGTGTGTGTGAGAGAGAGTGTGAGTGTGTGTGAGAGTGTAAATACCTGTGTATCCGTGTGTGTGTGTGTGTGTGTGTGTGTGTGCAGCTGCAGTGGAGAACAGTGATGACATTAGTATTAATATCACCAACACACTGCGCCACACTAACAGACCTTTAATTACCTTCACCACTGACAAGACAATGGGCTGAATGTGAAGACACTGTTTCAGAAGGTACATTACCATTTATAAACACTACAGTGTCCTTAAACAAACTCTAGGCTGCATCCCAAATGCTACCCTATTGCCTTAATAGTACACTACAAAGGGAATAATGTGCCATTGGGGATGCACATATGCAAACTCTGCTCTCCAGTCCCCTCATCCTTTCTAATGGCTGCACATCCTCCTCAGAGTACACACTAAAACACACTCCTCCTCCTCTTCCTCCTCAGAGTACACACTAAAACACACTCCTCCTCCTCATCCTCCTCAGAGTACACACTATAACACACTCCTCCTCCTCTTCCTCCTCAGAGTACACACTAAAACACACTCCTCTTCCTCCTCAGAGTACACACTAGAACACACTCCTCCTCCTCTTCCTCCTCAGAGTACACACTAGAACACACTCCTCCTCCTCTTCCTCCTCAGAGTACACACTAAAACACACTCCTCTTCCTCCTCAGAGTACACACTAGAACACACTCCTCCTCCTCTTCCTCCTCAGAGTACACACTAGAACACACTCCTCTTCCTCTTCCTCCTCAGAGTACACACTAGAACACACTCCTCCTCCTCTTCCTCCTCAGAGTACACACTAGAACACACTCCTCCTCCTCTTCCTCCTCAGAGTACACACTAGAACACACTCCTCCTCCTCTTCCTCCTCAGAGTACACACTAGAACACACTCCTCCTCCTCTTCCTCCTCAGAGTACACACTAGAACACACTCCTCCTCCTCTTCCTCCTCAGAGTACACACTAGAACACACTCCTCTTCCTCCTCAGAGTACACACTAGAACACACTCCTCCTCCTCTTCCTCCTCAGAGTACACACTAGAACACACTCCTCTTCCTCTTCCTCCTCAGAGTACACACTAGAACACACTCCTCCTCCTCTTCCTCCTCAGAGTACACACTAGAACACACTCCTCCTCCTCTTCCTCCTCAGAGTACACACTAGAACACACTCCTCCTCCTCTTCCTCCTCAGAGTACACACTAGAACACACTCCTCCTCCTCTTCCCTCCTCAGAGTACACACTAGAACACACTCCTCCTCCTCTTCCTCCTCAGAGTACACACTAGAACACACTCCTCTTCCTCCTCAGAGTACACACTAGAACACACTCCTCCTCCTCTTCCTCCTCAGAGTACACACTAGAACACACTCCTCCTCCTCTTCCTCCTCAGAGTACACACTAGAACACACTCCTCCTCCTCTTCCTCCTCAGAGTACACACTAGAACACACTCCTCCTCCTCTTCCTCCTCAGAGTACACACTAGAACACACTCCTCCTCCTCTTCCTCCTCTTCCTCCCCAGAGAGAGGTATGACATTTGAAATGTCTTTATTCTTTGATACTTCTGAGTGTAATGTTTACTGTTAATATTTATTGTTTATTTCACATTTGTCTACTATCTACTTCACTTGCTTTGGCAATGTTAACATACGTTTCCCATGCCAATAAAGCCCTTACATTGAAATTGAAATAGAGAGAGAGAGAGAGCGAGAGAGAGAGAGAGAGAGAGAGAGAGAGAGAGAGAGAGAGAGAGAGAGAGAGAGAGAGAGAGAGACAGAGAGAGAGACAGAGAGAGAGACAGAGAGGTTTGTATTGAACTTGTACTTTACCTCTTCTCTAGTAGTTCACCCTCTAAAGTCGTTCAGCCTGTCTCTAGAACTGAATACAAACTGTCCTGCCCTTGAAAAGGGACTTAATCTTGCATATGCTGTACATAAACAAGTACTTTCCATTCATAACACACAAGATCAAATAATATTCACAGAGTACAGAGATGCAGACCAACAGTATGCAGTCAACAACAGCAGGACTGTGGGTTGAAACCCGGTCAATGAAAAATAGTTGTTCACTCACAAACTAGATAGACTCCAATATCTTCACTTTGCTATTTTAAATAAAGTCTCCATGGATTCCTGTTCTCCATTTAGTCCTGTGTGTTTGTCATCACCTTTACCACACACACACACACTCTCTCTCTCTCTCTCTCTCTCTCTCTCTCTCTCCTCCCTCCCTGTCTCTCTCTCTCTCTGTCTCTGTCTCTCTCTCTCTCCCTCCCTGTCTCTCTCTCTCTCTCTTTCTCTCTCTCTCTCTGTCGCTTTCTCTCTCTCACTCTGTCTCTCTCTATCTGTCTCTCTCTCTCTCTGTCTGTCTGTCTGTCTGTCTGTCTGTCTGTCTGTCTGTCTCGCTCTCTCTCTCTCTGTCTCTCTCTCTCTTTCGCTCTCTCTCTCTCTCTCTCGCTCGCTCTCTCTCTCTCTTTCGCTCTCTCTCTCTCTGTTCCTAGGCTCCAGTCCTGTGACTATTCTGCGGCATTCTGCTAAATTACTGAAATGGAATTGTAAAATACAGTAACCACTCTCTCCAGTCCTGTTTCAGCCTTAACTCTTGGCCCTCACAGCTTTGCCCTGTCAGCCAGAGAGCAGTACCAGAAGCTGAAGATCATGCATGGCAACATGGGGACCCTCTATCAGAACATGGTGGACTACTTTGCCATTGACTCCAAGAAGACCTCCGTAGAGGAATTGTTCACTGACCTCAGCAACTTCAGAACCATGTTCCTGGTGAGTGGGGATAATACTGTCTGTCTGTGTGTCTTTATCTAAACTATATTATTCTCTGCATATCCATATCTATCTCTACTAACTGTAATCTATCTCCCTCAGTCTCCATATCTATCTCTACTAACTGTAATCTATCTCTCTCAGTCTCCATATCTATCTCTACTAACTGTAATCTATCTCCCCCAGTCTCCATATCTATCTCTACTAACTGTAATCTATCTCCCCCAGTCTCCATATCTATCTCTACTAACTGTAATCTATCTCCCCCAGTCTCCATATCTATCTCTACTAACTGTAATCTATCTCCCTCAGTCTCCATATCTATCTCTACTAACTGTAATCTATCTCCCTCAGTCTCCATATCTATCTCTACTAACGGTAATCTATCTCCCCCAGTCTCCATATCTATCTCTACTAACTGTAATCTATCTCCCTCAGTCTCCATATCTATCTCTACTAACTGTAATCTATCTCCCCCAGTCTCCATATCTATCTATACTAACTGTAATATATCTCCCCCAGTCTCCATATCTATCTCTGCTAACTGTAATCTATCTCCCTCAGTCTCCATATCTATCTCTGCTAACTGTAATCTATCTCCCCAGTCTCCATATCTATCTCTACTAACTGTAATCTATCTCCCTCAGTCTCCATATCTATCTCTACTAACTGTAATCTATCTCTCTCAGTCTCCATATCTATCTCTACTAACTGTAATCTATCTCCCCCAGTCTCCATATCTATCTCTACTAACTGTAATCTATCTCCCCCAGTCTCCATATCTATCTCTACTAACTGTAATCTATCTCCCTCAGTCTCCATATCTATCTCTGCTAACTGTAATCTATCTCCCTCAGTCTCCATATCTATCTCTACTAACTGTAATCTATCTCCCTCAGTCTCCATATCTATCTCTACTAACGGTAATCTATCTCCCCCAGTCTCCATATCTATCTCTACTAACTGTAATCTATCTCCCTCAGTCTCCATATCTATCTCTACTAACTGTAATCTATCTCCCCCAGTCTCCATATCTATCTCTACTAACTGTAATCTATCTCCCTCAGTCTCCATATCTATCTCTTCTAACGGTAATCTATCTCCCCCAGTCTCCATATCTATCTCTACTAACTGTAATCTATCTCCCCCAGTCTCCATATCTATCTCTGCTAACTGTAATCTATCTCCCCCAGTCTCCATATCTATCTCTACTAACTGTAATCTATCTCCCCCAGTCTCCATATCTATCTCTACTAACTGTAAACTATCTCCCTCCAGTCTCCATATCTATCTCTACTAACTGTAATCTATCTCCCTCAGTCTCCATATCTATCTCTACTAACTGTAATCTATCTCCCCCAGTCTCCATATCTATCTCTACTAACTGTAATCTATCTCCCCCAGTCTCCATATCTATCTCTACTAACTGTAATCTATCTCCCTCAGTCTCCATATCTATCTCTACTAACTGTAATCTATCTCCCCAGTCTCCATATCTATCTCTACTAACTGTACTCTATCTCCCTCAGTCTCCATATCTATCTCTACTAACTGTAATATAATCTCCCCCAGTCTCCATATCTATCTCTACTAACTGTAATCTATCTCCCCCAGTCTCCATATCTATCTCTAACTGTACTAACTGTAATCTATCTCCCTCAGTCTCCATATCTATCTCTACTAACTGTAATCTATCTCCCTCAGTCTCCATATCTATCTCTACTAACTGTAATCTATCTCCCCCAGTCTCCATATCTATCTCTACTAACTGTAATCTATCTCCCTCCAGTCTCCATATCTATCTCTACTAACTGTAATATATGCTCCCCCAGTCTCCATATCTATCTCTACTAACTGTAATCTATCTCCTCAGTCTCCATATCTATCTCTACTAACTGTAATCTATCTCCCTCAGTCTCCATATCTATCTCTGCTAACTGTAATCTATCTCCCCAGTCTCCATATCTATCTCTACTAACTGTAATTTATCTCCCTCAGTCTCCATATCTATCTCTATTAACTGTAATCTATCTCTATGGGGTCAAGGTGTGTGTAGAGTGCCTCTATGGGGTCAAGGTGCTTATAGTGTAGTGTGTCTATGGGGTCAAGGTGTGTGTATTGTAGTGTTTCTCTATGGGGTCAAGGTGTGTGTAGAGTGCCTCTATGGGGTCAAGGTGCTTATAGTGTAGTGTGTCTATGGGGTCAAGGTGTGTGTATTGTAGTGTTTCTCTATGGGGTCAAGGTGTGTGTAGAGTGCCTCTATGGGGTCAAGGTGCTTATAGTGTAGTGTGTCTATGGGGTCAAGGTGTGTGTATTGTAGTGTTTCTCTATGGGGTCAAGGTGTGTGTAGTGTAGTGTGTCTAGGAGGTCAAGGTGTGTGTAGTGTAGTGTCTCTCTCTCTCTCTCTCTCTCTGTCTCTCTCTCTCTCTGTCTCTCTCTATCTCTCTCTCTCTCTCTCTCTCTCTCTCTCTCTCTCTCTCTGTCTCTCTCTCTCTCTGCCTCTGTCTCTGTCTCGTTCTCTCTCTCTGTCTCTCTGTCTCTCTCTCTGTCTCTCTCTCTGTCTCTGTCTCGTTCTCTCTCTCTGTCTCTCTGTCTCTCTCTCGCTCTCTCTCTCTCGCTCTCTCTCTCTCGCTCTCTCTCTGTCTCGCTCTCTCTGTCTCGCTCTCTCTCTCTCTCTCTCTCTCTCTCTCTCTCTCTCTCTCATGAAACAACATTTGAAATGCCAAGTTATTTTCTACTGGACTTCTACGATGATGAGACGAATCTCATTGCTTTTATTATTTTAAATGATTTCATGATCGAAATGTTGAAATTTGGGGAATTAGGCTGCGTAGGACTCTAAATATTACGGGAGTAAATATTCTCTACTCCCGTGGCGCCGCCCGCCTGCGACCACGCTCCTCTCGCTTCTCAATCCCATGAGCCTTCTGTGCTCTTCTGCGGTCGCTTTCTACTGTCAAGCTTCTTTCCTTGGGGGAGCCATTTTGTTACATTGGCCATTTTTGCTTCATGTATGCTGAAGACAAGATAGAGGTGTCTCTCTCACCTTTGCTTGTTTTTACAGTGCTTTTTATTAATTTCTAGTTAAAAACACTGATGTTTCATTCCAACTGGGCTTCATTTTGCCTGCCTTCCACTTCGACTCACATTGGTGACCTCATGTCTCCCATTCAACTCCTTGACTCAAGACGTGAACACCTGAGGCGTTGTATTTGATTTGCTTCAGCAATAGGTATAGCGCCCTGATGTACAGACGTAGTAATCAATGTTCCTCTGAGATTCATGACAACTCTTCCACCACAGAAGCCGTGATCATTTAGCTGCTTTGAGCGTCTGTCAACAACTATAAGATGGGCAGAAAAGCAATGAGGAACTGTTATGTTTGATAGACCTTGGAAATGACCAGTGAATTGAGCTGCAATGTGCTAACATCCATCAACGTCCCTGTGAGATTCACAACGGTTATTACTGTCAACAAGAAGTGGGAGAAAAACACCTCATGATGTAGCCAGTCCACGTTCACAGTGATAGAAAAACACCTCATGATGTAGCCAGTCCACGTTCACAGTGATAGAAAAACACCTCATGATGTAGCCAGTCCACGTTCACAGTGATAGAAAAACACCTCATGATGTAGCCAGTCCACGTTCACAGTGGGGAGAAAAACCTCATGATGTAGCCAGTCCACGTTCACAGTGTTATAGAAAAAACACCTCATGATGGTAGCCCAGTCCACGTTCACAGTTATAGAAAAACACCTCATGATGTATCCAGTCCACGTTCACAGTGATGGAAAAACACCTCATGATGTAGCCAGTCCACGTTCACAGTGGGAGAAAAACACCTCATGATGTAGCCAGTCCACGTTCACAGTTATAGAAAAACACCTCATGATGTAGCCAGTCCACGTTCACAGTGGGAGAAAAACACCTCATGATGTATCCAGTCCACGTTCACAGTTATAGAAAAACACCTCATGATGTATCCAGTCCACGTTCACAGTGATAGAAAAACACCTCATGATGTATCCAGTCCACGTTCACAGTTATAGAAAAACACCTCATGATGTATCCAGTCCACGTTCACAGTGATAGAAAAACACCTCATGATGTAGCCAGTCCACGTTCACAGTGATAGAAAACACCTCATGATGTAGCCAGCCACGTTCACAGTGATAGAAAAACACCTCATGATGTAGCCAGTCCACGTTCACAGTGATGAAAAACACCTCATGATGTTTAGCCAGAGTTCCCGTCACAGTGGGAGAAAGAAAACGACCAACTGCTGGAAAAGGAAATGTCAACATGTCCTCATTCACAAACAGTGGGCGGTCTGTTATATCACACACACACACACACACACACACACACACACACACACACACACACACACACACACACACACCCTGTTGATAAGACAGACTGAAGAGTCTTTCTGTCAGTCAGTCTGGTCAGTCAATGTGACTGTACTGTAGACGGGGTGTCCCAAATGCTATACCTAATTGCCTAGGAAGGGACTATATGGACCCTGGGCAAATCGTCCCCCCCATCTATCATCGCTCGCACTGGCCCACCAGTCTCTCGCCCCCATCACTCTTCGCCCCCCAGCTCTCAGCGAGCGCGAACGCGGCGACCCCCGCGCTGCGCCACCAGAACGCGGCGCCCCCCAGACGCGCGCCACCAGCACGCGGCGCCCCATCGCGCAGCCGCGCCACGCGGCGCCCAAGCGGCGCCACCCAGACACGCGGAGCCCCCCATTGCGCGCTATGGCCGCGGCACGAGTCGCCCCAGCTCGGCGCAACCAGCACGCGGCGCCACCATATAGCATAAGTCGCGCACTCTTATCCCATAGCGAGCCACAATGCCACGGTAGGCCCCCCATCTCTCATCCTCTCTCACTCTTCTCCCCCATCTCTCTCCACCATCACTCTTCTCCCCCCATCTCTCTCTCTCTCACTCTTCTCCCCCCCCATCTTTCTAAAACTCAAACACTGTTCTCATCTTCTGTGTCTATCTCCTCCCTCTGTTCCCTGAGAGAGGTCAATGTTTCTACCTGCTCTCTCTCTCTCTGAGTGACATTGACGTGCAGCAGCAGAACAGACGGTCTGGGAGGGGAATGGGTTTTTACCACAGCTGATTTACTTCCCAGAAGTACCTCCCACCCTCTCTCTCCCTCCTTCGCCACTCCTCCACCCTCACTCCCTCTCTCCCCAAGAGAGAGAGAGAGAGACTGAGGGAGAGGTAGGGAGAATGGGAGGAGAGGAATAGAGCGAAAGAGAGAGATGGGAAGAGAGAGATGGATGAGTGTATGTGAACGTCCTACTTCACCTTGCCCCGGCCTCTGCAATTAGACAGCCAGGGCTCCGGAAATAGAGAGATGGGAGGCAGATGAAGGTAGCAGGCTCTCTCCTCTTATCCTTCCCTTACCCCAGAGCTCAATCTCTGAATACTCATTACCTGCTAGCCATCAGGATGGTCCGAGTGCAGGACGACATTATAAGGACATACTAGCCCCCAACAAAAAGGATGGGGCCAAGGTTTAGACCCACAGCCCAAGGCTGGGGCCTAAGGTTAGGAAACTACAGCCAAGGCGGGGCCTACGGTTAGACCTACAGCCCAAGGCTGGGGGCCTACAGGTTAGACCTACACCAAGGCGGGCCTACAGGTTAGACCCTCCGCCCAGCTTGGACTACAGGTTAGACCTACAGCCCAAGGCTGGGGATACAGGTTATAGACCCTACAGCCCAAAGGCTGGGGGGACTACAGGTAACCCTCAGCCCAAGGCTGGGACCTAACAGTTAGATTAGCCCTGACGCCCCAAGGCTGGAGAATACGTTGACCCTACAGCCCAGGCTGGGGACTACAGGTTAGACCCTACAAGACCAAGGCTGGAGACTACAGGTTAGACCCCTACGCACAAGGCGGGGGAATTACAGTTAGACCACAGCCCAAGGGGAGACTACAGGTTAGACCCTAAGACAAGGCTGGGGAACAGGTAGACCTATATCCCAAGGCTGGGGACATAAGTTTAGACCTAAAGCCCAAGGCTGGGGACTACAGCTTAGACCCTAATCCAAGGCTGGGGACTACAGGGTTAGAACCATACAAGGCCCAAGGTGGCAGACTTACAGGTTAGACCCTACAGCCAGGATGGGGACACTACAGGTTAGACACTAAGCCCACGCACAGGGGATACAGGGTAGACCCTATATCCCAGGCTTGGGACTACAGGTTAGACCTATATACCAAGGTTGGGGACTACGGTTAGACCCTACAGCCCAAGGCTGGGGATACAGGTAGACCTACAGCCCAAGGGGCTGGGGTCAAGGTTAGACCCTATATCCCCAGGCTGGGGACTACAGGTTCGGAACCTACAGCCCAAGGCTTTTTGTGGGACTACAGGTTAGACCTATATCCCAAGGCTGGAGACTACAGGTTAGACCATAAGCAAAGGGGGATTAAAGGTTAGACCCTAAGCCCAAGGCTGGGACGACAGGTTAGACCCATATTCCCAAGGTGGAGGACTACGGGGTTAGACCCCTGTTTTTTACAAAGCTTGTTTGGGGGGGGGGGCCCCCCCCCAAAAAAAAAAAAAGGCTGGGGACTACAGGTTAGACCCTACAGCAAGGCTGGGGACTACAGGTTAGACCTATTCCAGGGCTGGGACTACAGGTTAGAACCTATATTCCAGGCTGGGGACTACAGGTTAGACCCTATATCCCAGGCTGGGGACTACAGGGTAGACCCTACAGCCAAAGGCTGGGTCTACGGTAGACCCTACAGACCAAGGCTGGGGACTACGGTTAGACCCTACAGCCCAATGGCTGGGAGACTAAAGGTTAGACCCTCAGCCAGGCTGGGGGACTAAGTTAGACCCTAAGCCCAAGGCTGGGGCTACAGGTTAGGACCCTAAGCCAAGGCTGGGGACTACAGGTTAGACCCTACGACCAAGGCTGGGGACTACAGGTGAGACCCTACAGCCCAAGGCTGGTGACTACAGGTTTAACCCTACAGCCCAAGGCTGAGGGGACTACAGGTTGACCATACTGCCCAAGGGTGGGACTACAGGTTAGACCCTTACAGCCCCAAGGCTGGAGACTACAGGTTAGAGCCTACAGACCAAGGCGAGGGACTACAGGTTAGACCCCCCTTTTTGTTTTTCAACAGCCCAAGGCTTGGGACTACAGGTTAGACCCTTACAGCCAGGAATGGGGACTACAGGGTTAGACCCTACAGCCAAGGCTGGGGATCAGGTAGACCCTACAGACAGGGCTAGAGGATACAGGTTAGACCCTATTTATCCAAGGATGGGGAATACAGGTTAGACCCTACAGCCAAGGCTGGAGACTAGCAGGTGAAGACCCTACCGACCAAGGCTGGGATACGGTTAGACCTACAGCCCAAGGCTGGAGACTACAGGTTAGACCTATATCCCAAGGCTGGGGCTACAGGTGAGACCCTACAGCCCAAGGCTGGAGGCGACAGGTTAGACCCTACAGCCCAAGGCTGGGAATACAGGCTAGACCCTACAGCCCAAGGCTGGGACTTACAGGTCATAGGTAGACCCTATAGTCAAGGATGGAGATAAGGTTTAGACCCTACAGCCCAAGGCTGGGGACTACAGGTTAGACCCTACCGGCCAAGGCTGGAGACTTACAGGTTATTTAGGACCTAATCCCAAGGCTGGGGACTACAGGTAGGACCCTACAGCCCAAGGGGGACTACAGGTTAGACCTACAGCCCCAAGGCTGGGCGGGGAGAAAGGTTAGACCTACAGCCAAGGCTGGGGACTACGGTTCAGGTTAGACCCTACAGCCCCACAGGGCTGGGGACTACAGGTGAACCTACAGCCCAAGGCTGTGGACTAAGGTAGACCCTCTATCCCAAGGCTGGGGACTACAGGTTAGACCGACAGCCCAGGCTGGAGACTACAGGTTAGACCCTACAGCCCAAGGCTGGGGACTACAGGTTAGACCCTACAGCCCAAGGCTGGGGACTACAGGTTAGACCCTACAGCCCAAGGCTGGGGACTACAGGTTAGACCCTACAGCCCAAGGCTGGGGACTACAGGTTAGACCCTATATCCCAAGGCTGGGGACTACAGGTTAGACCCTACAGCCCAAGGCTGGAGACTACAGGTTAGACCCTACAGCCCAAGGCTGGGGACTACAGGTTAGACCCTACAGCCCAAGGCTGGGGACTACAGGTTAGACCCTGATCTGTGTCTGCTACTCTCAGCCCTTGGAGCTGGGTGGGGGTTCCTTAGCACAGTAGGGGAACGACAGGATACAATTTATATGATTCTATGATTCTATTCCAGTCAGACTAACTAGACCAAACAGGACAGGATAGAATGAGAGGATCTATGATTCTATTCCAGAAAGCACTAACTAGACCAAACAGGACAGGGGAAGAATGGAGATGATTCTATGATTCTATCAGACAGACTAACTAGACCAAAGGACAGGATTAGAATGGCGAGATTTCTATGATCTATTTCCAGACAGATAACTAGACCAAAAAGGACAGGATTAGAATGGAGATGATTCTATGATTCTATTCCAGTCAGACCTACTAGGACCAAAACAGGACAGGGACAGAATGGAAGATGATTCTATGATTATATCCAGTCAGACAACAGGGACAAACAGGACAGGATAGAATGGGATGATTTATGATTCTATTCAGTCAGACTAACTAGACCACCAGGACAGGATTTAGAAATTGGAGGATGATTCTATGATTCTATTCCAGTCAGACTACTAGACCAACCAGGACAGGTAGAATGGAGATGTTCTATGATTCATCTCCAGGGGACAGACTAACTAGACTCCAACAGGACAGGATAGAATGGAGTGATTCTAGGATTCTATGCCATCAGACTAAACTAGACCAAACAGGACAGGAGAATGGAGATGATTCTATGATCTATCCAGACAGGACTAACTAGACCAAAACAGGACAGGAGATCAGGATTAGAATGGAGATGATTATATGGATTCTATTCGTCAGACTAACTGGACCAAACAGGTACAGGATAGAATGGAGATGATTCTATTGATCTATTCCAGTCAGACTAACGAGACCAAACAGGACAGGATAGTAATGGAGATGTTCTATGATTCTATTCCATCAGAACTAAACTAGACCAAACAGGACCATGATAGAATGGAGATGATTCTATGATTCTATTCCAGACAGACTAACTAGACCAAACAGGACAGGATAGAATGGAGATGATTCTATGATTCTATTCCAGTCAGACTAACTAGACCAAACAGGACAGGATAGAATGGAGATGATTCTATGATTCTATTCCAGTCAGACTAACTAGAACAAACAGGACAGGATTAGAATGGAGATGATCTATGGATTCTATTCCAGACAGACTAACTAGACCAAACAGTAACAGGGATAGAATGGAGAATGATTCTATGATTTCTATTTTCCAGTCAGACTAACTAGACCAAACAGGACAGGATAGAATGGAGATGATTCTATGATTCTATTCCAGTCAGACTAACTAGACCAAACAGGACAGGATAGAATGGAGATGATTCTATGATTCTATTCCAGACAGACTAACTAGACCAAACAGGACAGGATAGAATGGAGATGATTCTATGATTCTATTCCAGTCAGACTAACTAGACCAAACAGGACAGGATAGAATGGAGATGATTCTATGATTCTATTCCAGACAGACTAACTAGACCAAACAGGACAGGATAGAATGGAGATGATTCTATGATTCTATTCCGACCAGACTCAACTAGACCAAACAGGACAGGATAGAATGGCGATAGATTCTATTGTTCTATTTCAGTCAGGGACTAACTAGACCAAACAGGACAGGATAGAATGGAGATGATTCTATGATTCTATTCCAGACAGACTAACTAGACCAAACAGGACAGGATAGATATAGAATGGAGATGATCTATGATTCTATTCCGACAGCTAACTAGATCCCAAACAGGACAGGATTCGAATGGAGAGGATTCTATGATTCTATTCCAGTCAGACGAACTAGACCAAACAGGACAGGAAGAATGGAGATGATTCTATGATTCTATTCCAGTCAGATAACTAGACCCAAACAGGGACAGATAGAATGGAGATGATTCTATGATTCTATTCAAGCAGACTAACTAGACCAAACAGGACAGGATAGAATGGAGATGATTGGGTACTATGATTTTGTCTATTCCAGTCAGCAACTCGACCAAACAGGCCAGGACTGTAGAATGGAGAGTGATTCATGCTTCTAATTCCAGTCAGACTAACTAGACCAAAACAGGACAGGATAAGGAATGAGATGATTCTATGATTCGATTCCAGTCACGACTAACTCGACCAAACCGGACAGGATAGATGGATGATGATTCTATGATTCTATTCGTCAGACTAAAACTAAGAACCAAACAGGGGAAAGGATAGAATGGGAGATGATTCTATGATTCATTCCAGTCAGACTAAATAGACCCAAAGGACAGGATAGAATGGAGATGTTCTATGATTCATTCCAGTGCGACCTACTAGACCAAACAGGAGGACAGGAAGAAGGAGATGATTTCTATGATCTATTACAGACAGAACTAACTAGGACTCAAACAGGGACAGGATAGAAGGGAGATGATTCTATGATTTCTATGTCAGACAGAATAACTAGACCAACAGGACAGGATTAGAATGGAGATGATTATATGATTCATTCCAGTCAGACTATACTAGACCAAAAAGGACAGGATTAGAATGGAGATGATTCTCTGATCTAGTTCCGTCAGACTACTAGACCAAAACAGGACAGGATAGAATGGAGCGGAGTCGATGATTCCGATTCCAGTCAGACTAATTAGACCAAAACAGGGACCGGTAGAATGGAGTGATTCTATGATTCTATTCCAGTCAGACTAACTAGGACCAAAAGGACAGGATACGAATGGAGATGATCTATTGATTCTATTCCAGTCAGGACTAACTAGGACCAAACAGGACAGGATCGAATGGAGATGGTCATGATTCTATTCCAGCCCAGCTAAAACAGACCAACGGACAGGATTTAGAAGGAGATTGATTCTATGATTCTATTCCAGTCAGATAACTAGACCAAACAGGACGGATAGAATGGAGATGTTCATGGATCTATTCCAGGACAGACTAACTAGACCAAAACAGGACAGGAGAAGAATTGGAGATGCTTGATGACTCTATTCCAGTCAGACTAATAGACCAAAACGGACAGGATAGAATGGAGATGATTCTATGATTCTATTCCAGACAGACTAACTAGACCAAACAGGAAAGGACAGTTGTACTAAACGGAGTAGTGTAGATGTGTGAAGTGGACAAACTGTTTTCCATGAAGCCCGAGTCAGTGGATTGAAACCCACTCAGTAAATGAAACATGACTGTTGGGAGTGTCCATGGAGCTCTGGTCTAAAGGAGTGCACTATGTAGTGGATAGTTAGAGATCTATGGACGTGCTAATGTTGTGTCTTCACTCTTCTCCTAAGCTGCTCTCTCACTGAGAGGAAATGTGTCATTCCCACTGGTTAGATATTAAGATGTAACTCGACACTGCTGGACTGTTCCTGTTCTATCGTTTGATTCATTATAGGCTTCCTGGGAAGAGAGCGGTTAGAGAGAGATTGACCTGAGATATTTAATTCTTCTTCCCTTTGTTGCTGGGAAACCTTTGGTGTGTGTGTGTGGGGTGGGTTGTGTGTGTGTGTGTGTGTGTGTGTGCTTAATTGCGCGTGTGTGTGGTTCCTTTGTTTGCCTTGCTGGCCACGGCAAAGGGCAAGCCACCCAATCTAATAAAGGGGTGAGGATATTGAAGACTTGAGCCTCACTGCGATGGAAACACTGACTTGTGGTTCCTCACTGCTGAATGGAAAAACTGACTGGTCCTCACTGCGTGAATGGAAACACTGAATTGGTCCTCACTGCTGAATGGAAACAGACTTGGTCATGCACCCGCTGAAACTGGAAACACGGATTGGTTCCTCACTGTGAATGGAAACACTGACTTGGTCTCATGCTGAATGGAAACACTGACTTGGTCCGCACTGGGATGGAACCACATTGACTTGGTCCTCCTGCTGAAGGGAAACAATGACGTGTCCTCACTGCTGGAAGGACACATGACTGGTCCTCACTCTGAATGGAAACACTGACTGGTCCTCCATGCTGAATGGAAACACTGACTTGGTCATCACTGCTGATGGAACCACTGACTTGGTCTTCACTGCTTTGAATGGAAAACACTGACTGGTTCCCACTGCTGAATGGAACACTGAATTGTCCTCACTGCTGAATGGAAACACTGACTTGGTACCACCCGCTGAATGGAACACTGACTTGGTCCCCACTGCTGAATGGAAACACTGATTGGTCCTCATGCTGAATGGGAAACACTGGACTTGGTCCTAATGCTGAATGGACAAACCACTGACTGGGCCCTTATGCTTGGAATGGAAACACGGACTGTCCTCAGCTGAATGGACAACACTGTGACTGGGTCCTCCCGCTGAAGGGAAAACACTGACTTGGTCATCACCGCTGATGAAACACGGACTTGGTCTCAATGAGATGAAAACATGACTTGGTCCTCACTGCTGAATGTAAACACTACTGGTCCTCACTGCTGATGAACACTGACTTGGTCCTCCCGCTGAATGGAAACATGACTTGGTCCTCACGCTGAATGGAACCCGGACTTGTCCTCAACGCTGATGGAAAACACTGACTTGGTCCGCACTGCTGAATGGAAACACCGCCTTTGGTCCTCATGCTGACTGGAAACAGCCTTGGTTTAACTGCTGAATGGAACCCTGACTTGGTTCTCACTGCTGAATGGAAAAACACTAACTGGTCCTCATGCCTGAATGAAAACACTGACTGGTTCCATCACTGCTGAATGGAAACACTGTTGGTCCCTCACTGATGAACGGAAACACTGACTTGGTCCTCACTGCTGACGGAAACACTGAATTGGTACTAACTGCCTGAATGTAAAACGACTTGGTTCCGCACTGATGAATGGGAAACATGACTTGTACTCCACGCTGATGGAAACAATGACTTGGTCCTCACTGCTGAATGGAAACAACTGACTTGGTCCTCACCTGCTGAATGGAAACACTGACTGGTCCTCACTGCTGAATGGAAACACTGACTTGGTCCCTCATGCTGAATGGGAAAAACACTGACTTGGTCCTCACTGCTGAATTGGAAACACTGACTTGGTCCTCACTGCTGAATGGAAACACTGACTTGGTCCTCACTGCTGAATGGAAACACTGACTTGGTCCTCACTGCTGAATGGAAACACTGACTTGGTCCTCACTGCTGAATGGAAACACTGACTTGGTCCTCACCGCTGAATGGAAACACTGACTTGGTCCTCACTGCTGAATGGAAACACTGACTTGGTCCTCACTGCTGAATGGAAACACTGACTTGGTCCTCACTGCTGAATGGAAACAAGGCCTGTTAATGCTCACTTAAATGGCAGCTATGCGCTCAACCTGCCTGCCTCTCAAATCTGCGTCAACATTTACCCTCACCCCTTCTCCTGCTAGGCACACACACACACACACACACACACCACACACACACACACACACACACACATACACACACCCCGGCAGTCAGACCGGCTGCAGTGGATTGAGCCTTGAACTCTGGGTGTGTGCAGTGTGTCATGCCGTTGCACCGGCAACCTTTCAGAGAAGGGAGTGTTTCGCTCTCCTCTGTACAGCGCACATACACACACTCTCTCACACACACACACACACCACCCACACACACACACCCACACACAGCCTGCTCAGTCAACCGTTAGATGGAAGGAGACCCACGGCGAAGGAAGCCTGGAATCTGACAGGAATCCAATTGACCGTGTCTAATGGGTCTCCTTCTAGGGGGGAGAGGAAAGGGGGAGGATAGGGGGAGGAAAGGGGGAGGAAGAGGGAGGGAGGGAGGGAGGGAGGGAGGGAGGGAGGGAGGGACACACTACCTTCTCCTCCTCGGAGAGTCTGTCTCACTCCATTGGTTCCATACGTTACCCTAAAGATGAATAGGCTACTCTACAACAGGACTGTGACATTCTGTCCTCTTTCTGCATCAGATATCATTACTAGTCCTGTCACAGTGGTTGATTTGACCTCTCATTGTCTCAGATATCATTATTAGTATTAGTCATGTCACAGTAGCGTCACTGGGCTGGTGTAAACACGAGTCTTTAAGCTAGTTTCTGACCCCCGTCTGTGCCGTGGAGACCAAATAGATATGTATCTCCACAAAATTGACAACATTTGTCACGCTTTTGGGTGGAAATCCGAAGCTATTTGCCACCTGGCGCCAAGCGGATCACAGCGAACACACACTGACTGAGTTCTGAGGCCACCTCCACGTCCATCGTCGGCTCGGGTGTCGTAAGGGGAAATTTCGTATTTCAGGCTTTCATAGATTATAACGCTGAGGTGTGTCTGTCTCTGTCTTTCATAGATTATAACGCTGAGGTGTGTCTGTCTCTTGTCTTTCATAGATTATAACGCTGAGGTGTGTCTGTCTCTGTCTTTCATAATTTAAGGGATGAGGGGGGTCTGTCTTGTCTTTCAAGTTATAAGCTGGGGGTTTTCTGCTCTTGTTTTTCCCATGTTTATAACGCTGGGGGTTTTGTTTGTCTCTTGTCTTTCATAGATTAAAACCCGTGAGTGTGTCGTCTTTGTTTTTCATAGTTATAACGTGAGGTGTGTCGTCTCTTGTTTTTCCCAAGTTTTATAAGGCAAAGGGTGTATCTGTTTCTGTGGGGTCCCATCCATCTTCCCCGCTGATATTTAATAACGATGATCATACCCAAAGAACCCTCACGGGAAAAACATCTGGGTTCCTTGAATTTTAAATTTTCCAAAATGGATTGTTTGTCAAGACCTAATCATGACTAGTCTAAATTTGTCTATACATTGATCTCATGCAAAACCCCATATTTTTCCATATGAGGTGGTTGTTTTGACAAAAGGGGAGAGGCGGGGACTTAAGAGGTGTCCCAAATGGCACCCTAATCCTTTTTAGTCCCATACTTTCCCAAGGGCAAAAGGGTTTTGGCAAATTTTTAGGCACTACATGGGAAAAAGTGTAGATTTCGCCGCATAATTTTAAGTAATTTAGTTTACAAGTAGGTGGGGAAAAAGAGGTTGACTTGTTAATGAGACCCGCAGAGAAAAGGGGAGAGAGGGAAAAAGAGGGGGGAGAGAGGGGGGGGGGTGGGGGAGAGAGGGCTGGAGAAAGGGAGAAAGAAAGAGGGGCTTGGGGGGACGGGGGAAAAGGGGGGGAAGGGTTGGGGGGAGGGACCGGGGGGGGGCCAGGGGGGGAAAAGGGGGGGAAGAGGGGGGGAGGACAGAGGGGGATTGGGGGGAAAGAATGAAAAGGGGGGGAGAGAGGAGAGGGGAAAGGGGGGGGGTTTTAGAGAGAGGGGGTTGAGGGGGGGAGAGGAGGGGAGAGGGAGAAAGAAAAGAGGGGAGAGGAGAAAGGGGAGAGGGGGGGTTGAGGAAGAGAGGGGTTTTTTTAGGGAAGAGGGGGGGAGGGGAAAAAGGGGGGGGAGAGAAGGGGGGGGGGGGGAAAGGTAGGAAAAAAAAGAGGGGGGGAAGAGATGGTGGAAGGGAGAAGGGGGTGAGCCAAGGGTGAAAAGGGGGAGAGGAGGGCAGAAAAAGGGGGGAAGGAGGAGAGAGATGGTTGGGGAAGGGGGAAGAGGGAAGAAAGAGGGAAAGGAGAGGAAGGGGGTGGTTAGAGGGAGAGGGGGGGGGGAGAGGGGGAGAGAAAAGGGGGGGGGAGGTTTGGAAAAGAAAAAAAGGGGGGAGAGGAAGGGGAGGGAGAGAGAGGGGGGAGGTAAAAAAAAGAAAAAGGGGGGGGGAGAGGGGGAGAGAGAGAGGGGGGGAGAGAGGGGGGGGGAGGTAGGGAAAAAAAAAAGGGGGAGAAGGGGATGGGTGGAGGGGGGTAGCGGAAAAAAAAAAAAGGGGGGGGGGTTCAACCGGGGGGGGAAAACAATTTATTTCCCCCGTTTTGGGGAAAAGGAAATAATTTTTCCCCTTTTGGAAAAATAAGGGGTAGAATTCCCTATTTAAAAAGAAAAATCCCAAAAAAAAGAAGAAGAAAGAGAAGAGGGGAGGAAACCCCCAAAAGAAAAAAAAAAAAAAAAAAAAATTTTAAACCTACTCCTTTCTCTCTCGCCCCCGCTTATTAAACCCATCGGCCCCCCATTCCTTTCCCTCTATCTTTTCCAAATCTTTTTCCCCTCCCAAACTCCCTTTTCCCCCCCCCCATCTCTCTCTCTCCCCCCTTTCTCCTCGAGGCTCCCCTCCTCCTAAGGGTCTTCTCTCTCTCTCTCTTTTCTCTGGCCTTTTTTCCCCTTTCTTTTTTATTTTTTGGTTTTTCTTGAAGGGGGCTGGATAGGGGGGGAAAACCGCGGGGGGTTTGCGCCGGGGGCTCCCAGGGGGGAAAAGCGCGAAGGGGGGGGGCGAGGGGTTTTTTAAAAGGGGGATGAAGGGGCCCAAATAGAGAGGGGGAAAAAGAGATAAGAAAGAGGGGAGAAGGAAAAAAAAAGAAGGGGAGAAAAAGAGGGGGAGAGAGGGAGGGAGAGGGAGAGAGAAGGGGGAGGGAGGGGAGAGAAACGGAGAGGGGGGGAGAGGGGAAGGGGGGAAAAGGAGAGGAGAGGGAAAAGAGAGGGAGAGAGCGCGGGGGGGAGAGGGGAGAGTGAGAAAAAAGGGAGAAAAAAGAGGGAAAAAGGGGGAGAGAGGGGGAAAAAAGGGAAGGGGAGAGCGAGAGAGGGGGGAGAGAGGGGAGAGAGAGGGGAGAGAGAGGGGAGAAGGGGGGAGCGAGGGGAGAGAGAGGGGAGAGAGGAGAAAGGAGAGGGGGGAGGAAAAAAAAGAGGAGAGAGGAGAGAGAGAGAGGGAAGAGAGGGGAAGGGGGAGAGAAAGAGAAAGGGGAGGGGAAAAAGGGAGGGGAGAAGGGGCGGGAGGGGAGAGAGAGAGAGGGAGCGAGCGGGAAAAGAGGGAGAGAAAGGGAGGAGAGGGAGAGAGAAGAGGGAGAGAGAGAGAGAGAGGGGGGGGGGAAGAAAGGGGAGAAGAGAGAAAAAAAAAGAAAGGGGGAGATGGGGGGGGGGGGGGGGGGAGGGGGCGGGGGGGGGGGGGGGGGGGGGGGAGAGAGGAGAGCGGGGGGGAGAGAGGGGAGAGAGAAAGAAAAAGAGAGAGAGAGAAAAAAAAGAACTTAATACTCTCTCTTTTCCCTCTCTTCTCTTCTTCTCTCTCCTCTCTCTCTTCCTTTTCTTCTCTCTCTTCTCTCTCTGTCTCTTTTCTCTCTTTCTCTTCTTTCTTTTTCTTCTCTCTCTTTTTCCCCTCTTTTCTCCTCTTTTTCTTTTCTCCTTCCCCCTCTCCTTTTCTCTTTTCTTCCTTCTCTCTTCTCCATCTCTCTTTTTCTAATTTCCCAATTTTGTAGTACCCCAAAAGGAAAAATTGTAATTTTTAATTTTGGGAAATTGCTATGAGCAAAGGGACGTCGTTTAATAAAATTAAATTAAAAAAAGTTCCCTTTTGGGGGTAGAAACCAGGGAGATATGGGATGGCAACCCATTTCCCTTTTAGTGCCCCTATATGGGCCTGGTTTAAAAATAGTGCACTAGGGAGGGAATAGGGGGGTTTCCATTTGGGGAAACATTCTAATTCAGCCCCCGGTCGTCGGCCCTAATCACCCCCAATCCTTGGCGGGGGGTTGTGTGGTGGAGGAATGGATGCCGCTAGCAGGAAGAAGTTCAGACAGATAGTATGTGTTTTTTTTCCCCCTTCCCTTCACTTTTTTTGCGGGCTTATCCTCCACTTCGATGGTTTGGTTTTTTCAACCCAAATTTTCCCCCCAAAATTTCCCCCGAAAAAAAAACCCCCTGGACGCAATTTTTATTTTGTGGGGGGGTTTCCAAAACCCAAAAAAGAAAAAAGAAAAGAAAAAAAAAGAAGAAGGAAAGGGGAAGGAGAAAGAAAAAAAAAAAAGGGAAAAGGGGAAAAAGAAAGGGGAAAAAAAGAGGAAGAAGAAAAGAGAAGAAGAAAAGGGAAGAAGAAAAAGAGAAAAAAGAAAAGAGAAAAAGAAAAGGGGGAAGGGAAAAAAAGGGGGAAAAAAGGGAAAAAGGGGAAGAAAAAGAGAAGGAAAGGAAAAAGGGGAAAAAGAAAAAGGAAAAAAGAAAAAAAAAAAGAGAAAGAAGGAAAAAGAAAAAAAGGGGGAAAAGAAAAAAAGAAAAAAAGAAAAGAAGAAAAAGGAGGAAAAAGGAAAAAGAAAAAGGAAGGGGGGAAGGGAAAAAGAGCCGGGAAAAAGCAACAGGGGAAACCCCCCCCAAAAAACCAGCACATAAAACCAGAAAATACCGGCCCCGGAAACCACAATCCTTCCAAAATAAACCCTTTCCCCTCCCCCTTTTTCCCCCTTCCCCCCTCCCCCTCCCCCCCTCATTTTATTTCCCTTTTCTCCCCTTCTCTCCGTTCTCTGAATTTTGAGGAAATTTTGAAAAGTTTCTGAGCCCCCTTTAAAAGTGGCTGTTTAGTAAAAGGGGGAGCTGAAGTGTCTGAATGGACCCCGGTCACTTGCCCCACAACCCCCCCCCCCCCCCCCCAAATCAGTAAATGGTTTTGCGGTGTGTCTGAATGGCCCTAGCACGCTTCCCAAAAGCCCCCCCACATAAAATTTTCCCTCATGTAAAGACAGCACTCTCTGCTTTTGTTATCTTTTGGGTATTCCCTTTTTCCCCGTCTTTTAAAACCCCTCTCTCTTTTCCTTTCTATCTTTCTCTCTCTCCTTCTGTCTCTCTCTTCTCTCTGTCCCGTCTCTCTCTCTCTCTCTCTTCTTTTTCCTTTTCTCTCTCCTCTTTCTCTCTGTCCTCTCTCTTTCTATGTCCCTCTCTCTTCTCTCTTTTTCACTTCTTCCCCCCTTCCTTCTTCTATTCAGGGGGGTTTTGTAAATTTCACTGTGAACAGTAAAACCGTCCAGATTTTTTTCCGTTAATAATCCTTGTTCAAGGCCTCAGCCCTCCCCCTCCCCTTTAATTCAGCCAGCCCTTCCCCCTTCCTTTACTCTCCCAAACCCCCCCCCCCCCCCCCCCCTGGGCCCCCAGCACCCTCTCCCCTTCCCTTGACTCCAGTCAGCCCCCCTCCCCCCCCCCTTGACTCTAGCTAGCCCTCTCCCCATTTCCCTTGACTCTCAGCTCAGCCCTCTCCCCCTTCCCTGACTCTCAGCTCAGCCCTCTCCCCCTTCCCTTCCCTTGACTATCAGCTCAGCCCTCTCCCCTTCCCTTCCCTTGACTCTCAGCTCAGCCCTCTCCCCCATTCCCTTGGACTCTCAGCTCAGCCCTCTCCCCCTTCCCTTGACTCTCAGCTCAGCCCTCTCCCCCCTTCCCTTCCCTTGACTCTCAGCTCAGCCTCTTCCCCTTCGCTTGACTCTCAGCTCAGCCCTCTCCCCCTTCCCTTGACTCCCAGCTCAGCCCTCTCCCCCTTCCCTTGACTCTCAGCTCAGCCCTCTCCCCCTTCCCTTGACTCTCAGCTCAGCCCTCTCCCCCTTTCCTTGACTCTTAGCTCAGCCCTTCCCCCTTCCCTTGACTCCAGCTCAGCCCTTCCCCCTTCCCTTGACTCTAGCTCAGCCCTCTCCCCCTTCCCTTGACTCTCAGGTCAGCCCCTTTCCCCCCCCCCTTGACTTCAGCTCAGCCCTCTCCCCTTCCCTTGACTCTCAGCTCAGCCTCTTCCCCCTTCCCTTGGACTCTCAGCTCAGCCCTCTCCCCTTCCCTTGACCTCAGCTCAGCCCTTCCCCCTTCCCTTGACTCTCAGCTCAGCCCTCTCCCCTTCCCTTGACTCTCAGTCAGCCCTCTCCCCCTTCCCTTCCCTTGACTCTAAGCTCAGCCCTCTCCCCTCCCTTGACTCTCAGCTCAGCCCTCTCCCCTTCCCTTCCCTTTTACTCTAAACTCAGCCCTCTCCCCTTCCCTCCCTTGACTCTCAGCTCAGCCCTCTCCCCCCTTCCCTTCCCTTGACTCTCAGCTCAGCCTCTCCCCCTTCCCTTGACTCTCAGCTCAGCCCTTCCCCCCTTCCCTTCCCTTTTTGACTCTCAGCTCAGCCCTCTCCCCCCTTCCCTTGACTCTCAGCTCAGCCCTCTCCCCCTCCCCCTCCCTTGACTCTCAGCTCAGCCCTCTCCCCCTTCCCTTGACTCTCAGCTCAGCCCTCTCCCCCTTCCCTTCCCTTGACTCTCAGCTCAGCCCTCTCCCCCCTTCCCTTGACTCTCAGCTCAGCCCTCTCCCCCTTCCCTTGACTCTCAGCTCAGCCCTCTCCCCTTCCCTTGACTCTCAGCTCAGGCACTCTCCCCCTTCCCTACCTTGACTCTCAGCTCAGCCCTCTCCCCCTTCCCTTCCCTTGACTCTCAGCTCAGCCCTCTCCCCCTTCCCTTGACTCTCAGCTCAGCCCTCTCCCCCTTCCCTAGCCCTCTCCCCCTTTCCCTTGACTCTCAGCTCCTGCTCCCACTAGGCTTGGGCTGTATACCGGGTATTTAATAACTCCCATCATGCTCCAACGGGGTGTTCAGTGTCAGTAGTTGTTTTGTTAGTTTTTTACCCGTCTACCATGTCTAAATACGCACGGACTGAGTCCATGCAACTTATTATGTGACTTGTTAAGCACATTTTTTACTCCTGAACTTATTTAGGCTTGCCATAACAAAGGGGTTGAATACGTATTGACTCGAGACCTTTCAGCTTTTACTTTTTTATTAATTTCAAAAAAAATTCTGGAAAATAATTTCCACTTTGAAATGATGGGGTATTGTGTGTAGGCCAGTGACACAACATCGTGATTTAATTCATTTTAAATTCAGGCTGGTAACACAACAAAATCTGGAAAAAAGTAAATTGGTGTGAATACTTTCTGAAGGCACTGAGTGTGTGTATATATATATATATACAGTATCAGTCAAATGTTTGGACACACCTACTCATTCAAGGGTTTTTCTTTATTTTTACTATTTTCTACATTGTGGAATAATAGTGAAGACATCAAAACTATGAAATAACACATATGGAATCACGTAGTAACCAGAAAAGTGTTAAAATAAAAATATATATTTTATTTGAGATTCTTCAAAGTAGCCACCCTTTGCCTTGACAGCTTTCCACACTCTTGGCATTCTCTCAACCAGCTTCACCTGGAATGTTTTTCCAACAGTCTTGAAGGAGTTCTTACATATGCTGAGCACTTGTTGGCTGCTTTTCCTTCACTCTGCGGTCCAACTCATCCCAAAATATCTCAATTGGGTTGAGGTCGGGTGATTGTGGAGGCCAGGTCATCTGATGCAGCACTCCATCACTCTCCTTCTTGGTAAAATAGCCCTTACTCAGCCTGGAGGTGTGTTGGGTCATTGTCCTGTTGAAAAACAAATGAAAGTCCCACTAAGCCCAAACCAGATGGGATGGCGTCTCACTGTAGAATGCTGTGGTAGCCATGCTGGCTAAGTGTGCCTTGAATTCTAAATAAATCACAGACAGTGTCACCAGCAAAGCACCCCCACACCATAACACCTCCTCCTCCATGCTTCAGGGTGGGAACCACACATGCAGAGATCATCCGTTCACCCACACCGCGTCTCACAAAGACACAGCGGTTGGAACCAAAAATCTCAAATTTGGACTCCAGACCAAAGGACAGATTTCCACCGGTCTAATGTCCATTGCTCCTGTTTCTTGGCCCAAGCAGGTCTCTTCTTCTTAGTGATGTCCTTTAGTAGTGGTTTCTTTGCAGCAATTTGATCATGAAGGCCTGATTCACACAGTCTCCTCTGAACAGTTGATGTTGAGATGTGTCTGTTACTTGAACTCTGTGAAGCATTTATTTGGGCTGCAATTTTGAGGGCTGGTAACTCTAATGAACTTATCCTCTGCAGCAGAGGTAACTCTGGGTCTTCCATTCATGTGGCGGTCCTCATGAGAGCCAGTTTCATCATAGCGCTTGATGGTTTTTGCGACTGCACTTGAAGAGACTTTCAAAGTTCTTGAAATGTTCCTTATTGACTGACCTTCATGTCTTAAAGTAATGATGGACTGTCGTTTCTCTTTGCTTATTTGAGCTGTTCTTGCCATAATATGGACTTAGTATTTTACCAAATAGGGCTATCTTCTGTATACCACCGCTACCTTGTCACAACACAACTGATTGGCTCAAACGCATTAAGAAGGAAAGAAATTCCACAAATTAACTTTTAAGAAGGCACGCCTGTTAATTGAAATGCATTCCAGGTGACTACCTCATGAAGCTGGTTGAGAGAATGCCAAGAGTGTGCAAAGCTATCATCAAGGCAAAGGTTGGCTACTTTGAAGTATATATATATTTTGATTTGTTTCAAACTTTTTTGGTTACTACATGATTCCATATGTGCCATTTCATAGTTTTGATGTCTTCACTATTATTCTGCAATGTAGAAAATAGTTTAAAAAATAAAGAAAAACCCTTGAATGAGTAGGTGTGGCCAAACTTTTGACTGGTACTGTATATAGATATATATTTTGTGTTGTTTTACATA
>LR778274.1:23570978-23615052 GCA_902810595.1 Coregonus sp. 'balchen'
CCACACACACACACACACACACACACACACAACACACACACACACACACACACCACAAACACACCACACACACACACACACACACACAACACACAACACACACACACACACCACCCACCCACCCACCCACCCACCCACACACACACACACACACACACACTAGCTTTAACAGCCCTTGGCGTGGGATGGAAAGACAAGACATTTACGACAGACACTTCGGATAATTCCGGATCCTATTTTTGACAGGTTGCACATCAAAATATAAATAATGTATTTCCTGGATATGTTCGATTGAAATGGCTTACTTATTTTTTTTATTTTTTTTTATCACAGGCTACCATCTCAGTTGTCTTACTTGGCACTGGGAAATGTTTCGTCTAGAGCCGTTCATGTAAAGTAACTGTCCATTAAAACAAAGAAATGTATTGTTGTATTTGATTTTAATGAGCAAAATTGTTACAGTTATTGCGATAATACTATTTGTCCACATCTCACACACACACACACACACACACACACACACACACGGACACAACAACAAAATCCTAACCCTATTTTCCATAACCCCTAACCCTTACCTTAACCCCTAAACCTAATCCCTAACCCTTACCTTAACCCCTAATTCTAACCCTAATCCCTAAGCCTAAAATAGCCTTTCTCCTCGTGGGATACTGGGAAATGTGGGACTTTTGGGGATTTCCAGTACCCACCATGATAGTAACACACACACACACACACCACACACACACACACACACACACACACACACACACACACCACACCCACCCACCCACCCACCCACCCACTCACCCACCCACCCACCCACCCACCCTACACGGCAGTGTAAATATGCTGTGTGTTCTGTAGGGTTCTACTTTGTAAGGTTCTGGTCACCTGCTGTGACTCTTCAGCATCTCATCTATTCAACCGGATGCCAGTGATTTATTTATATAGGAAGTCTGTCAGATGCACTTTCATGCTTTTAGCTGCGTGGAGACGAAGACCGTTGTTGCGTGGAGACGAAGACCATCTTGGACAATATTGTGTGTAGTATTATTAGTAACAACTCCACATTGATCTCCACGTACTGCCTTTTCTATGAATGAAATCAAGATATGCACGATGTCAAGGACCATATGTCAAGCTTCATAAAAGAGCATCCAGACGTGATTGATGGCTGGATATTTGGATAAGCTTTTGATGAGCTTCCTAGATGATGACGTTTGGGTTTTGGCTCAGGCCTTTTCACACTGATGAAATGAAAAACAGAAAGGTGTTCATATGAATCTGGCTTTAACCACTCAGGCTGTTGACTGAACATAGCTAGGTTTACCTTCCTGTTGGTTATATAATCAGACCCTTTATAGGTTTACCTTCCTGTTGGTTATATAATCAGACCCTTTATAGGTTTACCTTCCTGTTGGTTATATAATCAGACCCTTTATAGGTTTACCTTCCTGTTGGTTATATAATCAGACCCTTTATAGGTTTACCTTCCTGTTGGTTATATAATCAGACCCTTTATAGGTTTACCTTCCTGTTGGTTATATAATCAGACCCTTATAGGTTTACCTTCCTGTTGGTTATATAATCAGACCCTTTATAGGTTTACCTTCCGTTGGTTATATAATCAGACCCATTTATAGGTTTACCTTCCTGGTTGGTGATATAATCAGACCCTTTATAGGTTTTACCTTCCTGCTGGTTATATAATCAGACCCTTTATAGGTTTACCTTCCTGTTGGTTATAATAATCAGACCCTTTATAGGTTTACCTTCCTGTTGGTTATATAATCAGACCCTTTATAGGTTTACCTTCCTGTGGTTATATAATCAGACCCTTTATAGGTTACCTTCCTGTTGGTTATATAATCAGACCCTTTATAGGTTTACCTTTCCTGTTGGTTATATAATCAGACCCTTTATAGGTTTACCTTCCTGTTGGTTATATAATCAGACCCTTTATAGGTTTACCTTCCTGTTGGTTATATAATCAGACCCTTTATAGGTTTACCTTCCTGTTGGTTATATAATCAGACCCTTTATAGGTTTACCTTCCTGTTGGTTATATATCAGACCCTTTATAGGTTTACCTTCCTGTTGGTTATTAATCAGACCCTTTATAGGTTTACCTTCCTGTTGGTTATATAATCAGACCCTTATGGTTACCTTCCTGTTGGTTATATAATCAGACCCTTTATAGGTTTACCTTCCTGTTGGTTATATAATCAGACCCTTATAGGTTTACCTTCCTGTTGGTTATATAATCAGACCCTTTATAGGTTTACCTTCCTGTTGGTTATATAATCAGACCCTTTATAGGTTACCTTCCTGTTGGTTATATAATCAGACCCTTTTATAGGTTTTACCTTCCTGTTGGTTATATCAATCAGACCCTTTATAGGTTTACCTTCCGTTGGTTATATAATCAGAACCTTTATATAGGTTTACCTTCCTGTTGGGTTATATAATCAGACCCTTTATAGGTTTACCTTCCTGTTGGTTATATAATCAGGACCCTTTATAGGTTTACCTTCCTGTTGGTTATATAATCAGACCCCTTTATAGGTTTACTTCCTGTTGGTTATATCAATCAGACCCTTTATAGGTTTACCTTCCTGTTGGTTATATAATCAGAACCCTTTATAGGTTTACCTTCCTGTTGGTTATATAATCAGACCCCTTTATAGGTTTACCTTCCTGTTGGTTTATATAATCAGACCCTTTATAGGTTTACCTTCCTGTTGGTTATATAATCAGACCCTTTATAGGTTTACCTTCTGTTGGTTATATAAATCAGACCCTTTATAGGTTTACCTTCCTGTTGGTTATATAATCAGACCCTTTATAGGTTTTACCTTCCTGTTGGTATATAATCAGACCCTTATAGGTTTACCTTCCTGTTGGTTATATAATCAGACCCTTTATAGGTTTACCTTCCTGTTGGTTATATAATCAGACCCTTTATAGGTTTACCTTCCTGTTGGTTATATAATCAGACCCTTTATAGGTTTACCTTCCTGTTGGTTATATAATCAGACCCTTTATAGGTTTACCTTCCTGTTGGTTATATAATCAGACCCTTGATAGGTTTACCTTCCTGTTGGTTATATAATCAGACCCTTATAGGTTACCTTCCTGTTGGTTATATAATCAGACCCTTTAGGTTTACCTCCTGGTGGGTTATATAATCAGACCCTTTATAGGTTTTACCTTCCTGTTGGTTATATAATCAGACCCTTATAGGTTTACCTTCCTGTTGGTTATATAATCAGAACCCTTTATAGGTTTACCTTCCTGTTGGTTATATAATCAGACCCTTTATAGGTTTACCTTCCTGTTGGTTATATAATCAGGACCCTTTAAGGTTTACCTTCCTGTTGGTTCTGATATAATCAGACCCTTTATAGGTTTACCTTCCCTGTTTGGTTATATAATCAGACCTTTATAGGTTTACCTTCCTGTGGTTATATAATCAGACCCTTATAGGTTACCTTCCTGTTGGTTATATAATCAGACCCTTTATAGGTTTACCTTCCTGTGGTTATATAATCAGACCCTTTATAGGTTTACCTTCCTGTTGGTTATATAATCAGACCCTTTATAGGTTTACCTCCTGTTGGTTATATAATCAGACCCTTTATAGGTTTACCTCCGCTGGTTATAATCAGACCCTTTATAGGTTACCTTCCTGTTGGTATATAATCAGACCCTTTATAGGTTTACCTCCGCTGGTTATATAATCAGACCCTTTATAGGTTTACCTTCCTGTGGGTTTTATAATCAGACCATTTATAGGTTTTACCTTCCTGTTGGTTATATAAATCAGACCCTTTATAGGTTTACCTTCCTGTTGGTTATATAATCAGACCCTTTATAGGTTTACCTTCCTGCTGGTTATATAATCAGACCCTTTATAGGTTTACCTTCCTGTTGGTTATATAATCAGACCCTTTATAGGTTTACCTTCCTGTTGGTTATATAATCAGACCCTTTATAGGTTTACCTTCCTGCTGGTTATATAATCAGACCCTTTATAGGTTTACCTTCCTGTTGGTTATATAATCAGACCCTTTATAGACACTACAGCAGGGTTCTTCAATTCCGGTCCTGGAGGGCCGAAACACTTCTGTTTTTTATTTCTACCTGGTAGTTAATTGCACTCACCTGGTGTCCCAGGTCTGAATTAGCCCCTGATTAGAAGGAGAGGGTGAAAAACAGAGGTATTTCGGCCCTCCAGGACCGGAATTGAAGAACCCTGGTCTACAGCCACACATAAACAGAGTAGCATCACAGACACACAGACACACAGACATCAACAGAGTAGCATCACACACACACAGACATCAACAGACACAGAGTAGCAGCACCTGCAACCTGCACTGGACTAAACATCACCAGACACAGAGTAGCAGCACCTGCAACCTGCACTGGACTAAACATCACCAGACACAGAGTAGCAGCACCTGCAACCTGCACTGGACTAAACATCACCCCAGTAACACCTTCACCGCAGGACTAAACATCACCAGAAAACAGAGTTAGCAGCACCTGCAACCTGCACTGGACTAAACATCACCAGACACAGAGTAGCAGCACCTGCAACCTGCACTGGACTAAACATCACCAGACACAGAGTAGCAGCACCTGCAACCTGCACTGGACTAAACATCACCAGACACAGAGTAGCAGCACCTGCAACCTGCACTGGACTAAACATCACCAGACAGGTGTTTCCCTCAGGCTGCTCACCTGCTGATGTGTGTCCTGATTGGAGTTCAGATCACAATAACAGCAGCCAGCAGGGGCAAGCTCTCTGGCTGCCTCTCTGTGCCTCTGTCTCTCACACGAATGCACTGAAGATCTCGCAAGGCTTTGGGTCGTTCAATAAGCTTCGAACGCCGCACCCTCGCCGCGTCCAACCCTCGAACCCATCTTCGCTCTCCGCTCTCACCTATGCACGCGATTTTGCGATGGGGGTTGGCCAGCGAGAAGATCAGAAATACACCCTCTTTCTCCGATAAACTCTGTCTCGCTCTCCCTCACCCTCTTGTCTCTCTCTTCTTTCTCTTTCTCCTCTCTCCCCGTTCTCTCTCTCTTCTCTCTCATCTATCCTCATCTCTCTCTTGTCTCCTCCCTCTCTCTCTCTCTCTCTCTCTCTGACCTCTCTCTCTCACACACACACATACAAGTTCTCTCTCACACAGTCTCTCGCTCTCTCTCAACACAACACAGTTAGTCTCTGTACGGCAGTCCTCGCCTTCTCTAACAGTGAGGTAGAACAGCGGATGTGAGGTGCCAGAGTTATGCTGAGCCCTTGTTGCGTGTGCTGGCCTGTCAGGTGTCACTTTAAAACAGAGTAGTGATAGAAGGGAGAGGGCCAGGTACTATCTGACACGAGAGGGGTCGGAGTGACAGGCAGCAGGCCACAGTGGGACACTGACAGTGGGGACAGATACTGATGTTTCATGTCATTCTGGTTCCCGTCAGGTCGCAGAAAAACTTGTCTTCTCTACACTGCTGCTTCTGCGTAAAGTGTGATAGTCCACATGATATGTACTTTACTGTGAGATATCATCTTGTGTTGCTTAAAGCAACGCTAGAATATATGTTGTCTTTCTGTGATTTCTTTTTTTTTAACAACAACAGATTATGTGAATCTTGTTTTCTTCCATTTTGTTTTTGAAAGAGGCCGAGAGAAAGAAAGACAGATACAGACCCATTATTACATAGAGACAGATACAGACCCAGTATTACATAGAGACAGATACAGACCCAGTATTACATAGAGACAGATACAGGCCCAGTATTACATAGAGACAGATACAGACCCAGTATTACCATAGAGACAGATACAGACCCATTATTACATAGAGACAGATACAGACCCAGTAATACATAGAGACAAGATAACAGACCCAGTATTACATAGAGACAGATACAGACCCATTATTACATAGAGACAGATACAGACCCAGTATTACATAGAGACAGATACAGGCCCAGTATTACATAGAGACAGATACAGGCCCAGTATTACATAGAGACAGATACAGACCCATTATTACATAGAGACAGATACAGGCCCAGTATTACATAGAGACAGATACAGACCCAGTATTACATAGAGACAGATACAGACCCAGTATTACATAGAGACAGATACAGACCCAGTATTACATAGAGACAGATACAGGCCCAGTATTACATAGAGACAGATACAGACCCAGTATTACATAGAGACAGATACAGACCCAGTATTACATAGAGACAGATACAGGCCCAGTATTACATAGAGACAGATACAGGCCCAGTATTACATAGAGACAGATACAGACCCAGTATTACATAGAGACAGATACATACCCAGTATTACATAGAGACAGATACAGACCCAGTATTACATAGAGACAGATACAGACCCATTATTACATAGAGACAGATACAGACCCAGTATTACATAGAGACAGATACAGACCCAGTATTACATAGAGACAGAGACAGACCCATTATTACATAGAGACAGATACAGACCCAGTATTACATAGAGACAGATACAGACCCAGTATTACATAGAGACAGATACAGACCCAGTATTACATAGAGACAGATACAGACCCATTATTACATAGAGACAGATACAGGCCCAGTATTACATAGAGACAGATACAGGCCCAGTATTACATAGAGACAGATACAGACCCAGTATTACATAGAGACAGATACAGACCCAGTATTACATAGATACAGATACAGACCCAGTATTACTAGAGACAGATACAGACCCAGTATTACTAGAGACAGATACAGACCCATTATTACATAGAGACAGATACAGACCCCATTATTACATAGAGACAGATACAGGCCCAGTATTACATAGAGACAGATACAGACCCAGTATTACATAGAGACAGATACAGACCCAGTATTACATAGAGACAGATACAGACCCAGTATTACATAGAGACAGATACAGACCCAGTGTTGCATAGAGACAGATACAGACCCATTATTCCATAGAGACAGATACAGGCCCAGTATTACATAGAGACAGATGCAGACCCAGTATTACATAGAGACAGATACAGACCCAGTATTACATAGAGACAGATACAGACCCCGTATTACATAGAGACAGATACAGACCCATTATTACATAGAGACAGATACAGAACCCAGTATACATAGAGACAGATACAGACCCAGTATTACATAGAGACAGATACAGACCCATTATTACATAGAGACAGATACAGACCCATGATTACATAGAGACAGAGACAGACCCAGTATTACATAGAGACAGATACAGACCCCAGGTATTACATAGAGACAGATACAGACCCGATATACATAGAGACAGATACAGGCCCAGTATATACATAGAGACAGATACAGACCCAGTATTACATAGAGACAGATACAGACCCAGTATTACATAGAGACAGATACAGGCCCAGTATTACATAGAGACAGATACAGACTCAGTATTACATAGAGACAGATACAGACCCATTATTACATAGAGACAGATACAGACCCAGTATTACATAGAGACAGATACAGACCCAGTATTACATAGAGACAGATACAGACCCATTATTACATAGAGACAGATACAGACCCATTATTACATAGAGACAGATACAGACCCATTATTACATAGAGACAGATACAGACCCATTATTACATAGAGACAGATACAGACTCAGTATTACATAGAGACAGATACAGACCCATTCTTACATAGAGACAGATACAGACCCAGTATTACATAGAGACAGATACAGACCCATTATTACATAGAGACAGATACAGACCCATTATTACATAGAGACAGATACAGACCCATTATTACATAGAGACAGAGACAGACCCAGTATTACATAGAGACAGATACAGACCCAGTATTACATAGAGAATTGCTGCCTGTGTGATCAGAAGAGGTTTTTCAAGCTAGCGGATCCTCTGATTGCCTGAGTGTCCTCTCCTCTCCATACACCCACAGATCTCCCTCATCTAATCCCTCCTACTCTCTCTCTTCCCCTACTCTCCACCTCCCAGCTACCGTCTCGATACAACCCTCTCCTCTCTCCCCTCCTCTCCCTTCCTCCTCCTCTACACCCAGAATCTCTCTTCGCATCTCTTCCCTCCTCGTCCTCTTCCCCCCTCTCATCTCTCCTCTCTCTCTCCCCCTCTCACTCTTCCTCTCTCTCTCACACCGTCTCCTCATTACACTCCCCTACTGGGTCTCCACCCTCTCCTTCTCCCTCTCCTCTCTCACCTTCCCCTCTCAATCTTCCTCTTCCTCTTAGTCTCTTCCTTTCCTCTCAGGAAAGAGGGTGATATATTCCTAACAAGACTCCCCAGCTGTTAATGGGCTGAGAGGAGAGAAAAAGGAACATACTCTACTCTCACCTCACGGCTCACATATATGCACCCCAAATGGCACCCTATTCCCTACATAGTGCACTACTTTTGACTAGAGCCATATGGGACCTGGTCAAAAGTAGTGCACTACATAGGGAATATGGTCTATTTGGGATGCAACCATTCTCTAGAACATCCTTAAGTGGCCATAACAGACAGACACAGAACACAGTAGAGAACACTGGATAATGAGGGGGGTATCCTCCTCTCTTCTCTCTATCTTCTCAGCTACGGGAGGCTGGCTCTCTCTCCTCTCCAGCGCGCGCGTCCTCTCTCAGCTCCCTGAGGGCGGGCCCTCGGACGCTCCTCTGTTTCGAGCCGGGTGCCGGTCGTCGCCTCTTCTCTCTCTCTTCTCTCCCTCTTCCTCTCTCCTCTCTCTCTCTCTCTCTCTCTCTCTCTACTCCATCTCTCTCTCTCCTCGTCTCTCTCTCCCCCTCTCTTCTCTCTGCTCTCTCCTTTCTCTCTCTCCTCTCTCTCCCACTCTCCTCTCTTCTTCTACCTCTCTCCTCTCACTCTTCTCTCTTCCCTTCTCCTCCCCACCCTCCCTTTCTCCCTCCTCTCTCCTACTCCCCCTCATTCTCTCTCCTAACCCACCCTCATTCTATCTCCTAACCCACCCTCAATTTCTCTCCCTCAACCCACCCTCTTCTCTCTCCCTCTCTCCTAACCCACCCTCATTCTCTCTCCCTCTCTCCTAACCCACCCTCATTCTCTCTCCTAACCCACCCTCATTCTCTCTCCCTCTCTCCTAACTCACCCTCATTCTCTCTCCCTCTCTCTGAGTCTGAGAAGCCTGTTTTAGTGTTTTGTCTGAGAGAGCTGGAGAAGAAGCTGAAATGTGTCATCTTCCAGAAATGGCGGCTGGTAAAGATGTCTAGGTTTGGCAGCTGTCTGCATAGTGCCACACAGAGCTGTCATTTGTCCTCTCTTATCTCTCTCTCCTCTCCCTATCAATCCATCCATCCATCTCTCTCTCTCTCTCTCTTCTCTCTCTCTCTCTCTCTCTCTCTCTCTCTCTCTTCTCCCTCTCTGTCTCTCTCTCTCTCTGCCTCTCTCTCTCTCTCTGCCTCTCTCTTACTTCCCTCCCACAGCAAGCGCTGAAGGAGAACGCCAGGAGGAGAGAGGCAGAGGAGAAACAGCGGAGAGCGTGGGTGGCCAAGGAGAAGGCGGAGAAAGAGAAGCAGGAGAGACAGCAGCAGAAGAAGAGGAGACTGATGGAGGTCAACGCAGGTAAACTCTCTCTAACCAGAATAGAAAGAGGAGTGGGAGGCCCCAGTGCACAACTGAGCTAGAGGTCAAATACATTGGAGTGTCTAGTTTGAGAAACAGACGCCTCACAGGTCCTCAACTGGCAGCTTCATTAAATAGTACCCGCAAAAAACACCAGTGTCAACGTCAACAGTGAAGAGGTGACTCCGGGATGCTGACCTAGGCAGAGTTGCAAAGAAAAAGTCCAGTGTCTGTGTTCTTTTGCCCATCTTAATCTTTTCGTTTCATTGGCCAGTCTGAGATATGGCTTTTTCTTTGCAACTCTGCCTAGGTCAGCATCCCGGAGTCGCTTTTTCACTGTTGACGTTGACACTGGTGTTTTGCGGGTACTATTTCATGAAGCTGCCAGTTGAGGACCTGTAAGGCGACTCCGGGATGCTGTGACACGGAGGAGGGAATCACAAGCGTGTGACCGTTACTGGAGAAAGACAACTGCTGTTGTTCTAGTTACAGAGAGGAGAGTCCACAGCTCTCTGTGAATATATCATATATTTCTCGCCTCTTAATATTGAGTTCATGGCACCACTTTGCAACCAGAGTAGGCTGTAGTTAGTATGGTTTGGCTCCGTTCCCGCGGAGCAAAGCGGAGCGCTCCATTTGCAGTGAATAATCCTACATCCAGTAGCCTAGCACTGGAACGCTTCTGGAGGACGTTAGGCTACTTTTACCATAGGTCTGAAGAGACAAAAAAGGAAATCTGATCATTCCACATCCTATTTTAACAGGTTGCACATCAAAATATAAATCATGCATTTCCTGGATGTGTTAAATGAAATGGCTTACTTTTTTAAATTATAGGCTACCATCTCAGTTGTCTTACTTGGCACTGGAGAAAAGTGTCCCTGCTACTAATGTAAAGGATCTGTCCATTAAAACATGTCTAGAGCCCTGCTGCTAATGTAAAGTAACTGCCCATTAAAACATGTCTAGAGCCCTGCTGCTAATGTAAAGGATCTGTCCATTAAAACATGTCTAGAGCCCTGCTGCTAATGTAAAGTAACTGCCCATTAAAACATGTCTAGAGCCCTGCTGCTAATGTAAAGTAACTGCCCATTAAAACATGTCTAGAGCCCTGCTGCTAATGTAAAGTAACTGCCCATTAAAACATGTCTAGAGCCCTGCTGCTAATGTAAAGTAACTGCCCATTAAAACATGTCTAGAGCCCTGCTACTAATGTAAAGTAACTGCCCATTAAAACATGTCTAGAGCCCTGCTGCTAATGTAAAGTAACTGTCCATTAAAACATGTCTAGAGCCCTGCTGCTAATGTAAAGTAACTGCCCATTAAAACATGTCTAGAGCCCTGCTGCTAATGTAAAAGTAACTGCCCATTAAAACATGTCTAGAGCCCTGCTACTAATGTAAAGTAACTGCCCATTAAAACATGTCTAGAGCCCTGCTGCTAATGTAAAGTAAACTGCCCATTAAACATGGTCTAGAGCCCTGCTGCTAATGTTAAAGTAACTGTCCATTAAAAACATGTCTAGAGCCCATGCTGCTAATGTAAAGGATCTGTCCATTAAAACATTGTCTAGAGCCCTGCTGCTAATGTAAAGGATCTGTCCCATTAAAACATGTCTAGAGCCCTGCTGCTAATGTAAAAGTAAACTGCCCATTAAAACATGTCTAGAGCCCTGCTGCTAAATGTAAAGTAACTGCCCAATTAAAACATGTCTAGAGCCCTGCTGCTAATGTAAAGTAACTGTCCATTAAAACATGTCTAGAGCCCTGCTGCTAATGTAAAGTAACTGCCCATTAAAACATGTCTAGAGCCCTGCTGCTAATGTAAAGGATCTGCCCATTAAAACATGTCTAGAGCCCTGCTACTAATGTAAAGTAACTGTCCATTAAACATGTCTAGAGCCCTGCTACTAATGTAAAGGATCTGCCCATTAAAACATGTCTAGAGCCCTGCTGCTAATGTAAAGTAACTGTCCATTAAAACATGTCTAGAGCCCTGCTACTAATGTAAAGGATCTGTCCATTAAAACATGTCTAGAGCCCTGCTACTAATGTAAAGGATCTGTCCATTAAAACATGTCTAGAGCCCTGCTGCTAATGTAAAGTAACTGTCCATTAAAACATGTCTAGAGCCCTGCTACTAATGTAAAGTAACTGTCCATTAAAACATGTCTAGAGTCCTGCTGCTAATGTAAAGGAACTGTCCATTAAAACATGTCTAGAGCCCTGCTGCTAATGTAAAGTAACTGCCCATTAAAACAAAATGTATTGTTGTATTTGTTGTTATTGAGCAAAATAGTTCCATTTATCGCGATAATACTATTTGACCACATTGCCCGGCTCTGTGATGCACCCGAGCCACTGCTTGTTCACACCCCGCTATCATCCAGAAGGCGAGGTCAGTACAGGTGCATCAAAGCTGGGACCGAGAGAAATGAGAAACAGCTTCTATCTCAAGGCCATCAGACTGTTAAATAGCCATCACTAGCACATTAGAGGCTGCTGCTGCCTATTGAAATCACTGGTCACTTTAATAATGTTTCCATATCTTGCACTACTCATCTCATATGTATATACTGCATTCTATTCTATAATATTCTACTGTATCTTAGTCCATGCCGCTCTGTCATTGCTTGTCCATATATGTATATATTCTTAAATTCCATTCTTTACTTAAGATTAGTGTGTATTGGGTATATGTTGTGTAATTGTTAGATATTACTTGTTAGATATTACTGCGCTGTCGGAGCTAGAAGCACAAGCATTTCGCTACACCAAGCAATAACATCTGCTAAACACTTGCGTATGTGACAAATAGGATTTGATTTGATTTGAACAACACACGCTGTGCCGAACACACTGCCAGACAGTTAACCCTGGGCTGTATTCACTATGGGGGGGGGGGGGGGAAGGGAGTGATTTAGACCTGGGACACCAGTTGGGTGTAATTAATGATCAGGTAGATGAGAACAGCAGCAGTTCTCCGGACCTCCAGGCTCGGCGGTGTTTAGGGTGAAATACTCCTGGTCTAGTCTAGATTCTAGACGGGCATCCATCTCTCAGACTGGTTATACCCAGCCGGAGGGAGGGAGGGAGGCATTTCACCAAATCTTCATTTCTCTGCTACAGACTTCAGAACTTAAACTTTTCAATTTAAGAGAACTAGCTCAGAGAGAGAGAGATCAAAATTTCAGCCAACATTGTGTCACTGTGGCTTATAGAGAAATGTGACGTGCAGAGAAGCCTGAAATATATTTAGATACGCTGAAATTAAGATAACGCAAAACCAAAACGCTCAGAGGACTGGGGACTGGCTGTCGGGGATGACACACACACACTGAAACACTCTCTAACAACACACACACACACAACACACTGAAACACTCTCTAACACACACACACACACACACACACACTGAAACACACACACACACACACACACACACACACACACACACACACTGAAGCACTCTCTAACACACACACTGAAACACTCTCTAACACACACACACACACACACACACTGACACACACACACACACACACAACAAAACACACACACACACACACACACACACACACACACACTGAAGCACTCTCTAACACAACACTGAAACACCTCTAACACACACACACCCTGAAACAAAACACAACACCACACACACTAAACACACCTAACACACACACACACACACACAACACACAACACACACCTGAAACACTCTCTAACACCACACCACACACACAACACACAACACACACACACACACTGAAACACTCTCTAACACACACACACACACACACACACACACACACACTGAAACACTCTCTAACACACACACACACACACACACACACACACACACTGAAACACTCTCTAACACACACACACACACACACACACACACACACACACACACACACACACACACACTGAACACTCTCTAACACACACACACTGAAACACTCTCTAACCACACAACACACACACACACACACACACACACACACACACACACACTGAAGCACTCTCTAACACACACACACACACACTGAAACACTCTCTAACACACACACACACACACTGAAGCACTCTCTAACACACACACACACACACACACACATACACTGAAACACTCTCTAACACACACACACACACACACTGAATCACTCTCTAACACACACACACACACACACACACACTGAAACACTCTCTAACACACACACACACACACACACACACACACACACACACCACACTGAATCACTCTCTAACACACTATGTCCCTCAAACACAAACTGAAGCCACTGAAATCGGCGATGCTTCGTGGAAAGTTACTGCTGCAGTAAAGGAGCATGTATCCCTTCTTCCCTCTCTACTACCCTCTACACACTTAACCTGTATCCCTTCTTCCCTCTCTACTACCCTCTACACACTTAACCTGTATCCCTTCTAACCTCTCTACTACCCCTACACACTTAACCTGGTATCCCATTCTATCTACCTCTACACACTTAACCTGTATCCTTCTACCTCTACTACCCTCTACACACTTAACCTGTATCCCTTCTTCCCTCTCTACTACCCTCTACACACTTAACCTGTATCCCTTCTAACCTCTCTACTACCCTCTACACACTTAACCTGTATCCCTTCTAACCTCTCTACTACCCTCTACACACTTAACCTGTATCCCTTCTACCCTCTACTACCCTCTACACACTTAACCTGTATCCCTTCTCCCTCTCTACTACCCTCTACACCACTTAACCTGTATCCCTCTTCCCTCTCTACTCCTCTACACACTTACCTGTATCCCTTCTTCCCTCTCTACTACCCTCTACACACTTAATCTGTATCCCTTCTTCCCTCTCTACTACCCTCTACACACTTAATCTGTATCCCTTCTTCCCTCTCTACTACCCTCTACACACTTAACCTGTATCCCTTCTTCCCTCTCTACTACCCTCTACACACTTAACCTGTATCCCTTTTTCCTCTCTACTACCCTCTACACACTTAACCTGTATCCTTCTTCCCTCTCTACTACCCTCTACACACTTAACCTGTATCCCTTCTTCCCTCTCTACTACCCTCTACACACTTAACCTGTATCCCTTCTTCCCTCTCTACTACCCTCTACACACTTAACCTGTATCCATTCTTCCCTCTCTACTACCCTCTACACACTTAACCTGTATCCCTTCTTCCCTCTCTACTACCCTCTACACACTTAACCTGTATCCCTTCTTCCCTCTCTACTACCCTCTACACACTTAACCTGTATCCCTTCTAACCTCTCTATTACCCTCTACACACTCAACCTGTATCCCTTCTTCCCTCTCTACTACCCTCTACACACTTAACCTGTATCCCTTCTTCCCTCTCTACTACCCTCTACACACTTAACCTGTATCCCTTCTTAACCTCTCATCTAACCCTCTACACACTTAACCTGTATCCCTTCTTCCCTCTCTACTACCCTCTACACACTTAACCTGTATCCCTTCTCCCTCTCTACTACCCTCTACAACTAACTGTATCCCTTCTTCCTCTCTACTACCCTCTACACACTTAACTGTATCCCTCTTACCTCTCTATACCCTCTACACACTAACTGTATCCTTCTTCCCTCTCTACTACCCTCTACACACTTAACCTGTATCCCTTCTTCCCTCTCTACTACCCTCTACACACTTAATCTGTATCCCTTCTTCCCTCTCTACTACCCTCTACACCCACAGTAATACACTCTTCATCTCTCTCTACCACTCTCCTCTCCACTGGCAGACCCTGGCTGTGTCCCAAATGGCAGCCTATTCCCTGGCCTAGATAGTGCACTACTTTTGACTAGAGCCCTGTGGGCATTGAGCCCTGTCAAAAGTAGTGCACTATATAGGGAATAGGGTGCCATTTGGACATATCACCCTTCTAGACATTAGCCCATTACTTACTGATGGAACGGCCGTATTAAAACCACCTCTGCCAACGAATGATGTGTTACAGTGATGTTAGAGAGGACTGGAATAAGAAGTCAACCTTTTTCAGAGAGAGAGAGTGGACTGTCTGTCTGTGGATCAAGCCAGACAAGACTCACAGGCCATCTGCACTCAAAACACAAAAAGGCTTTAGCTTTTTCACTGGCTGCCTGTGTCAGAAAAAAAGGCCAATGCTGTATCCCAAATGGTACCCTATTCCCTGTACAGTGGACTACTTTTGACCACAGCCCTATGGGCCCTGATCAAAAGTAGTGAACTATATAGGGGATAGGGTGACTGAAAGGACATTCTGACTGCTCATCTACTGCTCCACACGGTGAGGCACAGTGACCCATGATGTTAAACAGCTTGTTTGTAAAGGTGACTAGGATGGTGACTAGGATGGTACAGGCCTGTGTCTGTCACAGTGAGGACTATATCTGTGGCTCCTCTCGCCCCACAAGGCCTGGGCCTTTATCTGTGGCTCCTCTCGCCCCACAAGGCCTGGTCCTTTATCTGTGGCTCCTCTCGCCCCACAAGGCCTGGGCCTTTATCTGTGGCTCCTCTCGCCCCACAAGGCCTGGTCCTTTATCTGTGGCTCCTCTCCCCCCACAAGGCCTGGTCCTTTATCTGTGGCTCCTCTCACCCCACAAGGCCTGGTCCTTTATCTGTTGCTCCTCTCGCCCCACAAGGCCTTGTGTCTAAGGATGATTGTCTACTTCCTGCTTTCCTCTTATTGGAACACTCAAGATGGCTGCCAGTCCACCCATTATGGCATCATTGACCTGAATGGAGACGTCCGTTCTACTCATTCTAGTTCTGTGGCCGTCTAAGGCTGTTCTGTCAGCGGGCTGTGTGTTGTGTGTTCTGGGCCAGTGGAGATGGTGTAGTCAGGACATGGTTCCACGCTGGGTGGAGACACGGGAAGCAGGGTTATGAATGAATCAGGGCCCCCTCTTCTAACATTCATATATTCTCCTGTTTTACACACTCCCCACTGAGGTCTGGTCAGACACACTCACTGAGGAACTGGGGCTAATGCTGGTTTCCAGCTATTCACATCAATCCGACCAGGACAATGTGCGGGTTAGTTAGAGCCCTGCGAGCTGTGGAACAGGACACGCTGGTAGTTAGAGCCCCTGCTAGCTGTGGACAGGACACTACAGGACACTGCTGGTTAGTTAGAGTCCCTGCTAGCTGTGGACAGGACACTACAGGACACGATGGTTAGTTAGAGGCACTCTAGCCGGACCAGGACACTGCTGTTAGTTAGAGTCCTGGCTAGCCGAGACCCGGGGACACTACAGGACACTGCTGGATTGTTAGTAGAGCCCCTGCTAGCCGAGACCAGGACACTTGCTTGGTAGTTAAGAGCCCCTGTAGCCGAGACAGGACATGATGGAGTAGTTAGAGTCCCTGCTAGCTGTGGACAGGACACTACAGGACATGGCTGGTTAGTTAGGGCCTCTGCTAGCTGTGGACAGGACACTACAGGACACTGCTGGTTAGTTAGAGCCCCTGCTAGCCGAGACCAGGACACTGCTGGTTAGTTAGAGTCCCTGCTAGCTGTGGACAGGACACTGCTGGTTAGTTAGAGCCCCTGCTAGCCGAGACCAGGACACTGCTGGTTAGTTAGAAGTCCCTGCGAGCTGTGGACAGGAAACGGCTGGTAGTTAGAGTCCCTGCTAGCTGTGGAACAGGACACTACAGGACACTGCTGGTTAGGTAGCGTCCCTGCTACTGTGGACAGACACTACCAGGGACACTGCTGGTTAGTTAGAGCCCCTGCTAGCTTGGACAGGGCACTAAAGGGACCACTGTGGTTAGTTAGAGCCCCTGCTAGCCGAGACCAGACACTGCTGGTTAGTTAGGCCCCTGCTAGCCGAAGGGCCAGGACCACTGCTGGTAGTTAGACCCCTTGCTGATGTGGACAGGACACTACAGGGACACTGCTGGTTAGTTAGAGTCCCTGTAGCGGTGGAAGGACACGACAGGACACTGCTGGTTAAGTTTAGAGTCCACTGATAGCCGAGAGACCAGGACATGCTGGTTAGTTGGGTCCCTGCTAGCCGAGACCAGGGCACTACAGGACACGCTGGTTAGTTAGAGCCCCTGCTAGCCGAGACCAGGACACTGCTGGTTAGTTAGAGCCCCTGCTAGCCGAGACCAGGACACTGCTGGTAGTTAGAGTCCCTGCTAGATGTGGACAGGACACTACAGGACACTGTGGTAGTAAGAGCCTCTGCTAGCTGGTGTGGAAGGACACAACAGGACACTGCTGGTTCGTTAGAGCCCCTGCTAGCGGACCAGGGACAATGCTGGTAGTTAGAGTCCCTGCTAGCTGTGGACAGGACACTGCTGGTTAGTTAGAGCCCTGCTAGCCGAGAGACCAGGACCATGCTGGTTTAGTTAGAGCCCTGCGAGCTGTGACAGGACCTGCTGGTTAGTTAGAGTCCCTGCTAGCTGTGGACAGGGACAAACAGGACCCTGCTGGTTGTTGAGTCCCTGCTAGCTGTGGACAGGACACTACAGGGACACTGCTGGCTTAGTTGAGCCGCTGCTAGCTGTGGACAGGACACTACAGGGACACTGTGGTTATTTAGAGCCCTGCTAGCGAGACCGGACACGAACTGGTTAGTGTTAGAGCCCACTGCTAGCCGAGACCAGGACACTGATGGTAGGTAGAGTCCTGCTAGCTGGGGACAGGAACACTACAGGACCACTGCTGGTAGTTAGAGCCTGCTAGCTGTGGACAGGACACGACAGGACATGCTGGTTAGTTTAGCGTCCCTGCTAGCCGGACCAGGACCACTGCTGGTTAGTTAAGAGTCCCTGCTAGCTGTGGGACATGGACACTGCTGGTTAGTTAGAGCCCTGTAGCTGTGGACAGGGACCTAAAGGACACTGCTGGTTAGTTAGAGTCCCGGCTAGCTGTGGACAGGACACTGCTGTTAGTAGAGCCCCTGCTAGCTGTGGAACAGGACATACAGGACACCTGCTGGTTCGTAGAGCCCCTGCTAGCTGGGACAGGACACTACAGGACACTGATTGGTTAGTTAGAAGCCCTGCTAGATGGGAACAGGGACACTACAGGACAATGCATGGTGGTAGGAGCCCCTCTAGATGTGGACAGGAAACTACAGGACACTGGCTGGTTAGTTAGAGCCTCGTAGCGAGACCAGGACACTGCTGGTTAGTTAGAGCTCCTGCTGCTGTGGAAGGAAACTACAGGGACATGTGGTTAGTTAGAGCCTCGCTAGCTGTGGACAGGACACTACAAACAAGGACAAATGTGGTTAGTTAGAGCCCTGCTAGCTGTGGACAGGACACTACAGGAACTGCTGGTTAGTTAGAGCCCTGCTAGTGTGGACAGGACACTACAGGACACGCTGTTCGTTAGGCCCCTGCTAGCTGAGGACAGGACCACTACAGGACAACTGCTGGTAGTTAGGAGGCCCCTGCTTAGCTGTTGGACGGACACTACAGGACCACTGTGGTTAGTTAGAGGACCCTGGCTAGCTGTGGACAGGACACTACAAGGACACTGCTTGGTAGTTAGGCCTCTGCGAGCTGTGGACAGACACTGCTGGTAGTTAGAGCCCTGATAGCGGTGACGGACATAAGGACACTGCTGGTTAGTTAGAGTCCCTGCTAGCTGTTGGACAGGACATACAGGACACTGCTGGTTAGTAAGTCCCTGCTAGCTGTGGACAGGAACACAGGACACTGTGGTTAGTAGTTAGAGACCGTAGCCGCGACCAGGACAATGTGGTAGTAGAGCCTCTGCTAGCTGGGACAGGAAACTACAGGACACTGCTGGCGTTGTTAGAGACCCTTGCTAGCTGTGGACGGGACACTACAGGACACGCTGGTTAGTTTAGAGGCCCTGCTAGCTGTGGACAGGACACTCAGGGACACGGCTGGTTAGTTAGAGCCCCTGCTCGCTGTGGACAGGATACTACAGGACATCTGCTGGTTAGTTAGCGTCCCATGCTAGCTGTGTGGACAGGACACTACAGGACAACTGCTGGTTAGGTTAGAGCACCACCTGCTAGCTTGTGGACAGGACAATGCCTGGTTGTTAGTTAGGCCCGGATAGCTGTGGACAGGACACTACAGGACACTGCTGGTTAGTTGGAGAGCCTCTGCTAGCTGAGGACCAGGACACTGCTGGTTAGTTAGAGCCCCTGCTAGCTGTGGACAGGACACTACAGGACACTGCTGGTTAGTTAGAGCCTCTGCTAGCCGAGACCAGGACACTGCTGGTTAGTTAGAGCCCCTGCTAGCTGTGCGACAGGACAATGCGGGTAGTTAGAGCCCCTGCTAGCTGTGGACAGGGACACTACAGGACACTGTGGTTAGTTAGAGCCTTGCTAGCTGTGGACAGGACACTAACAGGACATGCTGTAGTTAGAGTCCTGCCAGCTGTGGACAAGGGACACTTACACGGACACTGTGGTTAGTTAGAGCCCCTGCTAGATGTGGACAGGCATACAGGACATGTGGTTAGTTAGAGCCCATGCTAGCTGTGGACAGGAACTAAAAGGACACTGCGGTTAGTTTAGACCCCTGTAGATGTGTGTGGACAGGACACTACAGGACAATGCTGGTTAGTAGAGCCCAGAGATGGGACGGGACCCTAAAGGCACTGCTGGTGAGTTAGAGTCCTGCTAGCTGTGGACGGACCAAATAAGGACACTGCTGGTTAGTTAGAGCCCTGCTAGCTGTGGACAGGACACTACAGGGACAATGATGGTTAGTTAGAGCCCCTGCTAGCTGTGGACAGGACACTACAGGACACTGCTGGTTAGTTAGAGCCTCTGCTAGCTGTGGACAGGACACTACAGGACACTGCTGGTTAGTTAGAGCCCCTGCTAGCTGTGGACAGGGACACTACAGGCACTGTGGGTAGTTCGAGCCCCGCTAGCTGTGGACAGGACACTACAGGACACTGCTGGTAGTTTAGATCCCTGCTAGCTGTGGACAGGACACTACAGGGACACTTGCTGGTTTCGTTAGAGGACCCGCTAGCTGTGGGACGGACACTACAGGACGCAATGCTGGGTAGTTAGAGCCCCTGGCTAGCTGTGGACAGGATACTACAGGACACGCTGGTTATTTAGAAGCCTGCTAGCTGTGGACAGGACACTACAGGACACTGCTGGTTAGTTAGAGTCCCTGCTAGCTGTGGACAGGACACTACAGGGACCATGCTGGTTAGTTAGAGTCCCTGCTAGCCGAGACCAGGACACTGCTGGTTAGTTAGAGCCCCTGCAGTGTGCGAAGGACACTAACAGGACACTGCTGCGTTAGTTAGCGACCCTGATGAGATGTGGACAGGGACACTACAGGACACTGCTGGTTAGTTAGAGTCCCTGCTAGCTGTGGGCAGGACACTACAGGACACTGCTGGTTAGTTAGAGTCCCTGCTAGCTGTGGACAGGACACTACAGGACACTGCTGGTTAGTTAGAGCCTCTGCTAGTGTGGAACGGCAAATACAGGACACTGCTGGTTAGTTAGAGCCCCTTGCTAGCTGTGGACAGGCCACTACAGGACAACTGCTGGTTAGTTTGAGCCCCTGATAGCGTCGACAGGACACACAGGGGAACTGATGGTTGTTAGAGCCCCTGCTAGCTGTGGCCAGGACACTACAGGACACTGCTGGTTAGTTAGGAGCCTTGCTAGCTTGATGGACAGGACACTACAGGACATGCTGGTTAGTTAGAGTCCCGCCAGTGTGGACAGGCACTACAGGACACTGCGGGTTAGTTAGAGCCTCTGCTAGCTGTGGACAGGGAAACTACAGGGGGGGGGGGAAACATGCTGGTAGTTAGAGCCCCTTGCTAGCGGTGGACAGGACACTACAGGACATGCTGGGTTGTTAGAGCCTCTGCTAGCTGTGGAACAGGACACTACAGGACACTGCTGGGTAGTTTAGAGTCCCTGCCAGCTTGGACAGGACACTACAGGACACTGCTGGTAGTTAGAGCCTCTGCTAGCTGTGGGACAGGACACTACAGGAACTGCTGGTTTAGTTAGAGCTCTGCTTCAGCTGTGGAAGACACTTAGGACAATGCTGGTTAGTTAGAGCCCTGCTAGCTGTGGACAGGACACTACAGGACACTGTGGTTAGTATAGAGCCTCTGCTAGCGTGGGACGGACAATCAGGACCAGCTGGTTAGTTAGAGGACCCTGTAGCTGTGGACAGGACACTTACAGGACACTGCTGGTTAGCTAGAGACCCTGCAGCTGGGGACATGGACACTACAGGGACACTGCTGGTTAGTTAGAGCCCCGCTAGCTGTGGACAGTGACACTACAGGACACTGCTGGTTAGTTAGGGAGCCCGCTAGATGTGGACAGGGACATGCTGGTTAGTTAGAGCCACTGCTAGCGTGGACCAGGACACTGACAGCACGCACTGGTTAGTTAGAGCCCCTGCTAGCTGTGGACAGGACACTACAGGACATGTGGTTTAGTTAGAGCCCCTGCTAGCGTGGAACAGGACACTACAGGACCACTGCTGGTTAGTTAGAGCCCCTGCTGCTGTCGAAAGGACAATACAGGGACCACTGCTGGTTAGTTAGAGTCCTGCTAGCTTGGACAGGATACTAAAGGACAATGCTGGTTAGTTAGAGCCCTGCTAGCGTGGACAGGACACTACGGACACTGTGGTTAGTTTTTAGAGCCCCGATAGCTGTGGACGGACAATACAGGAACTGCTGGTAGTTAGGAGCCTCGGTAGCTGTGAACAGGACACTACAGGACACTGATGGGTAGTTAGAGCCCCTGAGCTGTGGACAGGGACACTACAGGACACTTGCTGGTAGTTAGGAGCCCCTGCGAGTGTGGACAGGACACTACAGGGACAACTGCTGGTTAGTTAGAGCCCCTGCTAGCTGTGGACAGGAACACTACAGGACACTGCTGCGTTAGTTAGAGCCCTGCCAGTGTGGACAGGACACTTACAGGACACTGAGGGTAGGTTAGAAGCCCCTGCGTAGCTGTGGGACAGGACACTACAGGAACTGATGGTGTAGTTAGAGCCCCTGCTAGCTGTGGTACAGGACACTTACAGGAAATTGCTGGTGTGTTTAGGCCCCGTAGCTGTGGACAGAGGGACACTACAGGACACTGCTGGTGAGTTAGAGCCCTGCCAGCGTGGACCGCGACCTACAGGACACTGCTGGTTAGTTAGTTAGACCCCTGCAGCTGTGGACAGGACACTACAGGCACTGCTGGTTAGTTAGAGCCCCTGTAGCTGTGGACAGGACACTACAGCCCACACCTTGCTGTTAGTTAGAGCCTATGCTAGCTGTGGACAGACCACTAAGGGGACACTGCTGGTTAGTTTGAGCCCCTGCTAGCTGTGACAGGACATGCTGGTTAGTTAGAGCCCTGCTAGCTGTGGACAGGACACTGACAGACATGTGGTAGTTAGAGCCACTTGCTAGCTGTGAACAGGACACTACAGGCATGGGGTAGTTAGAGCCCCTGACTAGCTGGGAAGGACACTACAGGACCGTGCTGGTTAGTTAGAGCCCCTGCTAGCTTGGACAGGACAATACGGACACTGCGGTTAGTTAGAGACCCTGCTAGCTGTGGGACAGGCACTACAGGGACACTGCTGGGTAGTTAGAGCCCCTGCTAGCTGTGGACAGGACACTACAGGACACTGCTGGTTAGTTAGAGCCTCTGCTAGCTGTGGACAGGACACTACAGGACACTGCTGGTTAGTTAGAGCCCCTGCTAGCTGTGGACAGGACACTACAGGACACTGCTGGTTAGTTAGAGCCTCTGCTAGCTGTGGACAGGACACTACAGGACACTGCTGGTTAGTTAGAGCCCCTGTAAGCTTGGACAGGACACTACAGGACAATGCTGGTTTTAGTTCGAGTCCATGCTAGCTGTGGACAGGACACACAGGACACTGCGTGCGTAGTTAGAGCCCCTGCTAGAGTGGACAGCACACAGGACACTGCTGGTTAGTTAGAGCCTCTGCGAGCTGTGGACAGGACACTACTGGTTAGTTAGAGCCCCGGCTTAGCTGTGGACCAGGACACTACAGTAAAATGCTGGTAGTTAGAGCCCCTGCTAGCTGTGACACTGATGGTTAGTTGAGAGCCCCTGCTAGCTGTGGGGACAGGACACTTACAGCATGAACTGCTGGTAGTTAGAGCCTGCTAGCTTTGGACAGGGACACTACAGGGACATGCGGGTTCGTTAGAGCCCTGCCCAGCTGTGAACAGCAAGGACACTACAGAAACTGCTGGTTAGTTTGAGAGCCCCTGTAGCTGTGGACAGGACAATTACAGGACACTGCTGGTTAGTAGAGCCCTTGCTAGCTGTGGACAGGCCTACAGAACACTGCTGGTTGTTTAGAGCCCCTGCTAAGATGTGGACAGGACATACAGGACACTGCTGGTGTTAGAGCCCCTGCCAGTGTGGGACAGGACATACAGGACACTGTGGTTAGTTTAGAGCCAATGCTAGCTGTGGACACAGGGACACTACGGACACTGCAGGTTAGTTAGAGCCCCTGCTAGCTGTGGACAGGACATACAGGACTGCTTGGTTAGTTAGAGGCCTCTGCTAGCTGTTGGACAGGACACTACAGGGACATGCGGTTAGTTAGAGCCCCTGCCTAGCTGTGGACAGGGACACGCTGGTTAGTTAGAGCCCCTGCTAGATGTGGGACAGGGACACTACAGCGACACTGCTGAGTTCGTAGAGCCCCTGCTAGCTTGTGAACGGGAAACTACAGGGACATGATGGTTAGTTAGAGCCCCTGCTAGCTGTGGACAGGGACAATACAGGACATGCTGGTTAGTTAGAGCCCCTGCTAATCTTGGACAGGACACACAGGACACTGCTGGTTAGTTAGAGCCCCTGCTAGCTGTGGACAGGAAATCTACAGGACACTGCTGGTTAGTAGAGACCCTGCCAGCTGTGTTGTGGACAGGACACTACAGTACCAATGCTGCGATTTCGTTAAGCCCTGCTAGCGGTGGACAGGACACTACAGGACACTGCCTGGTTAGTTTAGAAGCCTTGATAGCTGTGGAAGGGACAATACAGGACACTGCTGGTGAGTTAGAGCCTCTGCAGCTTGGACAGGACACACAGGGACATGCTGGTTAGTTAGGAGCCCCTGCTGCGTGGACGGACTACTACAGGACACTGCTGGTAGTTAGAGACCCTGCTAGCCTGGGACAGGACACTACAGACATGTGGTTAGTTAGAGCTCATGCTAGATGTGGACAGGACACTACAGGACACTCACTGGTAGTTTAGGAGTCCCTGGCTAGCTGTGGACAGGGACACTACAGGACACTGATGGTTAGTTAGGAGCCCCTGCTAAATGTGGACAGCGAAACTACAGGACAATGCTGGTTTAGTAGAGTCCCTGCCTTAGCTGTGGAAGGGACACTACGGACACTGCTGGTTGTTTAGAGGCTCTGACTAGCTGTGGAAGGACCACTACTGGGTAGGTTAGTTAAGAGCCCCTGCTAGCTGTGGACAGGATACAGGACACGCTGTTTAGTTGAGGCCCTGCTAGCCGAGAGACAGGACATGCGGTTAGTTAGAGGCCTATGCCTAGCTGTGGACAGGGACACTACAGGACACTGCTGGTTAGTTAGAGCCTCTGCTAGCTGTGGGACAGGACATACAGGACACTGCTGGTTAGTTAGAGCCCTCTTGGCTAGCTGTGGGACAGGACACTGGGTAGTTTAGAGCCCCTGCTAGTGTTGGGACAGGACATACAGGACACTGCTGTTAGTTTACGAGCCCTTGCTAGCTGTGGACAGGACACTACAGGACACTGCTGGTTAGTTAGAGCCCATGCTAGTGTGGAAGGAAACTACAGGACCACTGCTGGTTAGTTAGAGCCCCGATAGCTGTGGACAGGACACTAAGGACATGCTGGTTAGTTAGAGTCCTGCTAGCTGTGGACAGGACACTACAGGACATGATGGTAGTTAGAGCCCCTGCCGGCCTGTGGGACAGGGAACTACAGGACACGGCTGGTTAGTTAGAGCCACTGCCTAGCTGTGGAAGGACACTACAGGACATGCTGGGTGTTAGAGCCTATGTGCTAGCTGTGGACAGGACACTACAGGACATGCTGGTTAGTTAGAGTCTCTGCTTAGCATGTGGGACAGGGACACTACAGACACTGATGGTTAGTTAGAGCCCCTTGCTAGCCAGAGACCAGGACACTGCTGGTTAGTTAGAGTCCCTGCTAGCTGTGGAGACAGGAACACTCAGACACTGTGGTAGTTAGAGCCCCTGAATAGCTGTGGGACAGGACACCTTACAGGACACTGCGGTAGTTAGAGCCCTGAAGTTTGTGGGCAGGACCACTACAGGACACTGATGGTTAGTTAGAGTCCCTGTACGCTGTGGACAGGACACTACCGGGACACTGCTGGTTAGTTAGAGCCCCTGATACTGTGGACAGGACAAAACTTGACGTTTTTGGTATAGTTAGAGTCCCTGTAGCTGTGGACAGGACAATACAGGACACTTGCTGGTTAGTGAGAGCCAATGCTAGCTGTGGACAGGACACTACAGGACACTGCTGGTTAAGTTAGAGCCATGCGAGCTGTGGACAGGACACTACAGGACACTGCTGGTTAGGTTAGAGTCCCTGCTAGGTGGACAGGACACCTGCGGTTAGTTAGGCCCCTGTAGGCTGGGACAGGGACACTGCTGGTTGTTAGAGCCCCTGCAGTGTGGACAGGACACTACAGGACCTGCTGGGTTTTTAGGTAGAGTCCCTGCTAGTGTGGACAGGGACACTACAGGACACTGCTGTAGTTAGAGCCCATGCTAGATGGGACAGGACACTACAGGACAAATGACTGGTGAGTTAAGAAGTCCCTGCTAGCTGTGGACCAGGCATGGGTAGTTAGAGCCCCTGCTAGCTGTTGTGGACAGGACATAACAGGACACTGATGGTTAGTTAGAGCCCCTGCTAGCTGTGGACAGGAAACTACAGGACACTGCCTGGTTAGTTAGAGACCCTGCTAGCTGTGGACAGGACACTACAGGGGAACACTGATGGTTAGTTAGAGCCCCTGCTAGAGTGGACAGGGACACTACAGGACAATGCTGGTTATTAGAGTCCCTGCTACGGAGGCAGGACACTACAGGACACTGCTGGTTCGTTAGAGCCCCATGCTAGCTTGTGGACAGGACACTACAGGACATGCTGGTTGTTAGTTAGAGCCTCTGCTAGCTTGGACAGGACATGCTGGTTAGTTAGAGCCCCTGCTAGCTGTGGACAGGACACTACAGGACACTGCTGGTTAGTTAGAGCCCCTGCTAGCTGTGGACAGGACACTACAGGACACTGCTGGTTAGTTAGAGCCCCTGCTAGCTGTGGACAGGACACTACAGGACACTGCTGGTTAGTTAGAGCCCCTGCTAGCTGTGGACAGGACACTACAGGACACTGCTGGTTAGTTAGAGCCCCTGCCAGCTGTGGACAGGACACTACAGGACACTGCTGGTTAGTTAGAGGGCCCATGCTAGCTGTGGACAGAGGACACTACAGGACACTGCTGTTAGTTAGAGCCCGCTGCTGTGGACAGGACACTAAGAACACTGCTGGTTAGTTAGAGCCCCTGCTAGCTGTGGACAGGACACTACAGGACACTGCTGGTTAGTTAGAGCCCCTGCCAGCTGTGGACAGGACACTACAGGACACTGCTGGTAGTTAGAGCCCCTGCTACGGGGGGACAGGACACTTACAGGACAATGTGGTTAGTTAGAGCCCGCTGCTAGCTGTGGACAGGACACTACAGGACACTGCTGGTTAGTTAGAGCCTCTGCTAGCTGTGGACAGGACCACTACAGGGACACTGCTGGGTAGTTAGAGCCCCCTGATGCTGTGGACGGACACTGCTGCAGTTAGTAGAGCCCCTGCTAGCTGTGGAACAGGACACTACAGGACAATGCTGGTTCGTTAGAGCCCCTGCTAGCTGTGAACAGGAAACTACAGGACAATGATGGTAGTTTAGAGCCCCTGTAGCTGTGGACAGGACCACTCAGGGACACTGCTGGTTAGTTAGAGCCCCGCCAGCTGTGGACAGGACACTCGTACACTGCTGGTTAGTTAGAGCCCTGCTAGTGTGGAAAGGACACTACAGGACACTGCTGGTAGTTAGGCCCTGCTAGCTGTGGACAGGACACTACAGGACAACTGCGGTAGTTAGAGCATCTGCAGCTGTGGACAGGAACTTACAGGACACTGATGGTGAGTTAGCGCCCCGCTAGCTGTGGACAGGACACTACAGGACACGCGGGGTTAGTTTAGAGCCCACTGGCGACTGGGGACAGGACACTACCGGGACACTGCGGGTTAGTTAAGCCTCCTCTGCAGCTGTGGCCAGGGGGACACTACAGGACACTGCTGGTCGTTAGAGCCCTTCTAGTTGTGGACAGGGACATACAGGACACTTGCTGGTTAGTTAGAGCCACTGCTAAATGTGGACGGACACTACAGGACAATGCCTGGTTAGTTAGAAGCCCTGCTAAGCTGTGGACAGGACACTACAGGACAATGTGAGTAGTAGAGCCTCTGCTAGCTGTGGACCAGGACACTATGGTAGTTAGAGCCCTGCTAGATGTGGGGACAGGACACTACAGACAATGCTGGTTAGTAGAGACCCTGCTAGCGAGCGAGACCCAGGACACTTGACTGGTTAGTAGGCCTCTGCAGCTGTGGACCAGGACACTACAGGACATGCTGGGTAGCTTAGAGCCTTGCTAGCTGTGGACAGGACACTACAGGACACTTTGGGTTAGTTAGAGCCCTCTGCTAGCTGTGGAACAGGACACTGTGGTAGTTAGAGCCCCTGCTAGCTGTGGACAGGACCACTTACAGGACATGTGGTAGTTAGAGCCCCTTGCTAGCTGTGGGCAGGACACTACATGGACACTGTGGTTAGTTAGAGCCCCTGCTCGCTGGGACAGGACACTACCGGACACTGTGGTAGTAGAGCCTTGCTAGCTGTGGACAGGGACACTACAGACACTGCTGGGTAGTTAGAGTCCCTGCTAGCTGTGGACAGGACAATAAGGACACTGCTGGTTAGTTTTAGAGCCCCTGCCAGCTGTGGAAGGACACTACAGGACACTGCTGGTTAGTGAGCCCCTGCTAGCTGTGGACAGGAAATACAGGACACGGCTGGTTAGTTAGAGCCTTCTGCTAGCTGTGGACAGGCACTACAGGACACTGCTGGTTTAGTTGAGGCCTTGCTTAGCTGTGGACAGGACCACTACGGACAATGCTGGTTAGTTAGAGCCATGCTAGAGAGACCAGGACAACTGCTGGTTAGTTAGAGTTCCCGCTAGTGTGGGACAGGACACTACAGGACAACTGCTGGTAGTTAGAGCACATGATAGCTGGGTACAGGACACTACAGGACACTGCTGGTTTAGTTAGAGGACCCCTGCTAAGCTGTGGGCAGGACACTACAGGAAAGGATGGATTGGGTTAGTTAGAGTCCCTGATAGCTGTGGAAAGGACACTACAGGACACTGCTGGGTAGTTAGAGCCCTGATAGCTGTGGAAGGACATGCTGGTTAGTAGGAGTACTGCTAGCTGTGGACAGGAAACTACGGACATGATGTGTTAGTTAGAGCCCTGCAGCTGTGGACAGGACATACAGGACAATGATGGTTAGTTTTAGAGGCCCAGGCTAGCTGTTGGACAGGAAACTACAGGACACTGCGGTTGTTTAGTTAGAGTCCCTGATAGCTGTGGACAGGGACACTGCTGGTTAGTTAGAGCCCCTGGATAAGTGTGGAACAGGACAGCTGTTAGTTAGAGCCCCTGCTAGATGTGCCCGCAACCCAGGACATACAGGGGACACTGCTGGTTAGTTAGCGCCTCTGCTAGCTGGGGACAGGGAACACACAGGGGACCTGCTGGTTTGTTAGAGTCCCTGCTAGCGTGGACAGGACACTACAGGGACACTGCTGGGTTATGTTAGATCCCTGCTAGCTGTGGACAGGACACTACAGGACACTGCTTTGGTTTAGTTAGAGCCCCTGCTAGTGTGGACAGGACACTACAGGACAATGCTGAGTTAGTTAGAGTCCCTGCTAGTGTGGACAGGAACACTGCTGGTTAGTTAGAGCCCATGCTAGCTGTGGACAGGACAATACGGACACGCTGGTTAGTTAGAGCCCCCTTGTAGTGTGGAAGGACAAGACAGGACACTGCTGGTAGTTAGAGCCCTGCTAGCTGTGGACAGGACAAAGGACACTGCTGGTTAGTTAAGGCATGCCTAGATGTGGACAGGACACTACAGGCACTGCTGGTTAGTTAGAGCCCTGCTAGCTGTGGGACAGGGACACTACAGGACACTACTTGTTAGTTGAGCCCCTGCGAGCTGTGGACAGGGAAACTACAGGACACTGCGGTTAGTTTAGAGCCTATGCTAGCTGTGACAGGACACTTACAGGCACTGCTGGTAGTTTAGCGGCCCTGCTAGCTGTCGACAGGACACCTACTACAGGACACTGCCTGGTTGTAGACCTTGTAGATGTGGGACAGGGACACTACAGGACAATGCTGGTTAATTAGAGCCCAGAGCTAGCTGTGGACAGGACACTACAGGACACGCTGGTTAGTTAGAGTACTGCTAGCTGTGGACAGGACACTACAGGGACACTTTGCTTGGTAGTTAGAGTCACTGACCTAGCGGTGGACAGGACAATACAGGACACATGTGGTTATGTTAGTAGAGGCCCCGGCTAGCTGGTGGACAGGACACTACAGGACACTGCTTGTAGTTAGAGCCCCTGCTAGATGGGGACAGGACATGACAGACACTGCTGGTTAGTTAGAGTCCCTGCTAGCTGTGGACAGGACACTACAGGACACTGCTGGTTAGTTAGAGCCTCTGCTAGCTGTGGACAGGACACTACAGGACACGCTTGGTTACGTAAGAGCCCCTGCTTAGTGTGGACAGGACACTACAGGGGACACTGCTGGTTAGTTAGAGCCCCTGCTAGGGTCGACAGGACACATACAGGACATGTGGTTAGTAGGGCCTCTGCTAGCTGTGGACAGGACATTACAGGACATGCTGGTAGTTAGAGCCCCCCTTCTAGATGTGGACAGGACACTACAGGACACTGCTGGTTAGTTAGAGCCCCTGCTAGCTGTGGACAGGACACTACAGGACACTGCTGGTTAGTTAGAGCCCCTGCTAGCTGTGGACAGGACAGCTCAGGCACTGCTGGGTAGTTAGAGCCCCTGCTTAGCTGTCGGGAACAGGACAATGCTGGTGTTAGAGCCCCTCGCTAGCTGTGGACATGACACTACAGGACAATGCATGGTTAGTTAGCAGCCCTGCTAGCTGTGGAACAGGGGACACATACAGGACACGGCTGGTTAGTAGAGCCCATGCTAGCTGTGGACAGGACATAAGGCCTGCTGGGTAGTTTAGAGCCACTGCTAGCTGTGGACAGGACACACAGCACACTGTGGTTAGTAGAGGCCTCTGTAGCTTGGACAGGACACTCCAGGACACGGCTGCGTTAGTAGAGCCCCTGCTAGCTGTGGGAAAGGGACACTGCGGGTAGTTAGAGCCCTGTAGCGTGAGACAGGACACTACAGGAAAATGCTGGTAGTTAGAGCCCCTGCTAGGTGAACAGGACCACTACAGGACACTGCTGGTAGTTAGAGCCCTGACTAGCTGTGGACAGGACACTACAGGACACTGCTGGTTAGGTTAGAGCCCCTGCTAGCTGTGGACAGGACACTACAGGAACTGCGGTTAGTAGAGCCCCTGCTAGCTGTGGACAGCCAATACAGACACTGTGAGTTAGTTAGAGCCCTGCTGGCGGTGAACAGGACACACCGGACACTGCGGGTTAGTTAGAGCCCCTGCTAGTGTGGAAGGGACACTCAGGACACTGCTGGTTAGTTAGAGCCCCATGCTAGCTGTGGACAGGGACCACTACAGGACACTGCTGGTTAGTAGTTAGAAGCCCCTGCTAGCTGTGCGACAGGACACGACAGGAACTGCGGTTAATTAGAGCCCCTGCTAGTGTGGACAGGACACACAGGACACATGCGGGTTAGTTAGGTCCCTGCTAGCTGCTGGACAGGACAATACAGGACACGTGGTAGTTAGAGCCTATGCTAGCTGTGGGACAGGCACTAAAGGACACTGAGGTTAGTAGAGACCACTGCAGGTGTGGACCAGGAACATACAGGGGACACTGTGGTTAGTTAGAGTCCCTGCTAGCTGTGGACAGACCACTACAGGACAATGCTGGTTAGTTAGAGCCCCTGCTTAGCGGTGGACAGGACACTACAGGACACTTGGTGCGGTTAGTTAGAGCCCCCTGCTAGCTGTGGACAGGACACGACAGGAACTGCTGGTTAGTTAGAGTCCTGCTAGCTGTGGACAGGACACTACAGGAACACTGCTGGGTTAGTTAGAGCCCCGGCTATGCTGTCGGACAGGACACTACAGGACACTGCTGGTTAGTTAGAGCCCCTGCTAGCGTGGACAGGAACTACAGGACGACTGCTGGTAGTGTTAGAGTACCTAGTGTGGACAGGAATAACAGGAACTGTGGTTAGTTGAGGCCTATGCTAGATGGGCAGGACAGACAGGACACTGCTGGTTAGTTAGAGCCCCTGCTAGCTGTGGACAGGAAACTACAGGACAATGCTGGTTGTTAGAGCCTCTTGCCAGCTGTTGGACAGGACCTTACAGGACACTGCTGGTTAGTTAGAGCCCTGTAGCTGGGACAGGACACTACAGGACACTGCTGGTTAGGTTAGAGTCCCTGCTGAGCTGTGGACAGGACACTACAGGACACTGCTGGTTAGTTTAGAAGACCCCTGCTAGCTGTGGACAGGACACTACAGGGACACTGCTGGTAGTTAGAGCCCCTGCCGTGCTGTGGACAGGACACTACAGGACACTGCTGGGTTAGTTAGAGCCCCTGCCAGCGGTGGACAGGACCCACTACTGGTTAGTTAGAGTCCCTGCTAGCTTGGACCAGGACACTAAAGGACACTGATGGTTAGTTTAGAGCCCAGCTAGCTGTGGACAGGACACTTTACAGACACTGCTGTTAGTTAGAGCCCCATGCTTAGCTGTGGGAAGGACACTACAGGACACTGCTGGTTAGTTAGAGCCCCTGCTAGCCGAGACCAGGACACTGCTGTATTTAGAGGTCCCTGCTAGCTGGTGGACAGGGAACACTACAGGACACTGATGGTTATTTAGAGTCCCTGCTAGAGTGGACCAGGACACTACAGGACACTGCTGAGTTAGTTAGAAAGCCCCTGCTAGCTGTGGACAGGACACTACAGGACAATGCTGGTTAGTTAGAAGGCCCATGATAGCCGTGGACAGGACACTTACAGGACACTGATGGTTAGTTAGAGTCCCTGATAGCTGTGGACGGGCCACTAAGGGACAATGCTGGTTAGTTAGAGACCCTGGATAGTGTGGAACAGGACATTACAGACAATGTGGTAGTTGTTAGATCCCCCTGCTAGCGTGAAAGGACATACAGGACACTGCTGGTTAGTTAGAGCCCCTGCTAGCTAAGACTTTGGTTTCGTGGAGTTTATCAACTAAATATATTTTCTTTGTTTGTCAGAGAGCACCAGAGAGCAATGTAATTTCGTGATGGAGGGAGATTTCCTCAGTAATAATTTGATTATCCCTCAATTCAGTAAAGAGCCTCCATCCATCTATCCGGACGGAGCAGAGCAGTCTCATTGTTATTATGGAGTGGCTGCAGATCCAACTTTTCCTATACCTTTTTTTTTTTTCCCGGACAGAGATCCCATAGCTTTGCCATGCGTTATTTTCTACTTACACAGGATGAATTCTACTCCTAGAAATAGAGAAACAGTATTTTAACACGTCTTCTGATCGACTCCTAGAGAACAGTCTATTTACACCAGGTCTCTGATCTACTTCGAGAACAGTTATCTTTACAAGTCGGATCTACCTCATAGAGAACAGTATCTTTTACACAGTCTCTGATCTACTCCTAGAGAACAGTCTCTTTTACACAGTCTCTGATCTACTCCTAGAGAACAGTATCTTTACACAGTCTGATCTACTCCTAGAGAACAGTACTTTACACAGTCTCTGATCTACTCCTAGAGAACAGTATCTTTACACAGTCTCTGATCTACTCCTAGAGAACAGTATCTTTACCACAGTCTTCTGATCTACTTCTAGAGAACAGTCTCTTTACACAGTCTCTGATCTACTCCTAGAGAACAGTCTCTTTACACAGTCTGTGATCTACTCCTAGAGAACAGTATCTTTACACAGTCTCTGATCTACTCCTAGAGAACAGTCTCTTTACACAGTCTGATCTACTCCTAGAAGAAACAGTAAACTTTACACAGTCTCGGATCTACTTCCTAGAGAACAGTATCTGTACACAGTCTGATCTTACTCCCTAGAGAACGATGCTTTACACAGTCTCGATCTACTCCTAAAGAACAGTCTCTTACCACCAGCTCTGATCTACTCCTAGAGAACAGTATCTTTACACAGTCTGATCTACTCCTAGAGAACAGTATCTTTACCACAGTCTCTGATCTACTCCTAGAGAACCAGTATTTTTACCACAGTCTCTGATCTACTCCTAGAGAACAGTATCTTTCACAGTCTCTGATCTACTCCTAGAGAACAGTATCTTTACACAGTCTCTGATCTACTCCTAGAGAACAGTATCTTTACACAGTCTCTGATCTACTCCTAGAGAACAGTATCTTTACACAGTCTCTGATCTACTCCTAGGGGAACAGTAATCTTACACGTCCTGATCTACTCCTAGAGGAACAGTATCTTTACACAGTCTGCTGATCTACTCAAGAGAACAGTTCTTTTACACAGTCTGATCTACCCTAGAGAAAACAGTATCTTTACCACAGTCTCTGATCTACTCATAGAGAACAGTATCTTACCACAGTCTCTGATCTACTCCGAGAGAACAGGCTCCTCTGGAGAATGGTGTTCGTTTAGTAAAGTTAGATCAAAGCTGAATCAATACAGAATAAACACATGGGCAGAAGGCTTCGGGGCGCTTTAGTCCTGGCAAGAAAAGTTCAGAGGAGAAAAGTCTGATCGGCATCCACATTCTTATTACGACTGTGTAAGGACAAGGAATGGAGAGTGTTGTCAGGGGGGTTGTGTTTGTCAGGGAGACTGTGCTAAGGACACAGGGAATTGGAGAGCGGTGTGTCAAGTGGGTTTGTGTTTAGTATCAGGGAGACTGTGCTTAAGGACACAGGAATTGGGAGCGGTGTGTCAGTGGGTCTTGTGTTTTGGTTTGTATCAAGGGAGACTGTGCTTAAAGGAACAGGAATTGAGAGCTGTGTGTCAGTGGTTGTGTTTGTATCAGGGGAGACTGTGCTTAAGGACACAGGAAATTGGCGAGCTGGTGTTCAGTGGGTTTGTGGTTTGTATCAGGGAGACTGTGCTTAAGGACACAGGAATTGGAGAGCTGTGTGTCAGTGGGTTTGTGTTTGTATCAGGGAGACTGTGCTTAAGGACACAGGAATTGGAGAGCTGTGTGTCAGTGGGTTTGGTTTGTATCAGGGCGACTGTGCTGAAAGGACACAGGAATTGGAGAGCTTGGGTGTCAGTGGGTTTGGTTTGTATCAGGGAGACTGTGCTTAAGGACACAGGAATTGGAGAGCTGTGTGTCAGTGGGTTGGTTGGTTTGTATCAGGAGGAGACTGTGAGGCTACAATCATTCCTGGTATTTCACTTTAAATGTGCACAATGAAGCTTACTGATAGACACCTTTAGTAAAAAAAAATATTATTATAATAAAACCACGTGTATCTTACATCCTGTATCTCTGTTGAACGTTTGAACTGGGGTTATAACAAAAAACAGACAGAAAAAAAAAAATAAAGAGAGATCGATATACACAACACACAAACCTCTCTCCAAACACAGACACCACACACTCTCTCTCTATTATCACACACAAAAAACAATAACTAACACACAACACACCACAAGCCTCATCTCTCACACACCACACACTCCTCTCTCTCTCTCTTCTTCACACACACTAACACAAGACACCACACAGCACTGCATGTAGAGTAATGATCAAAGAAGTTTTTAATCGCTTCACGTCGGCTTTCCGCGTGCGGTCTGGCGCCGCTCTGAAAACAAGAAAGAAGAGAGACAAACAGAATGCCAGCGTTGACGTAGAGCCCAGTCCTATCCTATGGAGATGGACATTCGTTAAACATAGAGCCCAGTACTATCCTATGGAGATGTTATCGTAAACATAGAGCCCAGTTCCTATCCTATGGAGATGTAATTCGTTAAAAAGAGCCCAGTCCTATCCTATGGAGCTGTTCATTCGTGGACATAGAGCCCAGTCCTTCCTATGGAGATGACATTCGTTAAACATAGAGCCCAGTCATATCTATGGAGAGGGTCATTCGTTGAAAAAGAGCCCAGTTCCTATCCTATGGAGAGTACAGCACATTGAAATAGGTTAGATTTATTTTTTGACTCCGATCTTCCGCCGAGTGTGTGGCGTTGGAGCGGCTGTGCTTGTTTAATGTATGACAAATCTGTTGCCTTAACTCCAGGGTAGGAACGGGGAGCGGGGAGCGGAGAAAGTTTTGGAGCGAAAAATGAAAATAAGCTTTTATTAAACATTCCCTACGGGCTAAAAAGGAGAAGTTTTAACGTCAAGCAGGGGGGCACCAACGCTCGGGCCAACAGAGCACCAAAAAAATTTTTGGGTGGGGGGATTGGGGGGGTTTTTTTGGGGGGGGGGGTTTTGGGTTTTTTTGGGGAAGGATTTTTTTGGGGGGGAGATGGTGGGGGGGTTTTGGTTTTTTTGGGGGGGGTGGTTTGGGGGGGGTTGGTGGGGGGGAATGGGTGTGGGGGGGGGGGGAATGAGGGGGGTTTGGGTAGTGGGGGGGGAAATGGGGTGGGGGGGGGGGGGTGGGGGGTGGTGGGTGGGGGGGGGGGTTGGGGGGGTTTTGGGTTTTTTGGGGGGTTTTTTGGGGGGGGGGGGTGGGGGGGGGGTTTTTTTTTTGGGTTTTTGGGGGGGTTTTTGGGGGGCCCTGTTAAAGGGGGGGGGTTTTTTTGGGGGGGGGGGGTTTTGGGGGGGGGCCCGGGGGGGGGAAAATTTTTTTTTGGGGGGTTTTTTTTTTTTTCCCCTTTTTTTTTTTGGGGGTTTTTTGGGGGGGTTGGGGTTTTTTGGGGGGGCCCCGGGGGGGGAAAAACAGGCCTAGGGAAAGAAAAAATGGGGCCCCTCTGTAAAATGCAAACGAGAGGCATGCTTAGCACAGGGGGGGCCTTTATGAGAGGGAGAGAGGGGAGAGAGAAGAGAGAGAGAGAGAGAGGCCTCAAAGAAGTGCTCAAAAGGAGAAATGAGAGAGGGTGACAAGAGGCTGAGGAAGAAAAAAGGGGGCCCTTTCTGTTCCCCGATGGCGCAGTGGTTAGCTGCCACTAGAGATTCTGGTTCGAATCCGGGCTCTTCGTGCCGGCTCGACCGGAACCCATGGGGGGGCGCACAAATTTGGGCCCCCGTCGTCCCGGGTAGGGGGGGGAAAGGCCGGGGGAGTGCCCCAGGGTTGGCATGGCGTTTTCAACGCCCGGGGTTTGGGGGTTCAATTTCCCATGGGGGCTATAAAAAAAAATTTTATTATAAAAACAAAAGAAAAAAAAAAAAGAATGACTCACAACTTTTAAATCGCTCTAATAAAGCGTCTCTAAATTACAAATGTAAAGTAATGGAATGAGTGAGATGGGAGAAAACCGGGGTAGGGGAACGCACCAAGGGGGAAAGGAGAGAAGGGAACCCCCACAACAAAGAAGACCCTGTAAAGAAGGACTACAGGAGAAGGGAAAGGAAACCCAAGAAAATAAAGACCCCGTAGAAGAAGGACTACGGAAAGGAGAGAAGGGGAACCCCTGTAGAAAGAGGACACAGGGAGGAGAAAGGAAGCCCCACAGAAAAAAAAGACCCTGTAAAAGAGGACTAAGAAAGGGAAAGGGAAGCCCCACAGACATAGAAAACCCGTAAAGAGAGGGCACAGAGAAGGAGAAGGAAACCCCACGAGCAAAGAAACCCGTAGAAAAGAGGACTACAGGAGAAGGAGAAAAAACCCAAAGAAAAACAGTGGAGTTTTTTAAAAAAATGTTTTACTATGTAGTTTTTTGGATCTCAAGTCGGGCTCTGGTCAAGGGGGATGGAACAGGTGTAGGGGTCCTGGCATCATAGTCCCACTCACACTCGTAACACTGTCCTGCAGGGGAAAGGGGCCAGAGGAGAGGTAGGATTCCCCCCAGCACTCAGTAAAAAACTGTCCTCAGGGGGGAGGAGGCCCGAGGAGATAGTATGGCCACCAGCACTCAGTAAAACTTCCTTCAGGAAGGAGGCCAGAGGAGAGGTATATGTCCTCCAGGAAGGGGGGGCCCGGGGAGAGGTAGCATGTCCTACTCAGCACTCAAACACTGTTTTCAGGAAGGGGCCAGAGGAAGGTTTTTAAATTCCACTCACACTCGTAAAACTGTCCTGCAGGAGAGGAGGCCCGAGAGAGGTAGTATGGCCTACTCACACTCTACACTGTCCGCAGGAGAGGAGGCCAGGAGAGGTTGTATTCCTCCAGGAGGGGCCCAAGGGGAAATAGGTGGCCCCACCAGCATCAGAACCTGTCCTGCGGAGAGGAGGCCAAAGGGGGAGGACATGGCCTACTCAGAAAACCCTTTCCCCCAGGGGAAAGGGGGCCAAGGAGGGGGTAGATCCCCACTCTAACACTTTCCCCCAGGAGAGAGGCCGAGGAGAGGTAGGAGGCCTACTCACATCATAACACTGTCCTCGGGGAGGGGGCCAGGAGGGAGATGTCCTAAAATCAGTAAAAATGTCCCCCCGGAGAGGAGGCCGAGGGGAGTAGCATTCCTACCCATTCCCCTAACACTGTCCGCAGGAGAGGAGGGCCCGGGAGGTATAGGCCTATCAGCACTCATAAACACTGTCCTCCAGGGGAGGGGGCCAGAGAGGGTAGCATTTCCTTTCTCACACTCATAAAATGTCCTGCGGGGGGAGGCCAAGGGGGGTAGCATGTCCTACTCACCTCGTAACCTGTCCCGCGGAGAGGAGGCCAGGAGAGGGAGCATGTCCTATCATAAAATGTCCCCCAGGAGAGGGGCCAGAGGAGAGGGATATGGCCCCATCAGCTCAGTAACACTGTCCTGCAGGAGAGGAGGCAGAGGGAGGAGTAGGCCTCTCATAAAAACCCTTTTGCAGGAGAGAGGCCAAAGGGGGAAGGGAGCAGTCCTATCAGTAAAAATGTCCTCCAGGGGGGGGCCGAGGAAAAGGTAATGGCCTACTCAACTCAGTAAACGTCCTGCAGGAGGAGGCCAGAGGGGAGTAGCGTCCTACTCAGCACTCAGTAAAAACGTCCTGCAGGGGAGGAGGCCAAGGAGAGGTAGCAGTCCACTCTAAACCGTTCCAGGAGAGGAGGCCAAGGAAGGGGAGCATTTCCTATCAGCACCATAACACTGTCCGCGGGGAGGAGGCCGAGAGAGGTGTATGGCCTACTCGCACCAGTAACACGTCCCCCAGGAAGGGGGGCCAGAGGAGGTACATGTCCTACTCAACATAACACGTCCTCAGGGAGGGAGGGCCCAAAGGAAGGTACAGGCCTACTCAGCCTCAGGAAAAACCGTCCTGCAGGAGAGGGGGCCAGAGGAGAGGGGAGCAGTCCACTCATAAAAACGTCCTCAGGGAGGAGGCTGAGGGGAGGTAGTTGGCCTATCACACTCAGTAAAACCCGTCCGCGGGGAAGGGAGAGGAGAGGTAATTTTCCTACTCGTAACCTTCCTGCAGGGAGGGGGCCAGAGGGAAGGCGCATTCCCCTCAGTAACATGTCCTCCAGGGGAGGAGGCCAGAGGAAAGGTAGGAGGGCCCACTCACACTCAGTAAAACCTGTCCCGCAGGAGAGGGGGCCAGAGGAGAGGTACATTTCCTACTCAGCACTCTAACATGTCCCCGAGGGGAAGGAGGCCAAGGAAGGGGAGTTTGGGCCCACTCACACTCAGTAACACTGTCCTCCAGGAGAGGAGGCCAGAGGAAGGGAGGATTCCTACTCACACTCGTAACCCTGTCCTGGGAGAGGGTGGGCCCGAGGAGGGCAGAGTCCACTCAGTAACACTGTCCCCCGGAGAGGAGCCAGAGGAGAGGCAGCAGTCCTATCAGTAACACTGTCCTCCGGGGAGGCCAGAGGAGAGGGGTTATGGCCACTCCACTCAGTAACACTTCCTGCGGAGGGGGCCAAGGGGAGGTACAGTCCACTCACATCGTAAAATGCCCAGGAGAGGGGGCCAGAGGAGAGGTAGATGGCCTACTCTAAAAAAAAATGTCCCCGCGGAAGGAGGCCAAGGGAAGGTAGCTGTCCACCACACTCAGAAAACTGTCCGCAGGAAGGGGGCCAAGAAGTAGGAGTCCCACTCAGTACACTTCCCCCCAGGAGAGGAGGCCCGAGAGAGGGAGATGTCCTATCAGCACTCATAACACTGTCCTGCAGGAGAGGAGGGCCCAAAGGGAGTGGATTCCACTCAGTAAAAACTTCCTCCAGGGAAGGAGGCCAGAGGGGAGGTAGGATGTCCTCTCAGCACTCAGTAAACACTGTCCTCCAGGAAAAGGGGGCCAGAGGAGAGGTAGGATGTCCTACTCCCCTCGTAACACTGTCCCAGGGGAGGAGCCAAAAAGAGGTAGATGTCCCACCAGCCCTCAGTAACCTTCCCCCAGGAAGGAGGCCAAGGGGGAGGTAGGTGTCCTATCAGTAACCGCCCCAGGAAAGGGGGCCAAGGGGAGGTACATGTCCTATTCAGCACCCCAGAACACTTCCCCAGGGGAAAGGGGGCCAGAGGAGAGGGGGGATGTCCTACTCAGCCTCAAAAACTGTCCTGCAGGGGAAAGGGGGCCAGAGGGGGGTAGTATGTCCTCCAGGAAGGAGGGCCCGGGAGAGTAGTATTCCTCCAGGAGAGGAGGCCCGAAGAGGGCTGTCCCACTCAGTAACACTGTCCTCCGGGGAGGAGGCCAAGAGAGGTAGGTATGGCCCATCACACTCAGTAACACTGTCCTGTAGGAGGGGAGGCCCCAGGAGAGGTAGCATGTCCTACTCAGTAACACTGTCCTCCAGGAGAGGAGGCCAGAGGATAGGTAGCAAGTCCTACTCAGCACTCAGTAACACTGTCCTGCAGGAGAGGAGGCCAGAGGAGAGGTAGCATGTCCCTACTCAGCACTCAGTAACCTGTCCTCAGAAGAGGCCAGAGGAGAGGTAGTATGGCCTACTCAGCACTCATACACTGTCCTGCAGGAGAGGAGGCCAGAGGAGAGGTAGCATGTCCTACTCAGCACTCAGTAAACACTGTCCTGCAGAGAGGAGGCCAGAGGAGAGGTAGGATGTCCTACTCAGTAACACTGTCCTGCAGGAGAGGAGGCCAGAGGAGAGGTAGCATGTCTACTCAGTAACACTGTCCTGCAGGAGAGGAGGCCAGAGGAGAGGTAGTATGGCCTACTCAGCACTCAGTAACACTGTCCTGCAGGAGAGGAGGCCAGAGGAGAGGTAGTATGTCCTCCAGGAGAGGAGGCCAGAGGAGAGGTAGGATGTCCTCCAGGAGAGGAGGCCAGAGGAGAGGTAGTATGTCCTCCAGGAGAGGTAGTATGTCCTCCAGGAGAGGAGGCCAGAGGAGAGGTAGGATGTCCTCCAGGAGAGGAGGCCTTCTACACGCCGGCTCCCATCATGTGTATATAAATATATTCATGTCTTCATTTTGAATAGAAGAGGAGGAGGAAAGCGCTTTGTACCTCTTTAGTGATAAGTCTCCTGTCGCAGGTGTGTTCTGGGTAAATAGAGAGGGAGAGAGAGTGGCAGGCAAAATGGGGGTCACAAACCTTTTTGACTGTGTCCTTCAAAGACTTAGTTAGACCTTCTCTTTTTTTTTTCCCTCACTCCTCCCTCTCCCCTCTCCCCTCTCCTATCTCCCCCTCTCTTCCCCTCCTCTTCTAAGTCCCGCTATCCTCCACTAAACATCAAAGCACTCCCCCCTCTCACAGCAATTATTTTTTTAAACAATTCCTTATTTCAGCCCTTTTTGTTCCCCCCCAATTAAACCCTCCCAAAAGGGTTACTGACGCCCGTATCTCAAATTCTGTGTTTTATATTTAAAAACAATTTTATGGTTTTTACTCCTCAATCATCTCATTCTCCCTTTTTCTCTCTGCCTCTGTCGTTCTCTAAAGCATCCTCTCTCTTGTCGTTATCTAAAAGCACCCTCTCTCTCCCCGTCCTTTTCTATAAGCATCCTCTCTCTCTGTCGTTTCTATAAAGCAGTCCTCCCTCTTCGTCGTTTTCCATAAGCAGTCCCCTTCTCTTTCTTTTTTCTATAAAGCATCCTCTCTCTCTCTCTCTGTCGTTCCATAAAACGTCCTCTCTCTCTCGTCTTCTTATAAAGCAGTCCCTCTCTTCTTCTTCTCTATAAAAAGCATCCCTCTCCTCCTTTTGGCGTTCCTTAAAACACCTCCTCTCGTCGTTCTCTTAAAGCAGTCCTCTCTCCCCCTGTCTTCCTATAAAACAGTCCTCTCCTCTGCGTTCTCTATAAAGCAGTCCCTCTCTCCTCTGTCGTTCTCTATAAAACACCCTCTCTCTCTCTCCCGTCGTTCATAAAAACCGTCCCCCTCTCCCCTGTCGTTCTCTATAAGAGTCCTCTCTTCTCTAGTCGTTCCCCATAAAGCATCCTCTCTCTCTCCTTCGTTCTCTATAAAATCCTCTCTCCTCTGTCATTTTCTAAAGCTCTCTCTCTCTTCGTTCTCTATAAAGCAGTCCTCTCTCTCTCTGTCTTCCTATAAAGCAGTCCTCTCTCTCTCTCTTTCGTTCTCTATAAAGCATCCCCCTCTCTCTGTCATTCTCTATGCATCCTCTCTCTCGTCTTCTCTATAAACATCCCTCTCTCTCTGTCGTTCTCATAAAGCCCTCTCTTCCCCTCTTTCTTCCTATAAACGTCCCTCTCCTCTCTCTGTCGTTTTCTATAAAACAAATCCCTCCCTCTGTCATTCCTAAAAGCAGTCCCTCTCTCGTCCGTTTCCTTAAAGCATCCCCTCTCTCCGTCGTTCTCTTAAAAACAGTCCTCTCTCTCTCTCTGTCGTTCTCTTAAAAATCCCCTTCTCTCTCTGTCATTCTCTATAAAGCAGTCCCTCTCTCTGTTTTTCCTATAAAGCAGTCCCTCTCTCTGCATTCTCATAAAACGTCCTCTCTCTCGTCGTTCTCTAAAAGCAGTCCCTCTCTCTGTCATTTTTCCCATAAACAGTCCTCTCTCTGTCGTTCTCTATAAAAACATCCTCTCTCTCTGTCTTTTTCATAAAGCAGTCCTCTCTCTCGTCTTCTCTAAAGCACCCTCTTCCCTGTCGTTCTCTATAAACATCCTCCTTTTCGTTCCAAACTCCTCTCTCTCTGCGTTCTCTATAAAGCATCCTCTCCTCTTGTTCTCTATAAAGCATTCCCCCCTCCTCTGCTTTTCTATAAAGCAGTCCTCTCTCTCTGTCGTTCCCTATAAAGAGTCCCTCTCTCTGTCTTCCTCTTAAGCTTTCCCCTCTCCCTCTCTCCTCTCTGTCATTCTCTTTAAACAATCCCTCGTCGTTCTCTATAAGTATCCCCTGTCTGTCTTTGCTGGGGCGCCAGTCTCTGAGTGGGGTGTAAAATTGGACGGTTTTTTTTCACAAATAACCGATATATAAATTTTTTGTTTTTTTCTCCTCTCCCCTTTTTCCCCCTCCCTCTCTCCTCCCCTTTTTCCCCCCCCTCTCCTCCTCCCACTCTCCTCTCTCCCCTTCCCTCCCTCCTTTCCCCCCTCCTTCCTTTCCCCCCCCTCTCCTCCTTCCCCCTCCCCCCTCCTCCTTTCCCTCCCTCTCTCCCCCTCCCACTCTCCTCTCTCCTCCTTCCCCCCCTCTCTCCTCCTTCCTCCCCTCTCTCCTCCTCCTCCTCTCTCGAGGGCTGAGAGTTGTGGTTTTTTAAAGGGATGTTGTTTAGTGTTCTCCTCATAGAAGTCAGAAAAAAACAAAGACAGTTTATTCATTCTGTTGTTTTGCTGCTTTCCGTAGTTTTGGGGGGTTTGGGGGTGATGGGAAAACGTGGGGGTGTTGGGAGGTTGGTGTCTGGAAGGGGCCTGTTTTTTCCCCCAAAAAGGGGGGTTTTTCCCCCTGAAGAAGGGGGGGCCCCAAAAAAGGGTGGTTTTGGGTTCCCCCCCCCGAAAATAGGCGGCGGTTTTTTCCCCCTGAATAGGCAGGCGGTTTTTTCCCCTGAGAATTGGGGGCCCCCCCTGGGGGGTTTTTTCCCCCTAAATAGGCAGGGTGGTTTTTCCCCCCTGAGATTGGGGG
>LR778274.1:23617652-23635152 GCA_902810595.1 Coregonus sp. 'balchen'
AAGCCCTACAGAGCAATAGAAGACCCTGTAGAAGAGAGGACTACAGGAGAAGGAGAGAAGGAAGCCCTACAGAGCAATAGAATACCCTGTAGAAGAGAGGACTACAGGAGAAGGAGAGAAGGAAGCCCTACAGAGCAATAGAAGACCCTGTAGAAGAGAGGACTACAGGAGAAGGAGAGAAGGAAGCCCTACAGAGCAATAGAAGACCCTGTAGAAGAGAGGACTACAGGAGAAGGAGAGAAGGAAGCCCTACAGAGAAATAGAAGACCCTGTAGAAGAGAGGACTACAGGAGAAGGAGAGAAGGAAGCCCTACAGAGCAATAGAAGACCCTGTAGAAGAGAGGACTACAGGAGAAGGAGAGAAGGAAGCCCTACAGAGAAATAGAAGACCCAGTAAACGAGATGGGACTACAGGAGAAGGAGAGAAGGAAGCCCTACAGAGCAATAGAATACCCTGTAGAAGAGAGGACTACAGGAGAAGGAGAGAAGGAAGCCCTACAGAGCAATAGAAGACCCTGTAGAAGAGAGGACTACAGGAGAAGGAGAGAAGGAAGCCCTACAGAGCAATAGAAGACCCTGTAGAAGAGAGGACTACAGGAGAAGGAGAGAAGGAAGCCCTACAGAGAAATAGAAGACCCTGTAGAAGAGAGGACTACAGGAGAAGGAGAGAAGGAAGCCCCTGTAGAAGAGAGGACTACAGGAGAAGGAGAGAAACACAATGAAAGCAGTGGAGGTTTTGAACGAATGTTTGAGCTACGTATGTTTGTGGATCTCAAGTCAGACTCTGGTCAAGGGTGTATGGAACAGGTGTAGGCGTCCTGGCATCAGTATGGCCTACTCAGCACTCAGTAACACTGTCCTGCAGGAGAGGAGGCCAGAGGAGAGGTAGGATGTCCAACACAGCACTCAGTAACACTGTCCTGCAGGAGAGGAGGCCAGAGGAGAGGTAGGATGTCCTACTCAGTAACACTGTCCTGCAGGAGAGGAGGCCAGAGGAGAGGTAGGATGTCCTACTCAGCACTCAGTAACACTGTCCTGCAGGAGAGGAGGCCAGAGGAGAGGTAGGATGTCCTACTCAGTAACACTGTCCTGCAGGAGAGGAGGCCAGAGGAGAGGTAGGATGTCCTACTCAGCACTCAGTAACACTGTCCTGCAGGAGAGGAGGCCAGAGGAGAGGTAGGATGTCCTACTCAGCACTCAGTAACACTGTCCTGCAGGAGAGGAGGCCAGAGGAGAGGTAGGATGTCCTACTCAGCACTCAGTAACACTGTCCTGCAGGAGAGGAGGCCAGAGGAGAGGTAGGATGCCCTACTCAGCACTCAGTAACACTGTCCTCCAGGAGAGGAGGCCAGAGGAGAGGTAGGATGTCCTACTCAGTAACACTGTCCTGCAGGAGAGGAGGCCAGAGGAGAGGTAGGATGTCCTACTCAGCACTCAGTAACACTGTCCTGCAGGAGAGGAGGCCAGAGGAGAGGTAGCATGTCCTACTCAGCACTCAGTAACACTGTCCTCCAGGAGAGGAGGCCAGAGGAGAGGTAGGATGGCCTACTCAGCACTCAGTAACACTGTCCTCCAGGAGAGGAGGCCAGAGGAGAGGTAGGATGTCCTACTCAGCACTCAGCAACACTGTCCTGCAGGAGAGGAGGCCAGAGGAGAGGTAGGATGTCCTACTCAGTAACACTGTCCTGCAGGAGAGGAGGCCAGAGGAGAGGTAGGATGTCCTACTCAGCACTCAGTAACACTGTCCTGCAGGAGAGGAGGCCAGAGGAGAGGTAGGATGTCCTACTCAGCACTCAGTAACACTGTCCTCCAGGAGAGGAGGCCAGAGGAGAGGTAGGATGTCCTACTCAGCACTCAGTAACACTGTCCTCCAGGAGAGGAGGCCAGAAGAGAGGTAGGATGTCCTACTCAGCACTCAGTAACACTGTCCTCCAGGAGAGGAGGCCAGAGGAGAGGTAGGATGTCCTACTCAGCACTCAGCAACACTGTCCTGCAGGAGAGGAGGCCAGAGGAGAGGTAGGATGTCCTACTCAGTAACACTGTCCTGCAGGAGAGGAGGGCCAGAGGAGAGGGTAGGATGTCCTACTCAGCACTCAGTAACACTGTCCTGCAGGAGAGGAGGCCAGAGGAGAGGTAGGATGTCCCAACTCAGCACTCAGTAACACTGTCCTGCAGGAGAGGAGGCCAGAGGAGAGGTAGGATGTCCTACTCAGCACTCAGTAACACTGTCCTGCAGGAGAGGAGGCCAGAGGAGAGGTAGGATGTCCTACTCAGCACTCAGTAACACTGTCCTGCAGGAGAGGAGGCCAGAGGAGAGGTAGGATGTCCTACTCAGCACTCAGTAACACTGTCCTGCAGGAGAGGAGGCCAGAGGAGAGGTCGGATGGCCTACTCAGCACTCAGTAACACTGTCCTGCAGGAGAGGAGGCCTTCTACACGCCGGCTCCCATCATGTGTATATAAATATATTCATGTCTTCATTTTGAATAGAAGAGGAGGAGGAAAGCGCTTTTGTACCTCTTTAGTGATAAGTCTCCTGTCACAGGTGTGTTCTGGGTAAATAGAGAGGGAGAGAGAGTGGCAGGCAGAAATGGGGTGTACATCAAAGCCTTGTTGAGCTGTGATACCTTCAAAGACTTAGATTAGAGTCCTTCTCTTTCTCCTCTCATCTCCTCTCCTCTCCTCTCTCCCCCTCTCCTATCTCCCCCTCTCTTCTCCCCTCCTCTTCTGAAGTCCTGCTATAGCTCTCCAGCTAAACATCTAATGCATCTACCTCTGCTCACAGCAATTAGTTTTAATCATATTCCTTATTTCAGCCATGTTTTGTTCCCCAATTACCCTGCCAAGAAGGCTTACTGACGTGCCTGTGATCTCAAGATTCTGTGTATTTATATATTAATACATATTTGATGGTTTTTACTCTCTCTCTCTCTCAATCTACTCTCATTCTTTCTCTGTCGCCATCTTTTTCTCTCTCGCTCTCTGTCGTTCTCTATAAAGCAGTCCTCTCTCTCTCTGTTGTTCTCTATAAAGCAGTCATCTCTCTCTCTCTCTCTGTCATTCTTTATAAAGCAGTCCTCTCTCTCTCTGTCGTTCTCTATAAAGCAGTCCTCTCTCTCTCTGTTGTTCTCTATAAAGCAGTCCTCTCTCTCTCTCTCTGTCGTTCTCTATAAAGCAGTCCTCTCTCTCTCTCTCTGTCGTTCTCTATAAAGCAGTCCTCTCTCTCTCTCTCTGTCATTCTTTATAAAGCAGTCCTCTCTCTCTCTCTGTCGTTCTCTATAAAGCAGTCCTCTCTCTCTGTCGTTCTTTATAAAGCAGTCCTCTCTCTCTGTCGTTCTCTATAAAGCAGTCCTCTCTCTCTGTCGTTCTCTATAAAGCAGTCCTCTCTCTGTCGTTCTCTATAAAGCAGTCCTCTCTCTGTCGTTCATTATAAAGCAGTCCTCTCTCTGTCGTTCTCTATAAAGCAGTCCTCTCTCTCTGTCGTTCTCTATAAAGCAGCCTTCTCTGTCGTCTAAATAAAGCAGCCTCTCTCTCTGTCTTCTATAAGCAGTCCTCTCTCTGTCGTTCTTTATAAAGCAGTCCTCTCTTGTCGTTCTTATAAAGCAGTCCTCTGTCGTTCTCTATAAGCAGTCCTCTCTCTTCGTTCTTTATAAAGCAGTCCTCTCTCTCTGTCGTTCTCTATAAAGCAGTCCTCTCTCTCTGTCGTTCTCTATAACGCGTCCTCTTTTCTTCTTGCTTTTTTAAAGCAGTTCCTCTCTCCTCTTCGTTCTCTATAAAGCATCTTCTCTGTCATTTCTATAAGCTGTGCCCATCTCTGTATTGTTATAAATGCAGTCTTCTCTAAAATTCTCTATAAAGCAGTTTTCTCTCTCTCTCCTTCTTCCCTTTAAACAATTCCTCTCCTCTCTCTCTCGTTCCTTAAAGCATCCTCTCTCTGTCCTTCCTATAAGCGTCCTCTCCTTCCTCTGTCTCTTTTAACCTCTCTCCTCTAGGTGTGTTTAAGCGGGGTTTGGCGTCTCTGGAGTGGTGTGTAAACAGTGTGACGGTTTTGTTCTCCAAATATCCTGATATATAAATTAGGTGTTTGTGTTTCTCCTCCCTGTACCCTGGTTTTCCTCCCCCTGCATCCGTCGTGTTCCCCCTGAGAGTGAGAGTGTGGTTTTTCTGAAGTAGTGAGTTGGTGTTTTCCCCTGAAGAAAAAGGACAGGACGGGTTTGTTCCCCCTGGATTACTGGTTGTGTGTTCCCCTGAAGATGGGCGGCGTGGCACCTGAAGTGAGGAATACAGTGGTTTGTTGAGTGAGTAGGTGTTTGTTCTGGAAGGCCTGTAGGCAGGCTGGTTTGTTCCCCCTGAAGATGAGGCAGGCTGGTTTGTTCCCCCTGAAGATGAGGCAGGCTGGTTTGTTCCCCCTGAAGATGAGGCAGGCTGGTTTGTTCCCCTGAAGATGAGGCAGGTGGGGGTTCCCCCCTGAACTATTGAGGCAGGCTGGTTTGTTCCCCCTGAAGATGAGGCAGGCTGGTTTGTTCCCCCTGAAGATGAGGCAGGCTGGTTCGTTCCCCCTGGAGTGCTCTGCCTGATGATGATGAACTAGGACTACAGCACTGGTATTCAATGTCGGGGTCACCGGAATTGCAGTGGGGTCGCCAATAAAAAAATACAATAAAATAGTTTTTGGGGGTGGGGGAAACCAAAAAATTAAGAGAACGTTTTTGAGAAATAGAATTAGAAAAATAAAATGTTGTGTAAATGTATTTATTGGTTCTCTTAGTTTTTATAAGAGATGAATATGTAATGAATGGAAGGTTATTTGTTGATGTGAAAATCTAAATGTACACCTTTTTAAGGTTGTCACTGGTGAAACAAATGGGTTGGAATACCACTGGACTAGAGGATGAGGAAGAACCAGGGTTGGATAACAGGCTGGGTTCAGACCTCACCCACCACAGCAGCAACAGGGGAAGTTGGGGCTGGGTTCAGACCTCACCCAAACAAAGCAGTAGACCCAGAAGAAGCGTGGAGGGAAAAGCGGATCAGTTGGGAGGGAAAGTTGGGGAGGGTTCAGACTCACCACCACAGCAGCAGGCAGGAACCTAACCCACCACAGCAGCAGGGGAAGTGGGGGCTGGGTTCAGACCTCACCAACCACAAGCGAAGGGGAAGTTGGGGCTGGGTTCAGACCTCACCCACCACAGCAGCAAGGGGAGGGAAGTTGGGGCTGAGTTCAGACCTCACCCACCACAGCAGCAGGGGAAGTTGGGGCTGAGTTCAGACCTCACCCACCACAGCAGCAGGGGAAGTTGGGGCTGAGTTCAGACCTCACCCACCACACTGGCAGAAGCAGCAGGGGAAGTTGGGGCTGGGTTCAGACCTCACCCACCACAGCAGCAGACGTTACACTCTCTACTTACCTCTCTGCAGACAAGACAGACAGGCGTGACAAGCGTTGCTGGGGGCGGGGTGTTAAGGAAATAACAAAAAAACACAGCAAGAAGCAGGGGCTAGTTGGGGCTGGGTTATAAATCACCAACCAAAGAAGCAGGGGAAGGGGAATTCAAGTTGGGGCTGGGTTCAGACCTCACCCACCACAGCAGCAGCAGCAGGGGTAGTTGGGGTGGGTCAGACCCTCACCCACCACAGCAGCAGCCGCAGGGGAGTGGGGCTGGTTCAGACCCAACCCACAAACAGCATGAAGAAGGGACGTTTAGTGGGCGGGAATGGGTTACAACACTCAAACAAACACAGCGCAGAAGAAGGCGTTATGGTGGTACGTTGGGGAATGGGTTACCAGACCTAACCCACAAAGCCAGCAGGCAGGGGAAGAGGGTAGAGTTGGGGCTAAGGAGTTCAGACCTCACCACCATAGCAGCAGGCAGGGGAGTTGGGATGGCTGGGTTCAGACCTCACCCACCACAGCCCCCAGCACGCCAGCAGGGGAGGGAAGTTGGGGCTGGGTTCAGACCTCACCCACCACAGCAGCAGGGGAAGTTGGGGCTGGGTTCAGACCTCACCCACCACAGCAAGCAGGGGAAGTTGGGGCTGGGTTCAGACCTCACCCACCACAGCAGCAGCAGCAGGGGAAGTTGGGGCTGGGTCAGAACCTCCACCCACAAAGCAGCAGCAGAGGGAAGGAAGCGAAGTTGGGCTGGTTTCAGACCTACACAACAACAGAAGCAGCCAGCAGGGGAAAAGCAGGGGAAGTTGGGGGCTGGGCTGGGTTCAGACCTCCCCACAAAGCGCAGGGGGGAAGTTGGGGCTGGGGGGCATCAGTATCAAGTAACCCAGCCCTCCCTCATCACATCCCTATTCGCCCTTCCCTTATCTCCTGCACACCTTTGTCCACTTTTACCATTTCTTCCTCACCCTCTCCGCTACAACTTTTACCTCACTCCCCTTCCCTCTTCCTCCTTCTCCTCTTTCCTTTCACTTCACTTATTTTCCCCTACCCACCCTCTCTTTTCCCTAGATTCCACATCCTCCTCATCCCCACCCCTTAGCCTCCTCCCTCCCCACCACAGCAGCAGCAGGGGACGTAGGGGCTGGGTTCAGACCTCACCCACCACAGCAGCAGGGGAAGTTTGGGGCTGGGGTTTTTCCAGACCTCACCCACCACCGCAGAGCAGCAGCAGGGAAGTTGGGGGCTGGGTTCAGACCTCACCCACAAACAGCAACAGCCAGAACGCCCAGCAGGGGAGTTGGGTGGGGTTCAGACCTCACCCACCACAGCAACAGCAGCAGGGGAAGTTGGGGCTGGGTTCAGACCTCACCCACCACAGCAGCAGGGGCGCGAAGTTGGGGCTGGGTTCAGACCTCACCCACCACAGCAACAGCAGCAGCAGGGAAGGGGGGGCGGGACTGGGAGGGTGGTGAAAATAAGGGAGTGACGGGAAGAGAGGAAGAAAGGGATGGAGGTATGCCCCAGGGCAGTGGAGCGTGAGATATCAGACAGGAGAGAAGAGCAAGAGGAGGGGAGACCAGGAGGAAGGCAGGCCCCCTCCCCCCCCCACATCGCTCTCTCTCTCTCCTTTGCTTCCTCTAGTTCCCTCTCTCCTGTATTAGCTATAAGTACTGTATACAGAAAAGCTAAGATTCAATGTTAACTACATCAGCTAGTTGTATCAGTGAGTCTCTAAGGTTATACCTCCCTTCAATGTTAACTACATCAGCTAGTTGTATCAGTGAGTCTTAAGAATATATATGAGAGAACTAGGCAAGCTCGGCGGACTAGAGGAAGAAAGAAGAGTTAGGGGCCGGGAAGCGGACAGAAAAGAAAAACAAATGGCAGAAAAGAAGGAAGGACCGGGTGGGGGGGGGGGGGGGGGAAGGTGGGGAGGAGCAGAGGCCCAGAAAGGTAAGTACCCTGTTTGGATGGAAAGTAGAAGTAGAAATAGTAGGATTAGAATAGAATAGTAAGTATAGTTGTAGATAGACATTACAGTCTCTCTGCTGCTGCTTTCATCCCATATTGGACGTTGACCATTTTGCGGAAAGGCGGATAATGGGCACAATGACAATGCAGAAGAAGAGGAGGCTGCCTGTACTGTCGACAGACATACAGGAGAAGAAAGAAGAGGAAGGGTAGAGAGAGGAGGACAAAATATGAAGGTCAACTTGGTGAAATTATACAGTGGGGGAAAAAAGTATTTAGTCAGCCACCAATTGGGAAAGGTCCTCCCACTTAAAAAGATGTGTTTGGAGAGAGGCCTGTAATTCTTAATCATAGGTACACGTAAAATGGAAAGAAAACATAATAGAGAAAAAAAAATAACAATCAAGAAGCCCCCCCCCTCAAGGAGGGGGAAGGAAGGGAAAAAGGGAAAACACTTGTAGGAATTTTTTTTTTAATTTTTTTTTAAGGAAATTTTATTTGCAAATTATGGTGGCAAATAAGTACAAGCAAGCAAGCTTCTGGGCTCTTCACAGAGTGTAACAAATTCTTTCAGAGGCACTCGTCCTCCCCACTCGTACTGTATTAATGGCACCCCTGTTTGTTGGAAACTTTGTTATCAGTATAAAAGACACCTGTCCACACCCCTCAAACAGTCAAACTCCAAACTCAACTCTGGGCCAAGACCAAAGAGCGGTTTCAAAGCAAAGGGAACACCAGACAGAAACAAAAATTGTTAGACCTTGCACCAGGCTGGGAAGGCGATGAATCTGCAATAGGTCAAGCATAAGCAGATTGGTTTGAAGAAATCAATGTGGGAGAAATTATTAGGAAATGGAGACTACAAGGCCACTGATAATCTCCCCGATCTGGGGCTCCACGCGATCTCACCCCGGGGGTCAATATAGCGATCAAAAGACAACGAGTGGTACGGTCGATAGAGCCAAAAATCCCAGCAGAAAACGCTAAGAAAGCAGAAGAAAAGACAGATAGAGAAGAAAGATTCATGAAGAGAGAAGACGAATCGAAAAGAAGAAATAAAGCAGAAAGGATAAGGAAAAAAGAGGAAGCAAAACAAAGAACTTAAGAATCAAATACTACAAGGGGGGCTCAGGGGTGGGGGATAATCGCTGCGGGTCGGGAAATAGTGGGGTCTGGAGGGAACCTTAGTCGGAGGGGTGGGAGGCGCGGTTGGGGGACATAGGACCTAGTCGAAATGACCATTAGTTGAATCATATATAGTGGGGGACCTTAGTGAATACTAAGTAGTGTGAATAATTGAATTGACCTGCAGAGAGCTGGGGACCCAAAGTAACAAAAGCATCCTACAATCAGTAACACCACTACGCGCCAGGCCAGGTGGACTCAAATTCCTGCACAGGGCCAGAAGTGCGGTATCCTGTGGTACACCGGCGTAAGCTCAGTAGCAGTCAATGTCCAGGTTCTTGTCGAAGTTTGCTTTATGGCGAGTGCATCATTGGGAGCTTTCTCCCGACGAGGATGGGGAGAGGGAGAAGTCATGGTCAGATGACTGCATGAAACCACTGCCAGAGGGGTAAGATTAAATGTTGAAACCAAATATAAATGCTGTGTTGTTAAATAAATTTATGTAAAACCTCAATCGTCGTGTTTGGAGGACAAAGAATGCTGAGTTGAATCCAAAAGAACAAAGAAGATAAAACTCAGACCTACAGTGAAGAATATGGAGGGTTGCAAAACAGTCATGCTTGGGCTGTTTTTCTGCAAAGGACCAGGCGGAATGCTGATCCGGGTAAATGTTTTTTTAAGGAAAAGAATGAGGAAAGAATGAATGGGGCCATTGTATCGTGAGATGTTTTTGACGTGGAAACCTCCTTCCCTCAGCAAGGGCATTGAAAGAATTAACGTGTGGCTGGGTTCTTTCAGCACGACAATGATCCCAAACACACCGCCTGGCAAGAAGGAGTGGCTTAAGGAAGCATTTCAAGGTCCTGGAGTGGCCTTGTTCTAGCCAGTCTCCGAATCTCCAACCCCAATAGAAAATCTTTGGAGGGAAGTTTGAAACGTGGAACCTCTCTCACCTCACTAATACATACAAACGGTGGGAGCGTGATTTGACAAACTCCGGTGTATAATTGGACCGTCTTGGCAAGGGAACAGTAACGTTGGGGCTTGTTTCTTTTGGCCCCAGAGCGACCCCCCACCCAGCCCCCAAAAAAATCACCTGCTTAGAGGAGATTCTGCATGGAGGAATGGGCCCAAAACAATACCAGAGCAAAGCACAGAGTGTGAAACCTTGTGAAGGACTTACAGAAAACGTTTTTTTGACCTGGTCATTGCCAAACAAAGGGATACATAACAAAGTATTGAGAAACTTTTGTTATGACCAAATACTTATTTTACCACCATTAATGTGCAAATAAATTCAGTTAAAAATCCTACAATGTGATTTGTTCCTCATTTTGTCTTGTATAGTTGACGTTGTTACCTATGATGAAAAATTAAAGGCCTATCCTCTCCATCTTTTGAAGTGGGAGAACTCTGCACAATTGGGCCTTGGAATAAATAATGGATGGCCCCAAATGTAAGTACAGGTGGTTGGGGGTTGGTGATCAGGGAGAGGGGAAATAAGAGAGAAAGAAGAGTAGCAGGGAATTCTCTCTACTCCTCTTCGATCTTTGGCCCGTTGCACTTGTCAGGACAGAGACATCCCAGCTTTCCTATCCCTGACCGCTCCAGATATGTCACAAACACTTATCCTTACGTTGTGTTTTCTTCTGCGAGGTTGTTGACAGCTCAAGGAGCTCCATGTGGTGCATTCTACGACGGCACAACCGGCAGCACAGAACTATATCGCAATTAGGTGAGGGAATGTATGTAATGGAATGTAGATACAGAAAAGAGGTGTATAGGTCATTCCTCTCCGGTTCATTCATACCTTTATTTCTGTCCTTTTAAGCTCAGTTTTCACACCATAACAAACCACAACAGCCTCACCTCCATCTGGTATTTCATGTCTTAATATGGCCGTCTCCTTCCGACCTCAGACGTCTTCTTCTTTAACTGTGTGTTGACTTGATGTGATCAGACAGTGTTCACTATCATAGAGAGGAGGGTCTCCAGGCAGTGTCCGGGTCGTGAGGACGATGTTTTCCCCGTGGTCCGGGGCGTGCTAACAAAGGGGGACACAACAGGAAAAAAGAGATGTGGGACGAGAGCAAGGGAGAAGAGGGGGTAGAGGACAGGAGAGACAAGGAGAGAGAGAGGAGCTAGGAGACGATGAGGCCGATCGGACGGGCGGTGACGAGCCAGACGCCGAGACTTCGAGAGGACTGAGACGAGGATGAGTGATGGGATCAGATTGAGGAAGGAGCGTAGAGAGAGTAGAGGTGAGCACGAGGAGAGAAGGAGGAGAGAGAGGCGGACAGAGCGAGGAAGGAGAGCATGGACGAAAGGAGGAGAGGAGGAGGAGAACAGGGAGGAGAGGAGTAGGAGGAGAGATGAGAGAGAGAGAGAGAGAGGAGGAGGAGACAGAGAGAGGGGAGGAGAAGAAGAGGAGGGAGGAGGGAGGAAGAGAGGGGACGAGGGGGAGAAGAAGAAGAGGAGAGCTGAGAAGAGAGCAAGGAGGAGGAGGAAGAGGAGAGGAGGGGGGGTTGGCGGGGGGGGGGGGGAGGACGGAGCATGGGAAAAGAGCATAAGAGAAGAGACAAGAGAGGGAGGGAGCGAGATGGCGAGGAGGGAGAAAGGGAAGGAAGAAGAACAGCCTCCTCTACTTTAATCAGAGTAAATGTCCTCCCGTCTGCCACTTCCTAAATCAATACAGTGGACCGGGGCCAGTAGTACATTAACACCACACACACAACAAAACCCCACACCACACACCACACACACACACACACACACACCAAAACACACAGTCAACACAGACACACACACACACAAACAGTCACACACACACACACACACACACTCTGCCCATCACATCACTTCCCTCAGACCTGCAGTCCCATCAGTTAGAGGCGTCTCAGCTCCAGGCTGCAGTATATTAAGGTTGAAGCTGAGCGCCCAAACTGTGTCTGAATGTGCAGCCCAGCTTCCTGGAGCACACAGCCAAGTCAGTTAATACCGCTGGGATTTCAAAACGTCTAAAACCCGTTGAATAGAAGAGGGGAATACAGCGAAGAGCTGATGTTTGTTGAGTGAGTTATTGTGAGTTTTATTCAGCGCTGATTCAACAATTACGGTAGTCAAAACGCTTTTTACAAGCCAGATGAACTTCGACACTTGCCTGCACAGAACTGCAGCTTCTTTGAATAAGTAGCAAAGTGTATTGATAGGATTGTGTTGTTATTATTAGCGGCCTCGTGTGATTTTTAACCCCATTGATGCGTTGGTCCGTCGGCGGTGGTCGATTTATCTTTTGTGGGTGCAGGTCACAGGAGCACAAGACAACAACATTGGACATTTGTACATGAGGGCAGAAATAATGCGGGTGTTGACTCGAGTTCCACCATCAGCTGGAAGGACGGTGTCCACATTTTGTACGTCTTACGAGGAGGGGGGAGACTGAGGGACAGTCAGACGGTGAGAGGCCGGACCCTCTGAGACTGACACCCCAGATGCAGGAGGAGGGGGGCCAATAAGTCCAGTAAAATAAAGAAAGCAAACTCATTTCAATTTTATGCTCACTCAGCTCTGCCACAAATGAGGAGGAGACAGAGGAACAGAGCAAGAGAAAGGAAAGACAAGGAAGGAGGGAAAAAAGTGCGGGGAGGAAACGGAGAAAGAAGAGAGAGGGAGTAAAAAACAAAAGGAAGATGGAAGCGAAAAAAAAACAGAAGAAGCAGAAGAGAGAAAAAAAAAAAACAGAAGAAGACGAGCAAAGAAGAGAGAGAAAAAAAAACGACGAGAGAAGGCGCAGAGGAAAAAAAAAAAAACAAAAAAAAGCAGACAGGGAAGCGCGAAAAAAAAAAAAAAGAAGAGAAGAGAGAAAAAACATAAAAAACGAAGAAAAAAGAAGGAAGAAAACAACAAGTAAAGACAAAGAAACAAAAAGACAAGAGAAGCAGAGAAAACAAATGATACGAGAATGAGAGGCACAAGAAAAAAAACAGAAGAGAAGAGAGAAACGGAAAAAAGAGACTAGAGAGCAAAAGGAAAAACGAGAAGAGAAAAAAAAGAAGAGAGAAGAGCCTAGAACGAAAAAAGAAAGAAGAGAACAAGAGAAAAAAAAAAAAAAGAAAAGAAAAAAAAACCCAGCGAAGCAACAAGACGAGCCGGCAGCCGAGAAACAACCCAAACCAAGGGAAAGAGAAGAGCAGAGAAAAAAAAAAAGACGACGAAGGAAGAAGAGCAGAGCAGAAAAAAAACGAAGCGAAGGCGACGAAAAAAGAAGACGAGACGAGAAAACAACAGCGAAGAGAAAGAAACAACCAAAAAACAGCACAGAGATGAAAAAACAACAAACAGCAACACGAACGAGCAGAAGCGAGGAAAAAAAAACAACAAACGAAGAGAGAAGCCAAGAAGCGACGAGAGAAACAAAAAAACAACACCAGGCGAGAGAATAAAAAAGCATCTCCGCTCGCACCCACAAACAATCATGGCAGAAAAAACCGAAGAGAATAGAGCACAAAAGAAGAAGCGAATAGAAGAGAAACCACCCCCCTACATACTCTCCGCTCGCCCCTCCCTCAATATCTCTCAATATCTCAAGACATCCTCTGCCGCCATAGTGTGTTTGTTTCAGGTGAGTTAGGTGAGAACTGGACGGCCTGTCTGTCCACAGACTCCTTTCTCTCCACTTAGCTCTCAGCAGCTCTAATTAGACGTGTCTGTCAGCACAACATTGGCCACCTCCACGTAGACCACTAAAATATCCATGGAAAAACACCTTTCCACGGGGTACGGACTAAACTATCCATGGCAACACTCTCAACCGTAGTACCACCAACTATCCCTGTCACAACCTCCACCAGTTAGTACCACCTAAACATCCCATTGTCAACACCTCCACGTAGTACACTAAACTATCCATGGCAACACCTCCACCGTAGTACACCTAAAAAATCCATGGCAACACCTCACCGTAGTACACCTAACGATTCCATGCAACACCTTCCAACGTAGTCGACCCTAAACTATCCATGTCAACCCCTATCCACCGTAAGTACAACTTTAAAAACCGATCCATGGCAACACATCCACCGTAGTACCACCTAAACTATCCATGGCAACACTCCACCGCTTAGTACCACCTAAACTATCCATGGCAACAACCTACCACCGTTTAGTACGACCTAAACTATCCATGTCAACCCCTCCACCGTAAGTACTAGTACCACCTAAACTATCATGTCAACACCTCCACCGTAGTAAGAACTAAAATATCCATGTCAACACCTCCACCGTACAGTACCAACCTAAACTATCCATGGAACACCTCAAAGTGAGTTAAGACTTCGTCCCTTGTCAAATGAAAATCTAGAAGGGAAAAAAAGCAAATCTGTCTCTTTCCCACTCTTTTTGCCTTCCCTCCGTTTCCCTAGACTCCACTGCTCCATCTCTATTTTCAACAACCCTCCCCTCATTAGTCTGCTCGCCCCTCCTCCCCTTTCTTCCCCTTATTTACCACCACCTCCTCTTTCCCATTCCTTTTTTACTATGAACCCCCAATCGCCCAGCTTGCCTCTCCGTCTCCACGCTTCCCTCACCTCCTCCTCCCCTTGCAATCTCCTAGCCTTCCCCACCCTCCTTCCTTATCCCCCCCCCATTAACCACTTCTCTCCGCTTCTATCTACTCTAATCCGTAGGGACCACCGAAACTATCATGGCAAACACCTCCACCGTTAGTACCACCTAAACTATCCATGGGCAACACCTCCACCGTAGTACCACCTAAACTATCCATGTCCAACACCTCCACCGTGTCCGGACACTAAAACTATCCATGTCAACACCCCACCGTAGTACGACTTAAACTATCCATGGCACACCTCCACCGTAGTACGACCCTAAACTATCCATGGCAACACCTCCACGTAGTACGAGCCTAAACTATCCATGTCAAACCCCTCCACCGTAGTACGACCTACAAATATCCATGTAAACACTCCCACCGTAGGACCACCCCTAAACTATCCAGGTCCAAACCTCCACGTAGTACCAAACTACTAAACTTTCCATGGCAACCACCTACACGTAGTAGTACCCACCTAAACGATCCATGGCAACCACCCCACCGTAGTCACGACCTAAAAACTATCCATGTCAAACCCTCCACCTAGTACCCACCTAAACTATCCATGGCAACACCTCAACCGTTAGTAGTACCACCTAAAACTATCCATGGCAAACACCCTCCACCGTAGTACCAACCTAACTATCCATGGCACAACCCCCACCGTAGTACGACCTACCAAACTATCCATGTCAACCCCTTACACCGAGTCCCCACCTCCTAAACATCCATTTGTCACAACTCCACCGTTTAGTGACCTATAAACATATCCATGTCAACACTCCACCGTAGTAGTTACCACCTAAATATCCATGGCAAACACCTCCACCGTAGTACGCCCGAAACTATCCATGGCCAACACCTCCACCGTTATTACCACCTAAACTATCCATGGCAACACCTCACCGGAGTACACCTAAAATATCCATGGCAACACCTCCACCGTTAGTACCACCTCTAAAACTATCCATGTCAACCACCTCACCGTAGTACGACCTAAAACTAGCCATGACAACACCTCCACAGTAGTCGACCTCCCCTAAAGATCAATGCAACACTCCACCGTAGTAGTAACCTAAAAACTCTTCCATGGGCAACACCTCCTATCCGTAGTACGACCTAAACTATCCATGGCAACACCTCCACCGTATAACCACCTAAACTATCCATGGCACACCCTCCACGTAGTACCACCTAAACTATCCATGGCAACACCTCACCGTAGTACAACCAAACTATCCATGTCAAACCACCTCCACCGTTTAGTACGACCTACCAAACTATCCATGTCAACCACCTCCACCGTTTTAGTACGACCTATAAAACTATCCATGGCAACACATCCACAGTGTACGCTAAATATCCATGGCAAACACCTCCACCGTCGTACGACCTAAACTATCCATGTCCAACCCCTCCACCGTAGTTACGCTACCATAAACTATCCATGTCAACACCTCCACCGTAGTACCACCTAAACTATCAATGTCACACCTCCACAGTAGTCCCACCTAAACTATCCATCGTCAACACCTACAGTATACGACCTTAAACTATCAGTAAACACCTCCACCGTAAGTAACCACCTAAAAACTATCCATGTCCACACCTCCACCGTCAGTACGACGAAAAACTATCATGTCAACACCTCCAACGTTAGTACGACCTAAACTATGAACCACTGCAACACCTCCACCGTAGTACGACCTAAACGATCCATGCAACACTCCACAGTAGTACGACCCTAAATCTATCCATTGTCAAACACCTCCCCCGTAGGACGACCTTACTAAACACTATCCATTGTCACACACCCTCCACCGTATATAGACCCTAAAACTATCCATGTCAAACACCTCCACCGTTAGTACCACCTAAACTATCCATGGCAACACCTCCACCGTAGTACGAACCCCTTAAACTAAATCCATGTCCAACACCTCACCGTAGTAAGACCTTAACCTATCCCATGTTCAACCACCCTTCCACGTTAGTACCACCTAAAACTATCCAGGTGTACAAACACCTCCCCCGTAGTACCACCTAAACTATCCATGGCAACACCTCCACCGTAGTACGACCTAAACTATCCATGTCAACACCTCCACCGTAGTACGACCTAAACTATCCATGTCAACACCTCCACCGTAGTACGACCTAAACTATCCATGGCAACACCTCCACCGTAGTACCACCTAAACCAGGGGTGTCAAAGTCAAATGGACGGAGGGCCAAATAAAAAATTTAGCTACAAGCCGAGGGCCGGACTGTTCGAATGTTCATTGAAACATTTTTAAATGACGCATATAGTCTAGTGAACCTAATTGAACCTACTGAAAACCTAACAAATATATTCCAATATGATCAGATAAATAAAGCAATATTTTCTTATGGCTCTGTCAGTAATCTTTAATTTTCAACAGACACAAAAGACAAATTTCCTTTATATAAAAATCCCCATAACATGAACATTAAATGAAAGAAACCGGTATTCAAGGCACCATCAGTAGCCTATATTTTCTATTTTAGCAAAAGTGGGCTAAATTTACTTCAAAGAAAAAAACAATAATAGCAATTTTCTATCATCCACTCAACTGAAATATTTTTAAAATATAATTGGATTGAAATACAATAAAATAAAGTGCAAAAATCTATTAATCAAAAACAACACTTTGTTTAAGGAGAAGTAACATGCAGTGAAAACAAATATTAAACTTTAACTTTTAAACTTGAACTGAGTAAAAACTCTAAATATGTGATTGCACAGTAATGTTCACTTGTTTGAGGTTGAGGGTGATACTTGGTGGTGTCCCATCTTTTCCACAAGTTCATCAATGTTCGGGGGTAAGGCTCTGAGCTGAGGAAATCCTCAGAATTGAGTGGAGGTGTTCAGCAGTAAGTCGACTTCTGTGTGATGTTTTGTTCAGGTTCATCAAAGAAAACAGTTGTTCACACAGGTATGTGCTGCCAAACATAGACAACGTTTGAGCAGCCTGGATGCGCAGCTGGGGCATTTGTTCCATGTCCATATTCTTGTTTTTGTCCGCGTGTTTCGTTTCATAATGTCGTCTCAGATTATACTCTTTCAGTACCGCCACACTTTCTCCACACAGAAGACACACAGGTTTTCCAGCTACCTCCGTGAACATATACTCCGACTCCCACCTTGTTTGAAACCCCCGGTTCTCAGTGTCCACCTTCCGTTTTGCCATTTTTGATGGGTATCTGAAAGTTAATTTTACTGTGATGCTGACGACTGCTGTGCCAATAAATATTGAAATGAAGCAGCCTACTGCTCGGTGCGTCACCGTTGCATTGTGGGAAATGTAGTATTGGTGCGTGTAAAAGATCTGCGGGCTGCCGGCTTGCTGCGGTCTGCGGGCCGGTTCTAATAATAA
>LR778274.1:23640152-23681673 GCA_902810595.1 Coregonus sp. 'balchen'
ATCCCCCTACCTAACTCAAAAACCCCCCCCCTTTACAATAACTCCTATGCCCCCTACCTAACTCAATACCCCCTTTACAAAAACTCCTAAAAAACCCCTACCTAACTCAATACCCCCCCTTACAATAACGCCTATACCCCCTCCCTACCAACCAAACCCCCCCTTCACAATAACCCATAACCCCCTACCCCTAACCCACCCCCCTTTCCAATAACGCCTAATAACCAACCCCTACCTAACTCATACCCCCCTTACAATAACCCCTTTTAACCCCTTACCTAACTCAATAACCCCCCCCTTACAAAAACCCTATAACCCCCTACCTAACTCAAAACCCCAATAACCCTAACCCCCCTAACAAACCCACCCCCTTAAAAATAACTCTACCCCCTACCTAACTAATCCCCCCTTTTCAATATCCTATGCCCCCTATAATCAATACCCCCTTACAATAACTCCTATACCCCCTACCTAACTCAATACCCCCCCCTTACAAACCATACCCCACCTAACTCAATACCCCCCCTTACAATACCTCATACCCCCACCCCCAACCAAAACCCCCTTACAATAACTCCTATTACCCCCTACCCAACTCAATAACCCCCTTACAAAAACTCCATGCCCCTACCAACCAATCCACCCCCCCCCCTTCACATAAACCCTATGCCCCCACCAACTCAATACCCCCACCAAAATCCAATACCCCCATACCCTACCCCCCCACAATAACCCCTATACCCCTACCAACTCAATAACCCCCTTACAAAAACCCATACCCCCTACCTAACAAACCCAAACCCCCTTACAATAACCCTATCCCCCTACCTAACTAATACCCCCCTTACAATAACTCCTTATCCCCCTACCCTAACTCAATACCCCCCTTACAATACTCCTATGCCCCCTACCTAACTCAATACCCCCCCCTTACAATAATCCTATACAAACCCCCCACCTAACTCAATACCCCCCTTACAATAACCCATATCCCCCTACCTAACTCAAACCCCCTTACATAACCCCTATACCCCACCAACCAAAACCACCCCCCTACCAATAACCAATGACCCCCCAATAAACCCTACCAAACCCCTACAATAACCCTTACCCCTACCTAACCATACCCCCACAAAAACCCCCTTACAATAACTCCTATGCCCCCTCCTAACTAAATACCCCTTACAATAACCCTATACCCCCTACCTAACTCAATACCCCCCTTACAATAAACCATTCACCCCCCTACCTAACTCAATACCCCCCCCCTTTCAATAACTCCTAATACCCCCTACCTAACTAAATACCCCCCTTTCAATAACCCCCTATGCCCCCCCTACCTAACTCAAAAACCCCCTTACATAACTCCTATCCCCCTACCTAACTCAATACCCCCTTACAAAAACTCCTAACCCCCTACCTAACTCAATAACCCCCTTACAATAACTCCTATATACCCTAAACCTAACTCAAACCCCCCCTTCAATAACCCTATCCCCCTACCTAACTCAATACCCCCTTACAATAACCCTATACCCCCTAAACCCAACTCAATACCCCCCTTACAATAAACCCTATACCCCCTACCTAACTCAATAACCAACCATCCCCCTTAAAAATACCCCTATAAACCCCTAAACCTAACTCAAATACCCCCCCCTTACATAACCCTATAAAAAACCCCCTACCTAACCAAAAAACCAAACCCACCCCCTTACAATAACTCCTATCCCCCTACCCCAACTCAATACCCCCTTAAAATAATCTATACCCCCTACCTAACTCAATAACCCCCCCCCCCTTACAATAACTCCTATACCCCCACTTCCCAAAAACCCCCCCTACCTAACTAAATACCCCCTTACAATAACTCCTATACCCCCTACCTAACTCAATACCCCCTTACAATAACTCCTATACCCCCTACCTAACTCAATACCCCCTTACAAACCCCCTAACCCCCTAAACCCAACTACAATACCCCCCCTTTCAATAACTCCTATACCCCCTACCTACTCAATACCCCCCCCCCTTACAAAAACCCATGCCCCTACCTAACCAAAAAACCCCTTAATACTCCTATAACCCCCTACCTAACTCAATACCCCCTTACAATACCCCTATACCCCCTACCTAACTCAATCCCCCCCCTTACAATAACTCCTAGCCCCCTACCTAACTCAATACCCCCCTTACATAACCCTATACCCCCTACCACTAATAAAACCCCCTTACAATAACTCCTATACCCCCTACCTAACTATACCCCCTTTCAATACTCTATCCCACCTAACTAAAACCCCCTTACAATAAATCCTATACCCCCCCTACCTAACTCAATCCCCCCTTACAATAACTCCTATACCCCCACCAACCAATAACCCCTACAAAACCCTACCCTACCTAACCAAACCCCCCCACAATAACTCCTGATTTGCCCCTACCTACCCCAATAACCCCCCCTTAACAAAACTCCTATAAAAACCCCCTACCTAACTCAATACCACCCCCTTACAATAACTCCCTATACCCCCTACCCCAACTCAATACCCCCTTACAAAAATCCATACCCCTACCTAAAATCAAAACCCCCCCCTACAATAACCCAGCCCCCACCTAACTCAATACCCCCCCTTTAAAAAAACTCCATGCCCCACCTAACAATACCAATAACCCCCCCCTTACAATACCCCCTATACCCACCCAAACAAAACCCCCACAATACCCTATGCCCCCTACCTAACTCAATCCCCCCCCCTTACAATAACCCCTATGCCCCCTACCCTAACTCAATACCCCTTTCCCCACCCCCCCTTTCCAATAACATACTCTATACCCCCTACCTAACTCAATACCCCCCTTACAATAACCCTATACCCCCTACCTAACTCAATACCCCCCTTACAATAACTCCTATAAACCCCCTACCTAAAACTCAATCCCCCCCCTTACAATAAACCCATAAAAACCCCCCTACCTAACTCAATAAACCCCTTACAAATAACCCTATCCCCCTACCTAACAATACCCCCTTACAAAACTCCTATGCCCCCTACCTAACTCAAAAACCCCCTTACAATAAACCCCATAACCCCCTACCTAACTCAAAACCACCCCCCCTTACAATAACTCCTATACCCCCTACCTAACTCAATAAAACCCCCATACCCCCCTTACCCTAACTCCATAACCAACTCCTACCCCCTACCACCAATACCCCCCCCTTACAATAACTCCATCCCCCTACCTAACCCAAACCCCCCTTACAATAACCCCTATGACCCCCTACCTAACTCAATACCCCCCCCTTTCAATAACTCCATAAACCCCCTACCTAACTCAATACCCCCCTTACAATAACCCCATACCCCCTACCTACTCAAGACCCCCTACAATAACTCCTATACCCCCCTACCTAACTCAAACCCCCCTTACAATAACCCTATGCCCCCTACCTAACTATACCACCCTTACAATAACTCCCTATACCCCCTACCTAACTCAAATCCCCCTTAAATAACTCCTATACCCCCTACCACTCAATAACCCCACAAACTCCTAATAACCCCTAACTACTAAAAAAACCCCCCTTACAATAACCACCCCATAAAACCCCCTAAACCCAACCAAAAAACCCCCCTACAAAACCCCTATAATACCCCCTACCTACTCAATAAACCCACCCCCCTACAATAACTCCTATCCCCCTACCTAACTAATACCCCCCTACAATAACTCCTATGCCCCCTACCTAACTCAATACCCCCTTTCAATAACCCTATCCCCACTAATCAATACCCCCCTTAAATAACTCATATACCCCCCTAATAATCCCCCTACCCACCAATAACCCATATACCCCCACACTAATACCCCCTTACAATACTCCTATACCCCTACCTAACTCAATACCCCCTTACAATAACTCCTATCCCCCTACCTAACTCAATACCCCCCTACACCATAAAACCCTATAATACCCCCTACCTAACTCAAAACCCCCAAACCCCCTACCCAAATAACCCTAAAAAACCCCCCTACCTAACTCAATAACCCCCTTACAATAACTCCTATAAAACCCCACCTAACTCAATACCCCCCCTTACAATACTCCTAAATACCCCCTACCTAAACCCAAACCCCCCCTTCAATAACCCTATAACCCCTACCTAACCAATACCCCCTTACAATAACCCTAACCCCTACCTAACCAATACCCCCCTTACAATAACTCCTATGCCCCCTACCTACTCAATACCACCCTAAAAAAACCGGCCCTCCTATCAATACCCTTAAATACCTACCCCCCACCTAACTCAATACCCCCCTTACAATAACTCCTATACCCCCTACCTAACTCAATACCCCCCTTACAATAACTCCTATCCCCCTACCTAACTCAATACCCCCTTACAATAACTCCTATGCCCCCTACCTAACTCAATACCCCCTTACAATAACTCCTATAACCCCCTACCTACTCAATACCCCCCTTACAATAACCCTATACCCCCTACCTAACTCATACCACCCCCTTACAATAACTCCTACCCCCTACCTAACTCAATACCCCCTTACAATAACTCCTATACCCCCCCTACCTAACTCATACCCCCCTTACAATAACTCCTATGTCCCCCTACTAACTCAATACCCCCTTACAATAACTCCTATATCCCCTACCTAACTCAATACCCCCCTTACAATAACTCCTATACCCCCTACCTAACTCAATACCCCCTTACAATAACTCCTATACCCCCTACCTAACTCAATACCCCCCTTACAATAACCCCTATACCCCCTACCTAACTCAATACCCCCTTACAATAACTCCTATACCCCCTACCTAACTCAATACCCCCCTTACAATAACTCCTATACCCCCTACCTAACTCAATACCCCCCTTACAATAACTCCTATACCCCCTACCTAACTCAATACCCCCTTACAATAACTCCTATACCCCCTACCTAACTCATAACCAATACCCCCCTTACAATAACTCCTATATCCCCCTACCTAACTCAATACCCCCCTTACAATAACTCCTATACCCCCTACCTAACTCAATACCCCCCTTACATAACTCCTATATACCCCCTACCTAACTCAATACCCCCTTACAATAACTCCTATAGCCCCCTACCTAACTCATACCCCCTTACAATAACTCCTATACCCCCTACCTAACTCAATACCCCCCTTACAATAACTCCTATACCCCCTACCTAACTCAATACCCCCCTTACAATAACTCCTATGCCTATCCCACTGTTCTACTCTATAATCTACTAATCCCTTAAATACTCTATTACCCCTACCTCTCAATACCCCCTTACAATACGTTCCTAATAAATTCCCCTACCTAACTCAATACCCCCGTTACAATAACTCCATTTCCCTACCTAATCATACCCCTTAAATACCCTATATCTACTCATAAATTCCCTCTTACAATAACTCCTATGCCTAGTCCAAACAGCTGGTGGTTGTGCTAAAGTTTCTACTGAATCATTATTATATTATTATATTAAAGTTATCACTGGTTTGTTATTATATTAAAGTTTCCACTGGTTCGTTATTATATTAAAGTTTCCACTGGTTCGTTATTATATTAAAGTTTCCACTGGTTCGTTATTATATTAAAGTTTCCACTGGTTCGTTATTATATTAAAGTTTCCACTGGTTCGTTATTATATTAAAGTTTCCACTGGTTCGTTATTATATTAAAGTTATCACTGGTTCGTTATTATATTAAAGTTTCCACTGGTTCGTTATTATATTAAAGTTTCCACTGGTTCGTTATTATATTAAGTTTCCACTGGTTCGTTATTATATTAAAGTTTCCACTGGTTCGTTATTATATTAAAGTTTCCACTGGTTCGTTATTATATTAAAGTTTCCACTGGTTGGTTATTATATTAAAGTTTCCACTGGTTCGTTATTATATTAAAGTTTCCACTGGTTCGTTATAATTAAAGTTATCCACTGGTTCGTTATTATATTAAAGTTTTCCACTGTTCGTTTATTTAATTTCCATGCGTTATTTTTAAATTCACTGGTTCGTTATTATATTAAAAGTTTTCCATCCACTGGTTCGTTATTATATTAAGTTTCCACTGGTTGTTATTATATTAAAGTTTCCACTGGTTGGTTATTATATTAAAGTTTCCACTGGTTCGTTATTTAATTAAAGTTTCCACTGTTCGTTTTTGTTCCATTTATATTAAAGTTTCCACTGGTTCGTTATTATATTAAAGTTTCCACTGGTTCCAACAGATGAACAGATGAGCATCAGTCCCAATTCATACCTCCAGGTCTGAAGCCTTGTAACCATGGTAAAGACAACCCGACCTCCGTCGCAGAGCATGTTCTGTCTGTCTGGCCGCTCGCTAATGGCCATAACCAGAGCCATATATTTATAATATAGGCAAATTAAATGTATAGAAATATATATGGTTCTTCCCATAACCCCGGCTGTCTTCTCTACTCTGAGCTTGTTGCTGTCCTCTGGTTCGTGCGTTGCCTAATATGGCTCTTCTATGGTCGTGTGTTGCCTAATATGGCTCTTCTATGGTTGTGTGTTGCCTAATATGGCTCTTCTATGGTTGTGTGTTGCCTAATATGGCTCTTCTATGGTTGTGTGTTGCCTAATATGGCTCTTCTATGGTTGTGTGTTGCCTAATATGGCTCTTCTATGGTTGTGTGTTGCCTAATATGGCTCTTCTTTGGTTGTGTGTTGCCTAATATGGCTCTTCTATGGTTGTGTGTTGCCTAATATGGCTCTTCTATGGTTGTGTGTTGCCTAATATGGCTCTTCTATGGTTGTGTGTTGCCTAATATGGCTCTTCTATGGTTGTGTGTTGCCTAATATGGCTCTTCTATGGTTGTGTGTTGCCTAATATGGCTCTTCTATGGTTGTGTGTTGCCTTATATGGCTCTTCTATGGGTGTGTGTTGCCTAATATGGCTCTTCTATGGTTGTGTGTTGCCTAATATGGCTCTTCTATGGTTGTGTTTTCCTGTATAGTGAACTACCACTACCTTTGACCAGGGCCCTCTGGTAGAGGGAATAGGGTGCCAGGGCCCTCTGGTAGAGGGAATAGGGTGCCAGGGCCCTCTGGTAGAGGGAATAGGGTGCCAGGGCCCTCTGGTAGAGGGAATAGGGTGCCAGGGCCCTCTGGTAGAGGGAATAGGGTGCCAAGGGCCCTCTGGTATAGGGAATAGGGTGCCAAGGCCCTCTGGTAGAGGGAATAGGGTGCCAGGGCCCTCTGGTATAGGGAATAGGGTGCCAAGGCCCTCTGGTAGAGGGAATAGGGTGCCAGGGCCCTCTGGTAGAGGGAATAGGGTGCCAGGCCCTCTGGTAGAGGGAATAGGGTGCCAGGGGCCCTCTGGTAGAGGGAATAGGGTGCCAGGCCTCTGGTGAGGGAATAGGGTGCCAAGAGGCCCTCTGGTAGAGGGAATAGGGTGCCAAGGCCCTCTGGTAGAGGGAATAGGGTGCCAGGGCCCTCTGGTAGAGTGAATAGGGTGCCAGGGCCCTCTGGTAGAGGGAATAGGGTGCCAGGGCCCTCTGGTAGAGGGAATAGGGTGCCAATTGAGGTGCACCCTATGTCTTTATGTCTGTCTGTAAAAGACTTCAGGGTTGTCGTTGTCTGTAGAAAGTGGACAAAGCTTCCACTCTCTCCTCTCTCTACATAACAGCTGGTCTAGTCGGTCTTCATTACTATGATCTGTTCTGTCTGTCTGTCTGTCTGTCTGTCTGTCTCTCTCTGTCGGTTTCTGAGGTCAGCCCTGGGGCTTCCTCTGGTTCCTGGGTATGGTGTGTGTGTGTGTGTGTGTGTGTGTGTGTGTGTGTGTGTGTGTGTGTGTGTGTGTGTGTCTACATCTGTGTTGTGTAGTTATTGACAGCTGTCACTCTGAGTACAGAGTGTTGCCTCCTGTGTGACTGCAGTACTGTTCTCAACACACGGGTACTGTTCTCAACACACGGTACCGTTCTCAACACACGGTACTGTTCTCAACACACGGTACTGTTCTCAACACACGGTACTGTTCTCAACACACGGTACTGTTCTCAACACACGATACCGTTCTCAACACACGGTACCGTTCTCAACGCACAGTACCGTTCTCAACACACGGTACCGTTCTCAACGCACGGTACCGTTCTCAACACACGGTACTGTTCTCAACACACGGTACTGTTCTCAACACACGGTACTGTTCTCAACACACGGTACCGTTCTCAACACACGGTACTGTTCTCAACACACAGTACTGTTCTCAACACACGGTACTGTTCTCAACACACGGTACTGTTCTCAGCACACGGTACTGTTCTCAACACACGGTACTGTTCTCAACACACGGTACTGTTCTCAACACACGGTACTGTTCTCAATACACGGTACCGTTCTCAACGCACGGTACCGTTCTCAACGCACGGTACCGTTCTCAACACACGGTACTGTTCTCAACACACGGTACTGTTCTCAACACACGGTACCGTTCTCAACACACGGTACCGTTCTCAACACACGGTACTGTTCTCAACACACGGGACTGTTCTCAACACACGGTACTGTTCTCAGCACACGGTACTGTTCTCAACACACGGTACTGTTCTCAACACACGGTACTGTTCTCAACACACGGTACCGTTCTCAACACACGGTACCGTTCTCAGCACACGGTACTGTTCTCAACACACGGTACTGTTCTCAACGCACGGTACCGTTCTCAACGCACGGTACCGTTCTCAACACACGGTACCGTTCTCAACACACGGTACCGTTCTCAACACACGGTACCGTTCTCAACACACACCAACACACCCCCCAGTACTGCTGTCATCCCAGCTCTACCCAATGGATGGAGAATAGGCATCAAGCACGCTGCACTTTGTGTGGAGACCAGGGTACAGCAAACTGCTATATGGATACAGAACAAGCAACATGGGGCTGGCTAATGATATGGAACGGAGTTCTCTCTCTCTCTCTCTTGTTGCATTATGTATAGTCATGAAGAAATGGTCTGCATCCCAAATAGCACCTTCTTCCCTATGGGCACTGGTTAAAAGTAGTGAACTATATAGGAAATAGGGTGCCATTTTTGGATACAGGAAGGAATATATTGCTTCTGTGGTTTGATTGTTCTGTTCGCTGCAAGATAAACAATGCCTCTTGGTCGGCCTCCTGTCAAGGGTTTTCCACACTCATTATGGAGACACTTAAAACATTTAGCTGCAACCCTATTACCTCATATGTCTTTAGATGGCATCCTGCGGCTTGGCGGGCCATACATGGAATAATAACTACTCACTCTCTCCTCTCCCCTCTTCTCTACCTCTCCTCGTTCTCTCTTTAACTCTCTCTCTCTCCCTCTCTCTCCTCTCATCTCTCCTCTCCTCTCCTCTCTCCTCTCGTCCTCTCCTCTAAATCTCTCTCTTCTGTCTCTGTCTCTCCTCTCTCTCTCTGCTCCTCTTCTCACCTCTGCTCCCTCTTCTCTCGCTCCATCTCTCCTCTCCCTCGTCCCTTACCTCTCTTTCCCTTCTCTCTCCTCGCGTCTCCCTCTATCGTCCTCTCCTCTTCTCACTTCTCTCTCTCGCTGCTTCTCGCCTCCTCCCTCTCTCTCCTCCTCTCTCTCTCTCCTCTCTCTCTCTCCCCCTCTCTCTCTCTCTCTCTCCCTCTAACGCTGACTATCTCGAGCTCTCCCTCTCTCTCTCTCCCTCTATCACTTTCCTGATACATCTCTGTATGTATATCTCTCTCTCTCTCTCTCTTGCTGTTGTTTTGCTCTGACTTATCTGAAATTAGATTGGAGAAGGGAGGAGGAGAGAGAGGGATGGAGGAAGGGAGTGAGAGAGGGGAAGAGAGAGCAAGGGTGGAAAAGAGGGAGGGATCGAGGGTGGGAGGAGGAAATGGAACAAGGGAGGAAGAGGGAGAGAGAGAGAGGGAGGGAGGAAGAGAGGGAGAGAGAGAGAGAAGAGAGAGAGTAGAAAGTAATATGACACTAGAGAGATATGATTATACTTCCATGCTTCTCTCGTCTCCAGCTTTATCTCTGTCGTCTGCGATACTTTCTCGCCTAGAGGATAGAGACCTGAAGATATACGACAGTATAACTTCTGTATTCCTTCGCTTATCGCTCGGATCTCTACTCTCGCACTAGCTGGCTCTCGCGCGTTCTTATTATAGTTCTTGTGATCCATCTTTCACATCCACCATCTTTCCCACCGTCTCTCACCCATACTTAACCATCCCTCTCACATCATGTCATGTCCTACAGCAAGAAGAAATGTAGGACACAGTGCATTCTGGGACGGAAATGTCATAGAGAGAGAGGGAGGAAGCGAGAGACACACGGAGAAAGGGGAAGAGGGAGGGATAGAGCGTGCATGATGTGTCGGCTGACTGGCTGGTGAAGGCCCCTGGGTCTCTGAAGCTCCCCTGGTGGCGTGGAGGTCCTGGGGCAGGGTGACTGTCCTCTACCCCCCCTGCCCTCCTCCCTCTGCCTGGGACACAGACCAGGCAAGCTCCAGGCTCTGCTGTGTCACTGTAGGCCGGGCCCCTCTGCTTTCATCTCTGCCTCCTCTCCTCCACCATCCCCCCCAGTGCCAACATGGCTAATTAACCCCCCATCCCTCGCTCCCTCCGCCCGGCCCCAACATTCATCTTCATTTCCCCCCTCTACTCTGGCCCTTCCCTCCTTACCTCTTAAAATAAAACCACTACTCCTATCCTCCTCTCTCCCAACTGTGAGTGATTACCACGCCCACTCAGGGCCCCACCCTCTCCCATCCCCTGTGAGTGTTTACCACCCCACATCATGACCCCTCAACTCACTCTCCATCACTGTGAGTGTTTTACCCCACTCAAGCCCCACTCACTACTCCCTCCCATCAACGGTGAGTGTTGCCCACTCAGCCCCTCACTCTCTCCATCACTGTGAGTGTTTACCCACTCAGCCCCTCACTCCCTCCATCACTCCCCCACTCCTTCATTCCTGTGCCTGCCCTGCCTACATAATCACTCGCTCGAGCCCTCTGAGGCCCACCTCAACCCCCTATCCACTCAGATCTAATAGTCTGTTATTAATATAGACCCCCCCCCCCCCCCCCCCCCCCCCCCTCCCTCCCTAACCACTCAGATCTAATTGTCTGTTATTGGTATGGAACCATGTACAGTCCTCTGATTCCTTCACCCCTGTTAGTACCATAACCCATTCAGGGTTACAGGGTGGAGACAGAGACAGTCCTCTGATTCCTTCACCCCTGTTAGTACCATATCCCCATTCCAGGGTTACAGGGTGGAGACAGAGACAGTCCCTCTGATTCCTTCACCCCTGTTAGTACCATAACCCTTCCAGGGTTACAGGGTGGAGACAGAGGAAGTCCTCTGATTCCTTCAACCCTGTTAGTACCATAACCCTTCCAGGGTTACAGGGTGGAGACAGAGACAGTCCTCTGATTCCTTCACCCCTGTTAGTACCATAACCCCTTCCAGGGTTACAGGGTGGAGACAGAGACAGTCCTCTGATTCCTTCACCCCTGTTAGTACCATAACCCTTCCAGGGTTACAGGGTGGAGACAGAGACAGTCCTCTGATTCCTTCACCCCTGTTAGTACCATAACCCTTCAGGGTTACAGGGTGTGAGACAGAGACAGTCCTCTGATTCCTTTAACCCTGTTAGTACCATATCCCTTCCAGGGTTACAGGGTGGAGACAGAAGTCCTCTGATTCCTTCAACCCCTGTTAGTACCATAACCCATTCAGGTTACAGGGTGGAAACAGGACAGTCCTCTGATTCCTTCCACCCCTGTTAATACCATCTCCCTTCCAGGGTTACAGGGTGGAGACAGAGTCCATCTGGATTCCTTCACCCCTGTTAGTAACCATATCCCTTCCAGGGTTACAGGGTGGAAACAGAGACAGTCCTCTGATTCCTTCACCCCTGTTAATACCATATCCCTTCCAGGGTTTACAGGGTGGAGACAGAGACAGTTCCTCTGATTCCTTCACCCCTGTTAGTACCATATCCCTTCCAGGGTTACAGGGTGGAGACAGAGACAGTCCTCTGATTCCTTCACCCCTGTTAGTACCATAACCCTTCCAGGGTTACAGGGTGGAGACAGAGACAGTCCTCTGATTCCTTCACCCCTGTTAGTACCATATCCCTTCCAGGGTTACAGGGTGGAGACAGAGACAGTCCTCTGATTCCTTCACCCCTGTTAGTACCATATCCCTTCCAGGGTTACAGGGTGGAGACAGAGACAGTCCTCTGATTCCTTCACCCCTGTTAGTACCATAACCCATTCAGGGTTACAGGGTGGGACAGAGACATCCTCTGATTCCTTCACCCCTGTTAATACCATTCAATTCCAGGTACAGGTGGAGTCATAGACAGTCCTCTGATCTTCACCCCTGTGTCATAACCCATTCAGGGTTTACAGGGTGGAGACAGAGACAGTCCTTCTGATCCTTCACCCCGTTAGTTACCATAACCATTCAGGGTTCAGGGTGAGACAAGGACAGTCCTCTGATTTCCTTGCACCCTGTTAGTACCATAACCTTCCAGGGTACAGGTGTGGAGACAGTCCTCTGATTCCTTCACCTGTTAGTACCATAACCCATTCAGGGTTACCAGGGGTGGAGACAGAGACAGTTCCTCTGATTCCTTCACCCCTGTTAGTACCATTAACCCATTCCAGGGTTACAGGGGTGGGAAACAGAGACAGTTCCTCTGATTCCTTCACCCCTGTTAATACCATATCCCTTCCAGGGTTACAGGGTGGGAGACAGAGACAGTCCTCTGATTCCTTCACCCCTGTTAGTACCATAACCCATTCAGGGTTACAGGGTGGAAACAGAGACAGTCCTCTGATTCCTTCACCCCTGTTAATACCATATCCCTTCCAGGGTTACAGGGTGGAGACAGAGTCCTCTGATTCCTTCACCCCTGTTAGTATCATAACCCTTCCAGGGTTACAGGGTGGAAACAGAGACAGTCCTCTGATTCCTTCACCCCTGTTAGTACCATAACCCTTCCAGGGTTACAGGGTGGAGACAGAGTCCTCTGATTCCTTCACCCCTGTTAGTACCATAACCCTTCCGGGGTTACTGGGCCTGTGTGTGTCAGAGCATCACAACTCAGTCTCTGTTGGATCTAATCAGGACCAGATGATTTATCTGCTGTGCTTTAGGGAGATGTGGAGATGTTAATGAGGGGAGGGGAGTGAGCAGATCATTTTGATAGTTTGAGTTATTTTCATCAGGCAGCAAGCAAAGGAACAGTAGTCTTGGCAACATGTTGAATTAAGGCAAGGGAACACTAGTCTTGGCAACATGTTGAATTAAGGCAAGGGAACACTAGTCTTGGCAACATGTTGAATTAAGGCAAGGGAACCGTAGTCTTGGCAACGTTGAATTAAGGCAAGGGAACAGTAGTCTTGGCAACATGTTGAATTAAGGCAAGGGAACAGTAGTCTTGGCAACGTTGAATTAAGGCAAGGGAACAGTAGTTTTGGCACATGTTGAATGAAGACAAGGGAACAGTAGTCTTGGCACATGTTGATTAAGGCAAGGGGACCAGTAGTCTTGGCAACATGTTGAATTAAGGCAAGGCAACAGTAGTCTTGGCAACATGTTGAATGAAGGCAAGGGAACTGTAGTCTTGGCAACGTTGAATTAAGGCAAGGGAACGCTAGTCTTGGCAACATGTTGAATTAAGGCAAGGGAACAGTAGTCTTGGCAACATGTTGAATTAAGGCAAGGGAACACTAGTCTTGGTAACATGTTGAATTAAGGCAAGGGAACTGTAGTCTTGGCAACGTTGAATTAAAGAAAGGGAACGCTAGTCTTGGCAACATTGAATTAAGGCAAGGGAACACTAGTCTTGGCAACATTTAATTAAGGCAAGGGAACACTAGTCTTGGCAACGTTGAATTAAGGCAAGGGAACACTAGTCTTGGCAACATTGAATTAAGGCAAGGGAACAATAGTCTTGGCAACATGTTGAATTAAGGCAAGGGAACACTAGTCTTGGCAACATGTTGAATTAAGGCAAGGGAACACTAGTCTTAACAACATGTTGAATTAAGACAAGGGAACACTAGTCTTGGCAACATGTTGAATTAAGGCAAGGGAACTGTAGTCTTGGCAACGTTGAATTAAAGAAAGGGAATGCTAGTCTTGGCAACATTGAATTAAGGCAAGGGAACACTAGTCTTGGCAACATTGAATTAAGGCAAGGGAACACTAGTCTTGGCAACGTTGAATTAAGGCAAGGGAACACTAGTCTTGGCAACGTTGAATTAAGGCAAGGGAATCGCTAGTCTTGGCAACGTTGAATTAAGGCAAGGGAATCGCTAGTCTTGGCAACATGTTGAATTAAGGCAAGGTAACACTAGTCTTGGCAATGTTGAATTAAGGCAAGGGAACAGTAGTCTTGGCAACATGTTGAATTAAGGCAAGGGAACAGTAGTCTTGGCAACGTCGAATTAAGGCAAGGGAACGCTAGTCTTGGCAACGTTGAATTAAGGCAAGGGAATCGCTTGTCTTGGCCACATGTTGAATTAAGGCAAGGTAACAGTAGTCTTGGCAATGTTGAATTAAGGCAAGGGAACAGTAGTCTTGGCAACATGTTGAATTAAGGCAATGGAACAGTAGTCTTGGCAACATGTTGAATTAAGGCAAGGGAACACTAGTCTTGGCAACGTTGAATTAAGGCAAGGTAATCGCTAGTCTTTGGCAACATGTTGAATTAAGGCAGGTAACACTAGTCTTAACACTTTGAATTAAAGGGAAGGGAACACTAGTCTTTGGCAACGTTGAATTAGGCAAGGAACACTAGTCTTGGCACCATGTTGAATTAAGCAAGGAACACTAGTCTTGGCAACATGTTGAATTAAGGCAAGGGAATGCTAGTCTTGGCAACATGTTGAATTAAGGCAAGGGAACACTAGTCTTGGCAACATGTTGAATTAAGGCAAGGGTACACTAGTCTTGGCAACATGTTGATTAAGGCAAGGGAGCGCTAGTTCTTGGCAATGTTTTAATTAAGGCAAGGAATCACTAGTCTTGGCAACGTTAATTAAGGCAAGGGAATGCTAGTCATGGCAACATGTTTGAATTAAGGCAAGGGAACACTATCTTGGCAACATGTTTAATTAAGGCAAGGGAACACTAGTCTTGGCAAAATGTTTTAATTAAGGGAAGGACAGTAGTCTTGGCAACGTTGAATTAAGGCAAGGGAACCTAGTCTTGGCAACGTTGTTAAGGCAAGGGAACACTAGTCTTGGCAACTGTTGAATTAAGGCAAGGAACACTAGTCCTTGGCAACATGTTTGAATTAAGGCAAGGAACGCTAGTCTTGGCAACATGTTGAATTAAGGCAAGGGAACACTAGTCTTGGCAACATGTTGAATTAAGGCAAGGGTACACTAGTCTTGGCAACATGTTGAATTAAGGCAAGGGAGCGCTAGTCTTGGCAATGTTTAATTAAGGCAAGGGAATCACTAGTCTTGGCAACGTTGAATTAAGGCAAGGGAATGCTAGTCATGGCAACATGTTGAATTAAGGCAAGGGAACACTAGTCTTGGCAACATGTTGAATTAAGGCAAGGGAACGCTAGTCTTGGCAACGTTGAATTAAGGCCAGGGAACGCTAGTCTTGGCAACGTTGAATTAAGGCAAGGGAATCACTAGTCTTGGCAACGTTGAATGAAGGCAAGGGAACAGTAGTCTTGGCAACATGTTGAATTAAGGCAAGGGAACACTAGTCTTGGCAACATGTGGAATTAAGGGAACGCTAGTCTTGGCAACGTTGAATTAAGGCAAGGGAACACTAGTCTTGGCAACATGTTGAATTAAGGCAAGGGAACAGTAGTCTTGGCAACATGTTGAATTAAGGCAAGGGAACAGTAGCCTTGGCAACATGTTGAATTAAGGCAAGGGAACAGTAGTCTTGGCAACATGTTGAATTAAGGCAAGGGAACAGTAGCTTTGGCAACATGTTGAATTAAGGTTTGTAAAATCTAACTTTAATCTACTGAGGTTGGAGGTGTGCTCTCTTCTTGCAATGTTGAATCAGCCACACACACACACACTGGTGTAGTGTCCTCCTCGTCCCCTGCTGTGAGGGGAAGTCCAGCCAGACTCTAGAGGAGTAACTGGGTCTTTCTGAGGAGGGGTGATTACCTCCTGATGTCTACAGTGATACCCGACCTCACAATTATCATGGATGGATGGTATACTTCTGAATTAGAGCCTGGAATGGAGGGAAAAATGGCAGTCTGAAAGGTCACTGAACCTCGCTTTGGGAAATGAAATGAAACCCACAGAACATCTCTTCCACTTGAAATAAGCTCTGAGAGCTCAAACCATAAGCTAAGACTTCACCAGAAGTCCTCATCCGTTTTATTTCAGAATAATGTTAGTATGATCCAGAATATTGTGCTGATTATTCCAGTAGATTCTTCTTGTACTTAGTGAACAAAATGCCTAGAGCGCTTTCTTCCCCATGCCTAGAGCTCTTTCTTCCCCATGCCTAGAGCTCTTTCTTCCCCATGCCTAGAGCTCTTTCTTCCCCATACCTAGAGCTCTTTCTTCCCCATGCCTAGAGCTCTTTCTTCCCCATGCCTAGAGCTCTTTCTTCCCCATGCCTAGAGCTCCTTTCTTCCCCATGCCTAGAGCGCTTTCTTCCCCATGCCTAGAGCTCTTTCTTCCCCATACCTAGAGCTCTTTCTTCCCCATGCCTAGAGCTCTTTCTTCCCCATTCTCTCTCCCCCTCCCTCGCTCCCCATCTCTCCCTCGCTACCTCTCTCTTCCTCTCTTTTTCTTTTCTCTTCTCTCTCTCTCTTCCTCTACTCTACTCTACTCTACTCTCTCCCTCTCTACCTCTTTCTCTCTCCCTCCCTCCCTCCCTCTCTCCCTCCCTCCCTCCCTCCCTCCCTCCCTCCCTCCGTCAGAGAAGTTAGAAGAGCTAATGTATTATAGCAGAGAGAGGAGTTGAAACCAAAGTCAGAGTAAAGTAGGATGAATAATGAAGTGTGTGTGTGTGCATATTTTACTATACTGAGTACCAGGAAGTCCTCACAAGAATAGTAAACCAACTAAAATTCAGAGAGGTGAGGACGTTTTGCCGGGGGGGGTAGATATCCAAGTCAGTATCATTAGTTATTATAATAAAACATTATTATTTTTATCTAAACTAAAACTAAAAAGTATTCCTCCTCTCCTCCTCCTCTCCCACTCTCCTCCTCCCCCTCTCCCACTCTCCTCCTCCCCTCTCCCACTCTCCTCCTCCCCTCTCCCACTCTCCTCCTCCTCTCCCACTCTCCCCCTCCTCCTCTCCCACTCTCCTCATCCTCCTCTCCCACTCTCCTCCCCCTCTCCCACTCTCCCCCTCCTCTCCCACTCTCCTCCTCCTCTCCCTCTCCCACTCTCCTCACTCCTCTCCCACTCTCCTCCTCCTCCCACTCTCCTCCTCCTCTCCCACCTCCTACCTCCTCTCCCTCCCACTCTCCTCCTCCTCTCCCACTCCCCTCCTCCCCACTCTCCCCCTCTCCCACCTCTCCTCCCCTCCCCTCTCCCACTCTCTCTCCCCTCTCCCACTCTCCTCCTCCTCTCCCACTCTCCTCCTCCTCTCCCACTCTCCTCCTCCTCTCCACTCTCCTCCCTCCCTCTCCCCTCCTCACCCCCCCCTCTCCCTCCCACCTCCCCCCTCTCCCACTCTCCTCCCCCTCTCCCACTCTCCTCCTCCTCTCCCCTCTCCTCCTCCTTCCTCCTCTCCCACTCTCCTCCTCCTCTCCCACTCTCCCCCTCTCCCACTCTCCTCCCCCTCTCCCACTCTCCTCCCCCTCTCCCACTCTCCTCCTCCTCCCACTCTCCTCCTCCTCCTCTCCCCACTCTCCTCCCCCCTCTCCCCACTCTCCCTCCTCCCCCCTCTCCCAACTCTCCTCCTCCTCTCCCACTCTCCTCCTCCTCCTCCTCTCCCACTCTCCCTCTCCTCCTCTCCCACTCTCCTCCCCCTCTCCCCCTCTCCTCCTCCTCTCCCCACGTCTCCTCATCCTCCACTCCACTCCCCCCTCTCCCACTCTCCTCCTCCCTCTCCCACTCTCCTCCCCCTCCCCACCTCCCTCCCCCCTCTCCCACTCTCCTCCCCCTCTCCACTCCAATCTCCCTCCTCCTCTCCCCCATCTCCTCCCGTCCTCTCCCACTCGCCTCCTCCTCTCCCACTCTCCTCCTCCTTCCCACTCCTCCCCGCTCCCCACTCTCCCCCCCCTCTGCTCCCACTCCTCCTCCCCTCTCCCCACCTCCTCCCCTCCTCATCCCACTCTCCTCCTCCTCTCCCACTCTCCTTCCCTCCTCTCCCCCATCTCCTCCCTCCTCTCCACTCTCCTCCTCCTTCCTCTCCCCACTCTCCTCCTCCCCTCTCCCACTCTCCTCCTCCTCTCCCACTCTCCTCCTCCTCCTCTCCCACTCTCCCCCTCTACTCCTCTCCCTACTCCATCATCCCAGAGATGACATAAGCAGAAAAAGAGGGTGATATTCAATCACTTCACTGAGCCCAATCTCTGAGAGAGCCAATAGTGTGTGTGTGTGTGAAGAGAAGAGCATCTCTCCTTTCTCTCTCTGTCCTCCTGTAGTTAATTGATGTTTCATGTCATTGTTCTAAAAGTTTGACTGTCAAAACGGCTGATTTATCGCTGTTTCTCCATAATACATCTTCCACACGTCAAGCACACACGCACCGTGTGCTTTTCATTAGAGTGACGGATTATTACAGAAGAGCTTCTGTTCCAGAAGACCGCACACACACACACACACACACACACACACCCACACACACACACCCACCCACACACACCCACACCCACCCACAAGAAAATGTATCAGAGTAGAACCTGCTGTTAAAATGCTGTGTAGGTACCAACGCAGACACTGGTGCAGATCTGTTGAAATGCTGCTCGCTCATTTCCTCTACAACAGGCTGTGTCACCTGTGTTACACACACACACACACACACACCACACACACACACACACACACACACCAAGCTTTCTTACCTGACTGAGTCCTTAGTCCTCTCTAACGAGCAGCCACATGTAATGTGCTGTTAACTCCTCAGCCCTGGTAAGAAGCCCCCCAGCCCTGGTAAGAAGCCCCCCAGCCCTGGTAAGAAGCCCCAGAGAGGGTCATTTTCCTCAGGACCACAAGAGCAGCGCTTGTTCATGTGTAACCCCTGGAAGACTGATTCACAGTCCCCACCAACCAAAAGTAGTGCACTATGTAGGGAATAGGGTGCCATTTTTGGGACGCAGAAAAAGGGGAGCCTGGAGCCCCAAGGCCTGAGCAGGGTGGATCAGAGCAAATCTCGCGCCCAGCCGACCCCGGCATCCTCACCGAGGGGATTCCAGCATTAAATAGAACCTGTCTGGGGGCCTAAGGCTGGTCTTCCTGCTCCACTCAGCGTAGGATACCAGGCTCAGAGCTGATCCCAGATCAGCAGGAAGACTCCACAGAGGAAAAAGGGGACTTTGGGATTTAGGAACTCCAGAATGTAAAGACTGGTAGACTATATTTACCCGCCCAGAAGGAAGAAGGATATTGGCGTAGCGGATTCCAATGGAGCGTTGCGTTTTATAGGACTGTGTTGCTTTACAAAATACACACAATACTATTTGTTGTGTTGTGAACAAACTGTCCAGTGATGGGATGAGAAAAAGGATTTGAACCTGAATAAAGGCAGACATTTGCGTTGACATCGTAGACTGGGCAATATAGAGCACAACAGGGGAAAAAAACATATTCTGTCTGCAGAGACAGACCCCCTCTCTCTAGCCAACCAATCACAAACTAGTCAGCATGGCAACCTGTCACCATAGCAACATGGACACTTCAGGACAGCGGCGTGCCTTGGGAGCAGCGTTGTCAGATCAAGTAGGAATGAATTCCTGAAAAACAGACAGAGAGACTAAAACACAGGACCTTCATCCCCAAATGGCGCCCTATTCCCTGGATAGTGCACTACTTTTTGACCAGAGCCCACTATGTAGGGAACAGGGGGGTGCCATTTGTAATTCAGACTTAGATGAGCACCTTCACAAAGCCAGCTTCACCCTCTCAGCACATCAGATCAACTCCGATAGAACGGAATAATCGAGTCATCTGGTGCTGTAGAACTTGAACAGAGCAGTAAAACGGTCAGGTTGTTCATCTCTAGTGCTGTTACTATCGTAGGAAACGACTTTCTCCCCCCTGTTCATCAGCAGTGCCTGATCTCATAGATGAGTCTCTACACATCTAGCACCTGATGGTGGAAATCTGTCATTATTAACCCCTCCGGGTTAAAGACTTAATGAAGTTCATGCTAATTATGTTAGCGCTCCAGCCCCTCCCCTCAGACACAGAGAGCACTTAGAACCACTTCTATAAGATATATGGAGATAGTGATCTAGATCCTCCTCTCACACAGGGCTCTGAGGGATACAGATGGAGATAGTGATTTAGATCCTCCTCTCACACAGGGCTCTGAGGGATACAGATGGAGATAGTGATTTAGATCCTCCTCTCACACAGGGCTCTGAGAGATACAGATGGAGATAGTGATTTAGATCCTCCTCTCACACAGAGCTCTGAGAGATACAGATGGAGATAGTGATTTAGATCCTCCTCTTACACAGAGCTCTGAGAGATGCAGCGCTAGGCCAACATAATAATAATAATAATAATAATAATAATAATAATATGCCATTTTGCAGACGCTTTTATCCAAAGCGACTTACAGTCATGTGCGCATACATTTTTAGGTATGGGTGGTCCCGGGGATGGAACCCACTACCCTGGCGTTACAAGCGTCATGCTCTACCAGCTGAGCTACAGAGGACCACAGTGGTAGCAACATGGTAGCAGGAAGAACCAGCCAGTCATTATTAAAGGCCCAGTGCAGACAAAAACTGGATTTTCCTTTATTTTATATTTATTTCCACAATATGAGTTATTATGATTATTAACACCTCAGGAATAAAGACTTAATGAAGTTCACGCTAATTTTACAGCCCCTCCCTCAGACAGAGATGGCACTTTAGCCCCTCCTATAAAATAGACCAGACAGAGATAGTGATCTAGTCCCTCCTATAAGATAGACCAGACAGAGATAGTGATCTAGTCCCTCCTATAAGATAGTCCAGACAGAGATAGTGATCTAGTCCCTCCTATAAGATAGACCAGACAGAGATAGTGATCTAGTCCCTCCTATAAGATAGACCAGACAGAGATAGTGATCTAGTCCCTCCTATAAGATAGACCAGACAGAGATAGTGATCTAGTCCCTCCTATAAGATAGACCAGACAGAGATAGTGATCTAGTCCCTCCTATAAGATAGACCAGACAGAGATAGTGATCTAGTCCCTCCTATAAGATAGACCAGGCAGAGATAGTGATCTAGTCCCTCCTATAAGATAGACCAGACAGAGATAGTGATCTAGTCCCTCCTATAGGATAGACCAGGCAGAGTGATCTGTCCCTCCTATAAGATAGACCAGACAGAGATAGTGATCTAGTCCCTCCTATAAGATAGACCAGACAGAGATAGTGATCTAGTCCCTCCTATAAGATAGACCAGACAGAGATAGTGATCTAGTCCCTCCTATAACATAGACCAGACAGAGATAGTGGTCTAGTCCCTCCTATAAGATAAACCAGGCAGAGTGATCTGTCCCTCCTCTCACACAGGACATTAGAGATACGGCATTAGGCTGATTATGAGGGAGGGGCTTTGGGAGAAACAACGCTAGGCCGCGGTTCCGTTAAGCGCTGGTTCCATGATTCCGCTAGGCTAATCTGTGGTTCCGCTGTTCCTTGGGTGGGCTGTGACAGTGTGTGGTGGGGAGATAAGATGGAGTGTTAAATTGAATTACCACTAAGAAGCATGGTGAGGAGAACTTCATTCAACCCTGCATCATTAACTAGATAGTGCTACATGTGGTTGTGTTGTCTCTGTCTGTGGATGGATTCATGCTGACTAACGCCAGGCAGATTGTCCACGTCAGCCAGGCCCCATCTGATTCCAACGCATTGGACTCGCTCTCCTCTCCTCTGCAGCTTGTTGCTATATACATGGATCGTAAAGTGATCTGACGACCTGGGGATTTGCCAAATGGCACCCTATTCCCTATATAATGCACTACTTTTGACCAGAGCTCTATGTCCCTGGTCAAAAGTAGTGCACCGTGTAGGGAATAGGGTGCCATTTGGGATGTAGTCGGTTTTATAGGATGAAGGTGAGAGTCTCAACAGAGACATCGTGTATTAGTAGTAGCAGCACCTCTTAACAAGTCTGTCACACTGGGTAGAGGAGATGAGGTTTTTCCTTCGGTAGCTACAGCCTCTCTTAATAAATCTGTCACACTGGGTAGAGGAGATGAGGTTTTTCCTTCAGTAACTACAGCCTCTCTTAATAAATCTGTCACACTGGGTAGAGGAGATGAGGTTTTTCCTTCAGTAGCTACAACACCTCTTAATAAATCTGTCACACTGGGTAGAGGAGATGAGGTTTTTCCCTTCAGTAACTACAGCCTCTCTTAATAAATCTGTCACTGGGTAGAGGAGATTAGGTTTTTCCTTCAGTAACTACAGCCTCTCTTAATAAATCTGTCACACTGGGTAGAGGAGATGAGGTTTTCCCTTCAGTAACTACAGCCTCTCTTAATAAATCTGTCACACTGGGTAGAGGAGATGAGGTTTTTCCCTTCAGTAACTACAGCCTCTCTTAATAAATCTGTCACACTGGGTAGAGGAGATGAGGTTTTTCCTTCAGTAACTACAGCCTCTCTTAATAAATATGTCACACTGGGTAGAGGAGATGAGGTTTTTCCCTTCAGTAACTACAGCCTCTCTTAATAAATCTGTCACTGGGTAGAGGAGATGAGGTTTTTCCTTCAGTAACTACAGCCTCTCTTAATAAATCTGTCACTGGGTAGAGGAGATGAGGTTTTTCCCTTCAGTAACTACAGCCTCTCTTAATAAATATGTCACACTGGGTAGAGGAGATGAGGTTTTTCCCTTCAGTAACTACAGCCTCTCTTAATAAATCTGTCACACTGGGTAGAGGAGATGAGGTTTTTCCCTTCAGTAGCTGTAGCCTCTCTTAATAAATCTGTCACACTGGGTAGAGGAGATGAGGTTTTTCCCTTCAGTAGCTGTAGCCTCTCTTAATAAATCTGTCACACTGGGTAGAGGAGATGAGGTTTTTCCCTTCAGTAACTACAGCCTCTCTTAATAAATCTGTCACTGGGTAGAGGAGATGAGGTTTTTCCTTCAGTAGCTACAACACCTCTTAATAAATCTGTCACACTGGGTAGAGGAGATGAGGTTTTTCCCTTCAGTAGCTGTAGCCTGACTCAAGCCTCCCTCCATCCTTCCTCCCTCCTCTTCTGTTCTCCTCCATTCCACACTCCACTTCTCCTTTTCTCTGTTTCCTCCCCTCTTCTCTTCACCCTCTGTTGGAGGGTCTTGGTGTCTGGCCTTGCAGCCCGGAGCCCTGATAGTTTTGGGCAGTGAACGGGAGGAAAAAGGAGGTCCTCAGCGAACAGAGCTGAATAGCAATCAGAGATTATCAGCTCACCTGCTGCCAGCCGCTCAACTTGAGGTGTGTGAATGTCCTGATTAGGGCTCGCCTGGCTTCCCTTTCCATCGACCCAAGCCTCCATTACGCCCTGGGAGCCACCTAGCCCCGACTAATCCACCTCAGAGTGGATATGACAGGACCCTGATCGGCTTAAGGTCCGCCCGACGTCACAGTCAGACAGACGGGGGGCTGGAGTCTAAAGGTGTCTTAGATCATATCATTTGTTCCCTAGTATGACTGAGTGACTGACTGAGTGGACTGTACCGGCTGTGCCGGGCGGGGAGGTGCATATGGATCTAGTCAAATCCATCAGCCAGCTAGCTGTTCTCTATACGGGCAGATGTGAGATATTCAGCTAGCTAGCTGTTCTCTATACGGGCAGATGTGAGATATTCAGCTAGCTAGCTGTTCTCTATATGGGCAGATATGAGATATTCAGCTAGCTAGATGTTCTCTATATGGGCAGATATGAGATATTCAGCTAGCTAGATGTTCCCTATACGGGGAGATATGAGATATTCAGCTAGCTGTTCTCTAGATGGGGAGATATGAGATATTCAGCTAGCTGTTCTCTATACGGGGAGATATGAGATATTCAGCTAGCTGTTCTCTAGATGGGGAGATATGAGATATTCAGCTAGCTGTTCTCTATACGGGGTGATATTAGATATTCAGCTAGCTAGCTGTTCTCTAGATGGGGTGATATTAGATATTCAGCTAGCTGTTCTCTAGATGGGGTGATATGAGATATTCAGCTAGATGTTACCTAGATGGGGAGATATGATATATTCAGCTAGCTGTTCTCTAGATGGGGTGATATTAGATATTCAGCTAGATGTTACCTAGATGGGGAGATATGAGATATTCAGCTAGCTGTTCTCTATACGGGGTGATATTAGATATTCAGCTAGCTAGCTGTTCTCTAGATGGGGTGATATTAGATATTCAGCTAGCTGTTCTCTAGATGGGGTGATATGAGATATTCAGCTAGATGTTACCTAGATGGGGAGATATGAGATATTCAGCTAGCTAGATGTTACCTAGATGGGGTGATATTAGATATTCAGCTAGCTGTTCTCTATACGGGCAGATATGAGATATTCAGCTAGCTGTTCTCTAGATGGGGTGATATTAGATATTCAGCTAGCTAGCTGATATTCTGGACATGTAGAGATCCTCCCCTGCTTTACAGTCCTAAAAGTCCTATAGACCTGGAGCTCTGAGATGCATCCAATCAGGGCAAAAAGCTTCTGTATTTAACTTAAAAGGCTAGCATGACAGAAACATGGCAGCCAGGCAGGCAGCCAGATGAGACAATGGTCCGCTGTTCCTTTTCCTTCTGTTATTATTTCTTTCCCATCTATTTCTTGCCCTTGATGATACTGCCGTGTGGACTGAGGAGAGATGAGAGCGTGGAGGGTGAAGAGGTCAGAGAAGGCTTTGTGTAAATGTTTTCCTCCCTGTTAAGTGGAGCTGCTCCGACATTAGCTAGACCCGTCATTGGTAGAAGGATGTGTGTGTGTGTGGCCAATCAGCTTCTTAGTAAGAGACTGGTCTCTGTAACAGCCCTGCAATCATGTCTCCAGGTAGAGAGTAGAGAGAGGAATCCTTGCCATTTACTGCAGAGTAACACCATTAGAGTAGAGCAAGGCAGGTGATAATAGCATATAGCCATTTTGCCCCCAGAAAAGCACAAGGAGCTGCGTTGACTGAAGTGTCTAAAATAGGGACACAGAATCATTGCAGATATGGGGTATGTTGAATCTCCACAAGTGAGTGGTTTACTCAAACTCCCATGTACTGTTCCAGTCAAAAGTTTGGACACACCTACTCATTCAAGAGTTTTTCTTTATTTTTTACTATTTTCTACATTGTAAAATAGTAGTGAAGACATCAAAACTATGAAATAATACATATGGAATCATGTAGTAACCAAAAAAAGTGTTAAACAAATTTATATTTGAGATTCTTCAAAGTAGCCACCCTTTGCCTTGATGACAGCTTTGCACACTCTTGGCATTCTCTCAACCAGCTTCACCTGGAATGCTTTTCCAACACTCTTGGCATTCTCTCAACCAGCTTCACCTGGAATGCTTTTCCAACACTCTTGGCATTCTCTCAACCTGCTTCACCTGGAATGCTTTTCCAACAGCCTTGAAGGAGTTCCCACATATGCTGAGCACTTGTTGGCTGCTTTTCCTTCACTCTGCCGTCCGACTAATCCCAAACCATCTCAATTGGGATGAGGTCGGGTGATTGTGGAGGCCAGGTCATCTGATGCAGCACTCCGTCACTCTCCTTCTTGGTAAAATAGCCCTTACACAGAGCCTGGAGGTGTGTTGGGTCATTGTCCTGTTGAAAAACAAATGATAGTCCCACTAAGCCGAAACCAGATGGGATGGCGTATCACTGCAGAATGCTGTGGTAGCCATGCTGGTAAAGTGTGCCTTGAATTCTAAATAAATCACAGACAGTGTCACCAGCAAAGCACCCCCACACTATAACACCTCCTCCTCCATGCTTTACGGTGGGAACTACACATACGGAGATCATCCGTTCACCCACAGCGTGTCTCACAAAGACACGGCGGTTGGAACCAAAAATCTCCAATTTGGACTCCAGACCAAAGGACACATTTCCACCGGTCTAATGTCCATTGCTCATGTTTCTTGGCCCAAGCAGGTCTCTTCTTCTTAGTGGTGTCCTTTAGTAGTGGTTTCTTTGCTGCAATTTGATCATGAAGGCCTGATTCACACAGTCTCCTCTGAACAGTTGATGTTGAGATGTGTCTGTTACTTGAACTCTGTGAAGCATTCATTTGGGCTGCAATTTCTGAAGCTGGTAACTCTAATGAACGTATCCTCTGCAGCAGAGGTAACTCTCGGTCATCCATTCCTGTGGTGGTCCTCATGAGAGCCAGTTTCATCAAAGCGCTTGATGATTTTTGCGACTGCACTTGAAGAAACTTTCTTGAAATGATCCGTATTGACTGACCTTCATATCTTAAAGTAATGATGGACTGTCGTTTCTCTTTGCTTATTTGAGCTGTTCTTGCCATAATATGGACTTGGTCTTTTACCAAATAGGGCTATCTTCTGTATACCCCCCTACCTTGTCACAACACAACTGATTGGCTCAAACGCATTAAGAAGGAAAGAAATTCCACAAATTAACTTTTAAGAAGGTACACCTGTTAATTGAAATGCATTCCAGGTGACTACCTCATGAAGCTGGTTGAGAGAATGCCAAGAGTGTGCAAAGCTGTCATCAAGGGTGGCTATTTGAAGAATCTCGAATATAACATATATTTTTTGATTTGTTTAACACTTTTTTGGTCACTACATGATTCCATATGTGTTATTTCATAGTTTTTATGTCTTCACTATTATTCTACAATGTAGAAAATAATGAAAAACCCTTGAATGAGTAGGTGTGTCCAAACTTTTGACTGGTAGACACCGAATCTACAGCTGTTCATCGGGCTGTTCTGTGGTAGATAGAGGGAGCGTTCAGGTTCAGCGTTGCTCTTTAATGTTGAACACTGTTTAACACCACCACACACACACACACACACACACACACACACACTATGCTGTATTATTGTTCAACAGATCTCCTAACAGAGCCTTCAAGGACCTGTCTTTAATTAGCCCGTCACCTCTGTTAGAGAGGACGACCCCTGTGCGGTGCACGTGTGTGTGTGTGTGTCTGTGTGTGTGTGTGTGTGTGTGTGTGTGTGGTGTGTGTGTGTGTGTGTGTGTTGTGTGTGTGTGTGTGTGTGTGTGTGTGTGTGTGGTGTGTGTGGTGTGTGCCTCTGCTTTTGCCTGTGAATGACTATCCCATTAAGCTGAGAGTGCCTGCTTTGTAATAGCAATGCTTGACATTTCATTGTCCAGTGTTAGGAGATTAGCAGATCCTTTCCATTCCGGCCCAGACCATTAGGACCCCCCCCCCCCCCCCCCCACACACACACACCATTAGGACCCCCCTCCCCCTCACCACACACACCCATTAGGACCCCCCCTCCCCCACACCCACCACACCATTAGGACCCCCCTCCCCCACACACACACACACCATTAGGACCCCCCTCCCCCACACACACACACACCATTAGGACCCCCCTCCCCCCACCACACACACACCATTAGGACCCCCCTCCCCCCCACACACACCATTAGTACCCCCTCCCCCCCCACACACCACCATTAGGACCCCCTCCCCCCACACACACACACCATTAGGACCCCCCTCCCCCCCCACACACACCATTAGGACCACCCCCTCCCCCCCCACACACACCATTAGGACCCCCCTCCCCCCCCACACACACCATTAGGACCCCCCTCCCCCCCCCACACACCATTAGGACCCCCCTCCCCCCCCACACACACCATTAGGACCCCCCTCCCCCCCCACACACACACCATTAGGACCCCCCTCCCCCCCACACACACCATTAGGACCCCCCCCCCCCACACACACACCATTAGGACCCCCCTCCCCCCCCACACACACCATTAGGACCCCCCCCCCCCCACACACACACCATTAGGACCCTTCCCACAACACAACATAAAGGGCCCTCACCTCCCCCAACACACACACACCATTTGGACACCCCTCCCCCACACAAGCACCCCATTTGGACCCCCTCCCCCCCACAACCATTGTGAACCCCTCCCAAAATATCATTAGGACTCCCCTCCCCCCACACACATCCATTAGTGACCCTCCCCACACACACACACATTAACCCCCTCCCACCACACACCCTGGACCCCCTCCCCCACACACACTACACCATAGACCCTCCCTCCACGCGAACATCACCATTGGAAACCCCTCGCTCCAACCTCCACACAATCACCATAGGACCCTCTCACTCACAAGCACACCATTTAACCCCCTCCCCCCACACACCACATTAGGGCCCCTTCCCCCATGACAACCCACATAGGACCCCCTCCCCTCGACACAACCATTAGACACCTCTCCTTGCCACACACATACACATCATTAGGCACCCCCTCCCCCCACACCACTACACAGTTAGGACCATACTTCATCTGCCCCCCCCCACCCGTTAGGACCCCACCCCCCACAACCCATTGTGAGCGCCATCCTCCCTACCAACTACACACACACCTGAACCCCTCGCCCCCAACAACCTTCTGGGAACGCCCCTCGGCCACACATGAACCAAATTGACCCCTTTCGCAAAGCACCATCCATGTTACCCCCTCGCCCCAAAAAACCATTTAGGAAAACACCCTTCCCCCCTCACAACACATGAACCGTTCAGTGATCTCGCCTCCTGCCCCCACTGTCACCAGCCATTAGGACCCCTCCGCCAAACAGCAACCAGGTTTTGGACCCCTCCCCCACCACAACAAACCATTAGGACCCCCCTCCCCCACACACACCAACCATGGACCCCCCTCCCCCACACACACACCATTAGGACCCCCCTCCCCACACACCCCACACCATTAGGACCCCCCTCCCCCCACACACACCATTAGGACCCCCTCCCCCACCCACACACACCATTAGGACCCCCTCCCCCCCACACACACACCATTAGGACCCCCCCCCCCCCCCACACACACCCATTATGACCCCCCTCCCCCCACACACACACCATTAGAACCCCCCTCCCCCACACACCACCATTAGGAACCCCCCACCCAACACACACACTAGTACCCCCCCCCCCCCCCAACAAACACACCATTAGACCCCCCCCCCCCCCACACAACAACCAATTAGGACCCCCCCCCCCCCCACACACAACACCATTAGGACCATTATAAATAATAAGTGGTCTGTCTGGCTCGAAGGACCATATCGCCCAAACACAAGTCATCATGTTGCCATGGGACTAGAGAAGTACAGTCGTGGTCAAAAATATTGGCACCCTTGCAATTTTGAAAATAATGCATAATTTCTTCCCGAAAATGGTTGAAATTAAAATATATTTTGGTATCCACATATGTATGTCTTTAGTTTGCAGTTGAACAAAACAAAAACAACAACAACCACTCCTGGACATGGCCGCATGAGAACTTGAAGGAAGATTGCAGCGAAGGATTGTTCGAATGGTGGAGAAAGCACCTCGATCAACTGCCACACAGATTCAAGCTGACCTTCAGACACACAAGGTACGACAGTTTCAACTCGCACCGTCCGTCGCCAACTCAATGAAAGGGGGTTATATGCTAGGAGACCCAGGAGGACCCCACTGCTGAGAGAGAGACTGACTGCAATTTGCCAAAACATTTACATTTTTACATTTTAGTCATTTTAGCAGACACTCTTATCCAGAGCAACTTACAGTTAGTGAGTGCATACATTTTCATACTGGCCCCCCGTGGGAAACGAACCCACAACCCTGGCGTTGCAAGCGCCATGCTCTACCAACTGAGCTACACACCTGAACATGCCAAAATCCTTCTGGGAGAATGCACTGTGGACAGATGAGACCAAAGTTGAGCTTTTCGGTAATGTTTACAGAAAACGAAAATGAAGCCTTTAAAGAGAAGAACACCTTCCCTGCAGTAAAACATGGAGGAGGTTCAGTGATGTTTTGGGGTTGCTTTGCTGCCTCTGGCACCAGGTGCCTTGAAATCAGGAGAATACCAAGGCATTTTGGAGCGCAATGTCGGACCCAGTGTCAGAAAAACTGGGTCTCCGTTGAAGGTCATGGGTCTTCCAGCAGGACAATGATCCCAAACACACTTCAAAAAGCACCCAGGAATGGTTCAAGATAAAAACGCTGGACTGTTTTGAAGTGGCCAGCAATGGAGTCCAGATCTAAATCCCATTGAAAACTTGTGGAGAGATCTGAAAACAGCAGCTGGGAGAAGGTGTCTTTCAAATCTGGGAGAACTGGAACAGTTTACACAAAAAGAGTGGGCCAAACTGCCAGTACAGAGGTGCAGGAAGCTCATCAATGGCTATAGGAAGCGCTTGACTGCAGTTATTTTGATCAAATATTACGTCTAGGGTGTCAATCATTTTGTCAATGCCATTTCTGTTTATTTTCGGATTGTGAGTATATAGCTTGAAAAAGCAAGGGTATATGTTTTTAACATAAATAAGATGGTGAGAAAGTCTTTTATTTCAATATTTCCACACCTATTTGGGAAGCTTTTTATTTGAATAAGTAGTTCCCAATCTTGTGTTTTCTCACAACGTTGGTAATATGTGAACGAAAGTTTTATTTCAGAGATATTTACCCACAACCTCCCTTGTGAGAAAGCTTTTTATTTCAGAGATACAGTATTTACCCACAACCTCCTTGTGAGAGAAAGCTTTCAGTTCGAGATATATTATTCCCACAACCTCCCTTGTGAGAGAAAGCTTTTCAGTTCAGAGATATTTACCCACAACCTCCCTTGTGAGAGAAAGCTTTTCAGTTCTGAGATATTTACCCACAACCTCCCTTGTGAGAGAAAGCTTTTCAGTTCTGAGATATTTACCCACAACCTCCCTTGTGAGAGAAACTTTTCAGTTCAGAGATACAGTTTTACCCACAACCTCCCTTGTGAGAGAAAGCTTTACAGTTCAGAGATACAGTATTTACCCACAACCTCCCTTGTGAGAGAAAGCTTTTCAGTTCTGAGATATTTACCCACAACCTCCCTTGTGAGAGAAAGCTTTTCAGTTTTGAGATATTTACCCACAACCTCCCTTGTGAGAGAGAGCTTTTCAGTTCAGAGATACAGTATTTACCCACAACCTCCCTTGTGAGAGAAAGATTTTCAGTTCAGAGATACAGTATTTACCCACAACCTCCCTTGTGAGAGAAGGCTAGCAAACGATCTCGTTAACTTACCACGACGGCAATGGGGTGTGGTTCGTTAAAATAATGAAGCTGAGAATCCCTGAGGTTTTTGTCCCAAAATGTCACCCTTTTCCCTAGATGGTGCACTTCTTTACATAGGGGCTCTGGTCAAAAGTAGTGCACTATATAATTTAGTAGTGCCGTTTTGGGACACAACCAATGTGTTTTATTTCACCTCCTTGTCTGGACTAGACAGACAGTTAGCTAATGAGGGTGAATAACAGGAACGTTAATGATACAGCAGCATGGCGGTTAGAGAAGCTATCTAAATACTTCTCAGATATTTCAGAGAGCTGCATGTTAAATGGTACCCTATTCCCCTAGATAGTGCACTAGTTTGCATAGGGCTCTGGTCAAAAGTAGTGCACTAAATAGGGAATAGGGTGCCATTTGGGACGCAGGGGGAGAGAGATGCCTTGTGGGGCAGGGACACCAACGCACACACACACAAACCATCCCGTCTATCACATTACGCATGCAGTTGCAGCAGCCTCGAGGGTAGACACACAATTAAACTGATGAAACAATAATAATATTGTTTTATTATTAAACTATGTTCCGTATGCATGCTGGAGAATTAATGTTAGCTACTTAGTGGCTTTAGTGTCATGGAGGAAAAACGAGATGTTAGTCTGAGCCGGCTGAGCTTTAGTGTCATGGAGGTAGAGGTTAGTCTGAGCCGGCTGAGCTTTAGTGTCATGGAGGTAGAGGTTAGTCTGAGCCGGCTGAGCTTTAGTGTCATGGAGGTAGAGGTTAGTCTGAGCCGGCTGAGCTTTGGTGTCATGGAGGTAGAGGTTAGTCTGAGCCGGCTGAGCTTTAGTGTCATGGAGGTAGAGGTTAGTCTGAGCCGGCTGAGCTTTAGTGTCATGGAGGTAGAGGTTAGTCTGAGCCGGCTGAGCTTTAGTGTCATGGAGGTAGAGGTTAGTCTGAGCCGGCTGAGCTTTAGTGTCATGGAGGTAGAGGTTAGTCTGAGCCGGCTGAGCTTTAGTGTCATGAAGGTAGAGGTTAGTCTGAGCCGGCTGAGCTTTAGTGTCATGGAGGTAAACGAGATGTTAGTCTGAGCCGGCTGAGCTTTAGTGTCATGGAGGTAAACGAGATGTTAGTCTGAGCCGGCTGAGCTTTAGTGTCATGGAGGTAAACGAGATGTTAGTCTGAGCCGGCTGAGCTTTAGTGTCATGGAGGTAAAGGAGAGGTTAGTCTGAGCCGGCTGAGCTTTAGTGTCATGGAGGTAAAGGAGATGTTAGTCTGAGCCGGCTGAGCTTTAGTGTCATGGAGGTAAAGGAGATGTTAGTCTGAGCCGGCTGAGCCACTTGGACTTAGGCCAGGTCATTACATGGGTACAGCCAAAGACATATATAATATACACGTATCATACTGTTATAACGTTGATATACACTAGGCCTATATACGATACATCATTGGGAACTGTAATATGTAGTAAGAATACATTGAAATACATAATATATACTCTACATTCATTACCCTACTGATTACCGCCCAGCTGCATTGACAGTGAATGGGTGAGTGACTGTGGGTGTGTAAGTGTTCATGAACGGGTTAATGGCTAATTATAATTATATGTTACAAAATCGTCAAATTAGAGCCTTGAAGATTGAACCTTATCTAAAGGCGTTAAAGACGATGTTAATGATGATTCACCTTCACTGTGTGAAGGTGCCGTGGCGCAGTCGGTGGGTGAGAGTTCAATGCGTGTTCTTAGCGCAGGGGTCTCCAACTCTGTTCCTGGAGAGATACCCTCCTGTAGGTTTTAACTCCAACTCTGTTCCTGGAGAGATACCCTCCTGTTAGTTTTAACTCCAACTCTGTTCCTGGAGAGACTACCCCTCCTGTAGGTTTTTAACTCCAACCCTGTTTCCTGGAGAGGACCCTCCTGTAGGTTTTCGCTCCAACCCCAGTTGTAACTAACCTGATTCAGTTTATCAACCAGCTAATTATTAGATTCAGGTGCGCTAGATTAGGGTTTGAGCAAAAACCTACAGGAGGGTAGCTCTCCAGGAACAGGGTTGGGGTTAAAACCTACAGGAGGGTAGCTCTCCAGGAACAGGTTGGAGTTAAAACCTACAGGAGGGTAGCTCTCCAGGAACCAGAGTTGGAGTTAAAACCTACAGGAGGGTATCTCTCCAGGAACAGGATTGGAGTTAAAACCTACAGGAGGGTAGCTCTCCAGGAACAGGGTTGGGTTAAAACCTACAGGAGGGTACTCTCTCCAGAACAGGTTGGGTTAACAAACCTACAGGAGGGTAGCTCTCCAGGAACAGGGTTGGAGTTAAAACCTACAGGAGGGTAGCTCTCCAGGAACAGGGTTGGAGTTAAAACCTACAGGAGGGTAGCTCTCCAGGAACAGGGTTGGAGTTAAAACCTACAGGAGGGTAGCTCTCCAGGAACAGGGTTGGGTTAAAACCTACAGGAGGGTAGCTCTCCAGGAACAGGGTTGGGGTTAAAACCTACAGGAGGGTAGCTCTCCAGGAACAGGTTGGGTTAAAACCTACAGGAGGGTAGCTCTCCAGGAACAGGGTTGGAGTTAAAACCTACAGGAGGGTAGCTCTCCAGGAACAGGGTTGGGGTTAAAACCTACAGGAGGTTAGCTCTCCAGGAGCAGGGCTGGAGAGCCCTGTCTTAGTGTGTGTTCTTAACATGGCAAGGTGTTAAAACGCAGAACCTTCCACGTCTACATCTCTCTTTGACTTTCTCTCTCTATTTCTCTCTCAGGCTTCATAATAACACCCACTCATGATAACCCCTTCCCCTCTCTCTCATCCCCCCCCCCCTCTGATCTCTCCATCATTAATACAGTGTTCCATCTCTTCCTGGGATTATCACACCTTTAATAGTGTAAAGCTGCTTTGTGATGCTGCTGAATGGTTGAATGGGAGGGAGACGTTGTGAAAGGAGAGGAGGAGAGAGGGGTGGAGGGAGGCAATGGATGGGAAAGTTATTAGTGTCTGATGAGGGTTTAAGCCCTGGATTCTCAACCCCCTGTCATCTCCTACAGAACAATAGAGAGACAACTATAGAGAGGGAGGGGCAGGCAGCCAGACAGGCAGCCAGACAGGCAGCCAGACAGGCAGACAGACAGGCAGGCAGGCAGGCAGGCAGGCAGGCAGGCAGGCAGACAGGCAGACAGCCAGGCAGGCAGCCAGGCAGGCAGGCAGACAGGCAGACAGACAGACACAGACAGACAGGCAGGCAGCCAGGCAGGCAGCCAGGCAGGCAGGCAGGCAGACAGCCAGACAGGCAGCCAGACAGGCAGCCAGGCAGACAGACAGGCAGACAGCCAGACAGGCAGCCAGACAGGCAGCCAGACAGGCAGCCAGGCAGGCAGACAGGCAGCCAGACAGGCAGCCAGGCAGGCAGGCAGGCAGGCAGGCAGGCAGACAGACAGACAGACAGACAGACAGACAGACAGGCAGGCAGGCAGGCATGCAGGCAGACAGGCAGACAGAGGGCTCAGCTCAGACAGAAACAGGTGTCATGTTTAGAGGTTGTATGGTGAGTATGCCTTCCATCTCACACTGGAGCAGGCTGGTTGGACTCTGGCAGGGTTTGCCCCCCCCCCCCCAAAAAAAAGGGCAACCAGTGAAGAACAAACACCATTGTAAATACAACCCATATTTATGTTTATTTATTTTCCCATTTGTACTTTAACTATTTGCACATTGTTACAACACTGTATATATACATAATATGCCATTTAGCAATTTTTACGTATGGGTGGTCCCGGGGATCGAACCCACTACCGTGGTGTTACAAGCGCCTTGCTCTACCAGCTGAGCTACAGTATGTTAAAACCTACAGGACGGTAGTGTAATGTTTACTGTTAATATTTATTGTTTATTTCACTTTTGTTTACGATCTACTTCACTTGCTTTGGCAATGTTAACACACGTTTCCCATGCCAATAAAGCCCCTTGAATTGAAATTGAATTGAGAGCGAGAGAGAGATTGAAGTATGAGCCATTGGCTTTCATGAAACATGCAAGGACCTGAGCAGTGGGCTGTCTGTGATTGATTCCAGATGGAGAAATGAAAGAGAAAAGTAGGTCTGTTTTGTGTTGGAGGATCAGAGAGAGTCATGGATCAAGATACAGCAAAAGGAGCGCCTTGTTTTCTCCCTCTTTCGTCGGACTAATTTACCCAGTGTCCTTTCTGCCTGTCACTCCCCCTGCGACGTCACATTTAGTGGCACATCAGGAAGCCGGGAGAAAGTAGCGAGCGAAAGGACTAAATGTAGCTTTCCGCTAGCAACCCCTTAAAGGTATAATTACCTGTCTTTGGAGTTGAGGAAGGAAAATGATGAGCGCCGAAATAGATCAATGGAGGAAGGAGTGTCTCTGATCTTCGCCTGGCAGAATAAAAAAAATGGAACACTTAAATTGAACACTGGTGGTTTTCATGTGCAAATTAAACTTTACATGTTGACAGTTCACATTGTCGCTCGATGCCTGGCTCTCTTTCTCTCTCTCTCTCTTCCTCTAGCTCTCTCTCTCTTTAAACAAACACACCATTATCCCTCTAACCCAACTCTCTACTAGGAAAACAAGGAGAGAAATCTCTCTCCACCGAGGGGGGGGACAACAACTGATATCCCCTCTAGTACACTTAATGGAGACGCTTTAGAAGATCCAAACAAAGATTAGTAAACAACAACAACAACAACAACAGGAGAATGAAAGGGTGAAAACAAATTAAAGTATCAACCTTTCTAAAGGGTTCTCAAAGCTTCTTTCTTTGCCAGTAACATCACTGTGAGTGTTGTCTGAATGGAAACCGATGGGGGGTGGAGGTAGAAGCAGAGAAACAGAGGGGAGGTTAAAACCCTGAGATACTCATTACTGTAGTTTACAGAACTCCATAGATGGAGGGAGGAGAGGAACAGAGTAACACCTGGCTTTACATCACTACCATGTAGACAGTACCAGGTAGACAGTACCAGGTAGACAGTACCAGGTAGACAGTACCGGGTAGACAGTACCAGGTAGACAGTACCATGTAGACAGTACCATGTAGACAGTACCAGGTAGTCACTACCATGTAGACATTACCAGGTAGTCAATACCAGGTAGTCAGTACCATGTAGACATTACCAGGTAGTCAGTACCAGGTAGACAGTACCAGGTAGTCATTACCAGGTAGACAGTACCAGGTAATCAGTACCAGGTAGTCAGTACCAGGTAGTCAATACCAGGTAGTCAGTACCATGTAGACATTACCAGGTAGTCAGTACCATGTAGACAGTACCAGGTAGTCAGTACCAGGTAGTCAGTACCAGGTAGTCATTACCAGGTAGACAGTACCAGGTAGTCAGTACCAGGTAGACAGTACCAGGTAGTCAGTACCAGGTAGACAGTACCAGTTAGTCAGTACCAGTTAGTCAGTACCAGGTAGTCACTACCATGTAGACATTACCCTCTACGTCTCTCTCTCCCCCCCCCCCCCCCCCCCCCCCCCCCCTCTCTCTCTACCCCTCTACGTCTCTCCCTCTCCCCCCCCACCCCTCTACGTCTCTCCCTCTGTCTCTCTCTCTCTCTGTAACTATGTCAGACAGCTCATCATTATCAGTGTGATCAGTGAGACAGAGAGAGCAGGTAAATAAGGTAGCATTGTTAGTGTTCACACATCACATCCAGGACTATGGCCTCTGGGGACCACACACACACCAGAGACACACACACACACACACACACCAGAGACACACACACACACACACCTGAGAGTCACACACTCCAGAGACACACACACACACCAGAGACACACACACACATCAGAGACACACACACACACACAGACCAGAGAAACACACACACACACACACACACACCAGAGAAACACACACACACACACCAGAGAGTCACACACACCAGATAAACACACACACACCAGAGAGACACACACACACACACCAGATAAACACACACACACCAGAAACACACACACACACACACACACACACCAGAGAGTCACACACACCAGAGAAACACACACACACCAGAGACACACACACACACGCTCTGGATAAATATAGGCTTTGAGACCGTAGGGTGTCTCATCAATCACCTAGTAAAATGTTTCTCAGATACAAAAAACTCGTCGTCTTCTGTCTTTCTAAAAATAAATGCTTGGCTAACCCCCCATCATTGTTGTCTCCAGAGACTAGGCTCTTAGATTGACAGAAGTTAGCTAGTGATTAGCTTAGCGCTGCAGCTGTGTTAGACTGACAGAAGTTAGCTAGTGGTTAGCTTAGCACTGCAGCTGTGTTAGACTGACAGAAGTTAGCTAGTGGTTAGCTTAGCGCTAAAGCTGTGTTAGACTGACAGAAGTTAGCTAGTGGTTAGCTTAGCACTGCAGCTGTGTTAGACTGACAGAAGTTAGCTAGTTGGTTAGCTTAGCGTTGACGATGTGTTAGACTGATAGAAGTTAGCTAGTGGTTAGCTTAGCGCTGACGCTGTGCTAGACTGATAGACGTTAGCTAGCGCTAGCCTGCATATAGCGGCTGCTAGCTGCAGCTGTGTAGCTGTAGAGCTGGGCAGATGTTGAGCTGCTGGAGCCACAGAGCCAGAGAGAGAGTGGTGTGATGGCAGACAGCTGACGGATCTTCTGCCCTGTTGGAGATTGATAGTGCCATCTCTGCACGCGCTCAAGACCCAGCTTCTCTCTGCACGCGCTCAAGACCCAGCTTCTCTCTGCACGCGCTCAAGACCCAGCTTCTCTCTGCACGCGCTCAAGACCCAGCTTCTCTCTGCACGCGCTCAAGACCCAGCTTCTCTCTGCACGCGCTCAAGACCCAGCTTCTCTCTGCACGCGCTCCAGACCCAGCTTCTCTCTGCACGCGCTCCAGATCCAGCTTCTCTCTGCACGCGCTCAAGACCCAGCTTCTCTCTGCACGTCCTCCATCCCTGTTTGGATGGGTCCTCCCATCGGCACCACACTGACAGTCTTAATAACCTCTCTCGCTCTTTCTCTCCATCTCTCTGTCGAGCTCTCTCTCTCTCTCACACACACACACACACACACACACACACACACACACACAGTTTATGTAGTTTTCTATTGAAAGTCAAAGACAAATACAAACCAAAGCCACTCCAATCCAGTAGCTACTATATATCCTGCTGTGTGATGCTCCTGTAGCTAGCACCACTGTAGTGCTACTGTCTGCCCTCAGGCAAGAGCTAGAGGGTAGTCCTGCTGTGTCCTGCCTGGGGTGGTGCGGAGGAGGGGGAGACGGGAGGGTGTGGTGAGGATAGCGGGAGGTAGACTGGCTGGGGGGGTGAGGGAGGGGGAGGCAGGGGGGAGGAAGGCTGGCTGGGGTGAGGGAGGGGGGAGGCAGGGGGGGAGGAAGGGCTGGCTGGGGTGGGGGAGGCAGGGGGAGGTAGACTGGCTGGGGGGGGTGAGGGAGGGGGGAGGAAGGCTGGCTGGGGTGAGGGAGGGGGGAGGCAGGGGGGAGGAAGGGCTGGCTGGGGTGAGGGAGGGGGAGGGAGGGGGGGGGAGGAAGGCTGGCTTGGGGTGAGGGTAGGGGGAGGAAGCTGGTCTGGGAGGGGAGGGGGAGGGGGAGGAAGGCTGGCCTGGGGGAGGGGGGAACAGGGGAGGTTAGACTGGGGGAAGTGGCGATGTGAAGGGATGGGGAGGAAGACTGGCCTGGGGTTAGGTGAAGGGGAGGGTAGGGGTAGGCAGGGGGGAGATAGGCTGGCTGGGGTGATGGGGACAAGGGGGGAGGTAAGGCTTGGCTGGGTGAGGGAGGGGAGCAGGGGGGAGAAGGGCTGGCTGGTGTGTGGAGGGGGAGGCAGGGGAGGAGCTGGCTGGGGTGAGGGAGAGGGGAAGAGGGGGAGGGCAGGGGGAGGAAGCTGGCTGGGGTGAGGGAGGGGAAAAGGGGGGGAGGCAGGGGAGGGAGAGCTGCTGGGGTGAGGAGGGGTGAGGCAGGGGGGGGAAGGCTGGCTGGGGTGAGTAGTGGGAGGTAGGGGAGCAGGCTGGCTTGGGTGAGGTAGGGGGAAGAGGGGGAGGAAGGCTGGCTGGGGTGAGGTGGGGGGAGGGAGGGGAGGCGGGGGGGGGGAGGATGAGGAGGGAGGGACAGAGTGGGGGGAGGGCTCTGTCTCCCTCTCTCCCTCTCTCTCTCTGTCTTCTCCCTCTCTCTCTCTTGTCTCCCTCTCATCTCCCCCCCCCTCTCTCCCCCCCCTCTCTCTCTCTCTCTCTCTCTCTCTCTGTCTCTCTCTCTGTGTCCTCTCCTCTCTCTCTCCCTCTCTCTCTCCTCTCTCTCCCTCCCTCTCTCTCCAGACTGATGAAATTGCCATTGATTTATAACAAATGTCAGCAGCCTGACGTAGCAGGCGCTGTTTTGTCGCTGTCACACAGACAGAGAAAGACGGAGAGAGAGCCTCAGAGCTCCAAGGTAGGCAGGCGCTGCTTTCCTAATGCCACCCTATTCCCTATATAGTTCACTACCAGAGCCCAATGGACCCTGGTCAAAAGTAGTGCACCGTATAGGGAATAGATTTGGCCATTTGGGACACAGAAGGTTCTATCTATCAATCACTCCTCCTCTCCTCCGACTGTTCTGTCCCATCTGATCCGCCCGCCATCCGTCCGCACGCCTGCCGCGCGGCGCAGAGCAGGACAATCGGCCGGTAACCGGGCTCGCCAACCTGCATAATAGCTTTGATGGCTCTGTCCGGCTCGGTCACCGCGGCGATACAAACAGGAAGTGACAGGTGGTCTCCAGGGGGAATGGCCTGTTCATGTCATAGACAGTACAGTATGAAGCTGCCTCTCCAAATAGAACTCCCTGATCACGCTTGTAGGCGATGTCATGGCGACGTTGGCTAGCTAAGGTCATGCGCAGAAACACGTCATCGGGTATAACGGTCGCACCCTATTCCCTGTGTAGTGCACTACTTTTGACCCTATGGGCCCTGGTCAATATAGGGAATAGGGTTCATTTGGGACGCATCCTTTCAGTTGTCTTAGACTAGAGTGGAATGGACAGGAACAGCTGTGTTCTCAGTAACAAACAGCCTGATGATGTCAGTAGTGTAGTTGTGTTGATCTGGCCTCAGTAACAAACAGCCTGGTGATGTCAGTAGTGTAGTTGTGTTGTTCTGGCCTCAGTAACAAGCAGCCTGATGATGTCAGTAGTGTAGTTGTGTTGGTCTGGCCTCAGTAACAAGCTGCCTGGTGATGTCAGTAGTGTAGTGTAGTTGTGTTGTTCTGGCCTCAGTAACAAGCAGCCTGATGATGTCAGTAGTGTAGTTGTGTTGTTCTGGCCTCAGTAACAAGCTGCCTGATGATGTCAGTAGTGTAGTTGTGTTGTTCTGGCCTCAGTAACAAGCAGCCTGGTGATGTCAGTAGTGTAGTTGTGTTGGTCTGGCCTCAGTAACAAGCAGCCTGGTGATGTCAGTAGTGTAGTTGTGTTGTTCTGGCCTCAGTAACAAACAGCCTGGTGATGTCAGTAGTGTAGTTGTGTTGTTCTGGCCTCAGTAACAACAGCCTTATGATGTCAGTAGGGTAGTTGTGTTTGATCTGGCCTCAGTAACAAGCAGCCTGATGATGTCAGTAGTTGTAGTTGTGTTTGTTCTGGCCTCAGTAACAAGCAGACTGGTGATGTCAGTAGTGTAGTTGTGTTTGTTCTGGGGCCTCAGTAACAAGCTGCCTGATGAATGTCAGTAGTGTAGTTGTGTTTATCTGGCCTCAGACAAGCAGCCTGATGATGTCAGTAGTGTAGTTGTGTTTGTCTGGCCTCAGTAACAAACAGCCTGGGTGTGTCAGTATGTAGTTGTGTTGATCTGCCTCAGTAACAAGCAGCCTGGATGATGTCAGTAGTGTAGTTGTGTTGTTCTGGCCTCATACAGCTGCCTGATGAGTCAGAGTGTAGTTGTTATCTGGCCTCATACAACAGCCTGGGATGTCATAGTGTAGTTGTGTTGTTCTGGCCTCAGTACAAGCGCCTAGGTAGGATGGTCCGCAGTAGTAGTTGATTGTGTTTTTCTGGCCTTAGTAACAAGCACTAGGTTTTTTAACAGGGCTTGTTCT
>LR778274.1:23681773-23719273 GCA_902810595.1 Coregonus sp. 'balchen'
ACCCAAACCCTAACCCCTAAGCTTAAAATAGCCTATGTCCTCGTGGGGATGTGGGAAATATCCCCCCCAGGGAGAATCTTCAAAGATTGAATAATCAACACACACACACATCTCTTGGTACCTCTCTCTCTCTCTCTCTCCCTTGTTTTCTTGATCAGAACACAATAGGATTCAAGTTCATCATTTCATCATCTCCTCATAACAAACCAGATGGTGTGTAATTTGGACTGTACTATGTATTAGAACTAGATATTGTGGGTGTGTAATTTGGACTGTACTATGTATTAGAACTAATATTGTGGGTGTGTGAAATTTTTACTGTACTATGTATTTGAAAATAGATATTGTGGGTGTGTAATTTGGACTGTACTATGTATTAGAACTAGATATTGTGGGTGTGTAATTTGGACTGTACTATGTATTAGAACTAGATATTGTGGGTGTGTAATTTGGACTGTACTATGTATTAGAACTAGATATTGTGGGTGTGTAATTTGGACTGTACTATGTATTAGAACTAGATATTGTGGGTGTGTAATTTGGACTGTACTAGTATTTGAACTAGATATTGTGGGTGTGTAATTTGGACTGTACTATGTATTAGAACTAGATATTGTGGGTGTGTAATTTGGACTGTACTATGTATTAGAACTAGATATTGTGGGTGTGTAATTTGGACTGTACTATGTATTAGAACTATATATTGTGGGTGTGTAATTTGGACTGTACTATGTATTAGACCCAGATAGGTGGGTTTTTAATTTGGACGGACTATGTATTAGAACTAATATTGTGGTGGTGTTGTTTGGACTGTACTATGTATTAGAACTAGATATTGGGGTTGTGTAATTTGGACGTTACTTTTTCTTTTGTGGTGTGTCCCTTTGGCCCGTCTTATGTAAAATTCCCCTTTTTGGTGTGTTTAATTTGCTGTACCTTGTATTAAACTTTTGTTTGTAATTTTATTTTTGACCTTTTTCTTTTTTTGGTTCCCTTTTGAACTATATTTGTGTTGTAATTTGTTCCTATTTTTTTAGCTAGATATTTTTGTCTTATTGGTTTTTTTTGACACCTGTTTTGGGTGTTAATTTTGGGCCTTCCTATGTTTAATATATATTTTTGTCTTCCGTACTAGTTTCTGATTTTTGGGTTTTTTTTTTTATTTTGAACTTCCCGTTTAACTGTTTGTGGGTGTGTATTTCTGTCTGTATTAACTTTTTTTGGGGTGTAATTGGCTTTTCTATTATTTGTCTGTTGTGGGTTTAATTCCGTTTCACTTTTTTCGCCTAGATTTTGGGTGTGTATTTTTCTGTCTATGTATTTAGAATAGATATTTGTGGTTTATTTGGACTGGACTATTATTGAATTAGTATTGGGGGGTGTTTTAATTTGGACTGTAACTATTATTAACTAGATATTGTGGGTGTGTCCCTTTGGACTGTCCCTTGTATTAAACCCAGATATTGTGGGTTTGTAATTTGGAACTGTCTATGTATTTAGAACTAGATATTGTGGGTGTGTCTTTGGACTGTACTATGTATTAGAACTAATATTGTGGTGTTTTTTGACTGTACTATGTATTATACTGATATTTGGGGTGTGTAATTTGGCTGTCTATGTATTGAACTAGATATTTGTGGGTGTGTCATTTGGACTGTACTATGTTTAGAACTAGATATTGTGGGTTGTAATTTGACTGTACTATGTATTGACTAGATATTTTGGTTGGGGTCATTTGGAACTGTACTATGATTAGAACTAGATATTGTGGTGTGTAAATTTGACTGTACTATTTTAGCCTTAATATTGTGGGTGTGTCAAATTTGGCTGTACTATGTATTAGACTAGTATTGTGGGTGTGTCATTTGGGCCTGTACTATTAAATTAAACTAGATTTGTTGGTGTGTAATTTGACTGTACTTGTATTAGAACTAAATATTGTTTGGTGTTTCTTTGGACGTACTAGTATTAGAACTGATATTGTGGGTGTGTAATTTGGACTGTCATGTTTCATGTGGACCCCAGGAAGAGTAGCTGATGCTTTTACAGAGGCTAATGGGGATCCTAATAAATACCAAATGTGTGTGTGTGTGTGGTGTGTGTGTGTGGTGTGTGTGTGTGGTGTGTGTGTGTGTAGAGTGCGTACATGTGTGTGTTAGAGAGAGAGGTAAGGGTTTAGATAGGAGAGAGCCCAGGTGTTGCAGTACCTAGCTTCATTAAACCCTCCTCCTCTCCTCCTTCCTCCTCTCTGTAGTCTATTCAATCTCCTCCTCTCCTCCTTCCTCCTCTCTGTAGTCTATTCAATCTCCTCCTCTCCTCCTTCCTCCTCTCTGTAGTCTATTCAATCTCCTCCTCTCCTCCTTCCTCCTCTCTGTAGTCTGTTCAATCTCCTCCTCTCCTCCTTCCTCCTCTCTGTAGTCTATTCAATCTCCTCCTCCCCTCCTTCCTCCTCTCTGTAGTCTATTCAATCTCCTCCTCTCCTCCTTCCTCCTCTCTGTAGTCTATTCAATCTCCTCCTCTCCTCCTTCCTCCTCTCTGTAGTCTTCCTCTCCCTTCTCCTGTCCACTATTACATGATGATTGTAATGGCCCAATGACATCACTGGAATTACTGACACCCCTATCACTGTATTTGACCAGCGCACCGGAGAGGACCTATTGAGATGTAGAGAGGAGAAGGAGAGAGGAGGTGAAGGAGAGAGGAGGTGAAGGAGAGAGGTGGTGCAGGAGAGAGGAGGTGAAAGAGAGAGGAGGTGAAAGAGAGAGGAGGTGAAAGAGAGAGGAGGTGCAGGAGAGAGGTGGTGCAGGAGAGAGGAGGTGCAGGAGAGAGGAGGTGCAGGAGAGAGGAGGTGAAAGAGAGAGGAGGTGAAAGAGAGGAGGTGCAGGAGAGAGGAGGTCTGTCTGTCTGTCTGTCTGCCTGTCTGTCTGTCTGCCTGCCTGCCTGCCTGCCTGCCTGCCTGCCTGCCTGCCTGCCTGCCTGTCTGTCTGTCTGTATGTCTGTCTGTGAGGAGCTGGCATGACCTTTCACCTGTAGGCTTGAACGGAGCGAGGGATGGAGTAAAGGAGAGTGAAAGGAAGGAAAGAGAGAGTGAGAGAGAGATCATGCTAACTTCCCCTTCTCTTTGTGCAGATCCGAAGAGTATTTTAAAATAATAAAGAGAAAGAAAGAAACCAAAGAAAGTTAGATGGAAGTCAAAAGCGAGATGAAAAGAAAGCAAGAGCGAGTGAGCGAACCAAAGGAAAGAAAGCCTGGAGAAGTGTGTTTCCACGCTGACCTCTGACCTCTGCCCTCTATGTTTGAGTCACCTGATGAGGGATGAGTGAGTGCTCTCCATCTCTGCAGCTCTCCCTCCTACGCCTCTCAATACTACGCAGAATAATGATCAACATGAACACTGATTGAGTCCCAAACGGCACCCTATTCCCTACATAGTGTACTACGTTTGATCAGGGCCTGCATAAGGAGTGCACTATATAGGGAGCTATTTGGGACCTCATCCTGTAACAAGCTCCTGCAGTTCCTACCATCCTGAGCCGGAGCAGGATGTGGTGAGAAATACAGGAAGAGGCAAGGATTAAAAGAAGAGCTGGAGAACAGACATAGATCTAGTATGGATGTTTCCACCAACTAATACACTGTGTGTTGTGTCTACAGGGTAACTGGAGAACAGACATAGATCTAGTATGGATGTTTCACCAACTAATACACTGTGTGTTGTGTCTACGGGGTAACTGGAGAACAGACATAGATCTAGTATGGATGTTTCACCAACTAATACACTGTGTGTTGTGTCTACGGCGGGGTAACTGGAGAACAGACATAGATCTAGTATGGATGTTTCACCAACTAATACACTGTGTGTTGTGTCTACGGGGTAACTGGAGAACAGACATAGATCTAGTATGGATGTTTCACCAACTAATACACTGTGTGTTGTGTCTACAGGGTAACTGGAGAACAGACATAGATCTAGTATGGATGTTTCACCAACTAATACACTGTGTGTTGTGTCTACAGGGTAACTGGAGAACAGACATAGATCTAGTATGGATGTTTCACCAACTAATACACTGTGTGTTGTGTCTACGGGGTAACTGGAGAACAGACATAGATCTAGTATGGATGTTTCCCCAACTAATACACTGTGTGTTGTGTCTACGGGGGGTAACTGGAGAACAGACATAGATCTAGTATGGATGTTTCCCCAACTAATACACTGTGTGTTGTGTCTACGGGGTAACTGGAGAACAGACATAGATCTAGTATGGATGTTTCCCCAACTAATACACTGTGTGTTGTGTCTACAGGGTAACTGGAGAACAGACATAGATCTAGTATGGATGTTTCCCCCAACTAATACACTGTGTGTTGTGTCTACAGGGTAACTGGAGAACAGACATAGATCTAGTATGGATGTTTCCCCAACTAATACACTGTGTGTTGTGTCTACAGGGTAACTGGAGAACAGACATAGATCTAGTATGGATGTTTCCCCAACTAATACACTGTGTGTTGTGTCTACAGGGGGTAACTGGAGAACAGACATAGATCTAGTATGGATGTTTCCCCAACTTACCTTTTACGAACAGACATAGATTAGTATGGATGTTTCCCCAACTATACACTGTGTGTTGTGTCTACAGGGTAACTGGAAGAACAGACATAGATCTAGTATGGATGTTTTCCCCCAACTAATACACTGTGTGTTGTGTCTACAGGGGTAACTGGAGAACAGACATAGATCTAGTATGGATGTTTCCCCAACTAATACACTGTGTGTTGTGTCTACAGGGTAACTGGAGAACAGACATAGATCTAGTATGGATGTTTCACCAACTAATACACTGTGTGTTGTGTCTACGGTGGGGTAACTGGAGAACAGACATAGATCTAGTATGGATGTTTCCCCAACTAATACACTGTGTGTTGTGTCTACAGGGGTAACTGGAGAACAGACATAGATCTAGTATGGATGTTTCCCCCAACTAATACACTGTGTGTTGTGTCTACAGGGTAACTGGAGAACAGACATAGATCTAGTATGGATGTTTCCCCAACTAATACACTGTGTGTTGTGTCTACAGGGTAACTGGAGAACAGACATAGATCTAGTATGGATGTTTCCCCAACTAATACACTGTGTGTTGTGTCTACAGGGGTAACTGGAGAACAGACATAGATCTAGTATGGATGTTTCACCCAACTAATACACTGTGTGTTGTGTCTACGGGGTAACTGGAGAACAGACATAGATCTAGTATGGATGTTTCCCCAACTAATACACTGTGTGTTGTGTCTACAGGGGGTAACTGGAGAACAGACATAGATCTAGTATGGATGTTTCCCCAACTAATACACTGTGTGTTGTGTCTACAGGGGTAACTGGAGAACACACCGACACAGATGTTCACTCACACAGATAAAACCCACAAACAATTAGTAATTTGCTGCCTCGCAAGACAAAGTTGTTTTGCCTTGATTAACCTTTTTTCCGACTTCCTTCATTGTGCATCAACACACAGCAAAAGAAAACAATTCCACTAATTGTTTACTGCAAATGTTTTATACAAGTCTGGGTATTGAAAGGCAATATTCACACAGGTTTTGAGGTGTGTTTGAAACAGGCGTGTGTGTGTGTGTGTGTGTGTGTGTGTGTGTGTGTGTGTGTGTGTGTGTGTGTGTGTGTGTGTGCGCGTGCGTGCGCGCGCGTGTGTGTGTGTGCGCGCACGTGGGACTGTTCATCTATCCTTGTGGGGACGTACAATCTCCAAAAGTCCCCACAAGGACACTAAAACAAGGAAACTACTCCCTCGTAGGGAAATGTCCAACATCCCCATGAGGACAAAGGGTATTTTTACTAAGCTTAGGGGTTAGGTTTAGCGTTACAATTAGTGTTAGTGGTTAGGTTTAGGAGTTAGGGAAAATAGTATTTTGAATGGAAATCAATTTTCGGTCCCAATTAAGGATAAAATGTGTGTCAGTACTCACAGAGGTTCTGAGCGATCTTTGGGTCCAGCACCTTGAGCTGTTTGATTCTCTTCTTGATGGATCTCTTTGCTTCCAGACCCTGTTCATCCTGGACAGCTGGAAGAAACACACATCACACACGCTATTAACATCTAAGTTACACACACACACACACACACACACACACACTCACACAAAGAAAAACACCTGGGGGAAAACACATCAACACTAGGAATGGAGTCAGACAGATGGATGTAAGCCTGTGTGTGTGTGTGTGTGTGTGTGTGTGTGTGTGTGTGTGTGTGTGTGTGTGTGTGTGACAGTTTCTGTCAGATTGTGATGACAGACATGCAGAAACACAACGAACACATTCATGTCACTGAAGACGGCAGAACTAGCAGATTCTACTGGGTATCGTGTTTGTTGCAGCATTCCACCCAGCTCTGCAGTGTGTGTGTGTGTGTGTGTGTGTGTGTGTGTGTGTCTAAGCTGGGTGAAGGGCTAGGTTACAGGCTGGTGTGCGGGTGTCACAGTGTGTGTGTGTGTGTACGGACGGTGGTCACGCTCGGGCCCTAACAGGATCTCACGCCAGCGGAGGGCCGTGGAGGGGAGGATCATGGGAAAGCTGTGTGATGAGTGGGCTGACTGAAGGGGAGGGGTCAGAGTTGGCCCAGTCACACACACTGGGGTGGGTTCATATAGCGGAGAACATTCTGTGGAGGGGTCAGAGTTGGCCCAGTCACACACAAAGGGGTGGGTTCATATAGCGGAGAACATTCTGTGGAGGGGTCAGAGTTGGCCCAGTCACACACACAGGGGTGGGTTCATATAGCGGAGAACATTCTGTGGAGGGGTCAGAGTTGGCCCAGTCACACACACTGGGGTGGGTTCATATAGCGGAGAACATTCTGTGGAGGGGTCAGAGTTGGCCCAGTCACACACACAGGGGTGGGTTCATATAGCGGAGAACATTCTGTGGAGGGGTCAGAGTTGGCCCAGTCACACACACAGGGGTGGGTTCATATAGCGGAGAACATTCTGTGTAACCTCCCTGCTGCCATAACGGGGCCAATATTAATATGATGATAGCTGCTGTTAGACATACAAACCCCATACACAGAGGACAGGAGAGTAGAGTAGAGTAGAGTAGAGAGAGACAGAGAGAGAGAGAGAGAGAGAGAGAGAGAGAGAGAGAGAGAGAGAGAGAGAGAGAGAGGGAGGAGAAACAGCATAAACTGAAAAGATAGATGGGAAGGATGCAGAGAGCAGAGCAGAGAGAGAACAGTGGGTTTGATGGAGGAAGGAGAGACCAGAGAAGATGCAGAGACAAGAGGAAACAGCAGAGCAACTCTTAAACCTCACTACAGTAACAGAGGGTTAGACCAGAGGAAACAGAGATCAGATAGAGAACTGGGGAGTAGGGGAGAGAGAGAGAACATGGGGTTTCATGGCTGCTTTAATTATTTAAGACACCAGATTAAGAGAACAAAATGTCTCCCCCAGGAGGAGGCTGGGTAATTGTCTCGTGTTCTAATTACGGTGCTCCGCTAGTCACTGGTTGAGCCGGGTGGTGCAGGAGGCAGGAGTGTGTGTGTGTGTGTGTGTGTGTGTGTGTGTGTGTGTGTGTGTGTGTGTGTGTGTGTGTGTGTGGTGTGTGTGTGTGTGTGTGTGTGTGTGTGTGTGTGTGTGTGTGTGTGTGTGTGTGTGTGTGTGTGTGGAGGAAGTGGGAAAGAGCAGAGGTTAATCTAAAGGGAAAGGCAGAGCCTCCGTTTGGGCTTTCTCCTTTCTCTTTCTCCAAAACACTTGGCTTAATTAAAATGTAAAGAGGTGTGTGTCGTCCTGGGAGACCGCCGCAGGCGTAATCCCATTGGCTCCCACCAACACACACAACAGAAGAAAACAGTCCATTGTTAGTTATGGTAGATCTAGTTACTAAGTATTAGCCCCGGGGAGATCCCAGTTACTAAGTATGTTAGTTTTGGTAAAATCATTTTCTAATTGTTTGCTATGGTAGATCTAGTTACTAAAATTGTTGCTAGGGAATATTTACTAAGTATGTTGTATGGTAGAATTTTATTCTAAACTGTTAGCTATGGTTTTTATTAAAGTTTTCTTTAAATAGGGGTTTCTATGGGAATCTGTTTTCTAAGTTGTTAGCTAGGAGATCTAGTTTTTCCCAAGGCTGGTTTGCTAGGGAGATATAGTTTACTAAAATCTGTTAGCAAAGGTAGATAGTTACTAAGTAAGTTAGCTATGGTAGATCTAGTTACTAAGTATGTTAGCTATGGTAGATCTAGTTACTAAGTTGTTGCTAGGGAGAAAATTTCTAAGTCTGTTACTATGGGAGATATAGTTTCTAAGTATGTTGGAAAGGTAGATAAGTTTTCTAAGTAGTTAGGGTATGGAGATTTAGTTTCTAAATTTTGGGGAGCTATGGTAGATCTAGTTACTAAATCTGGCTATGGGAGATTAGTTACAAGTCTGTTAGCTATGGGGATATAGTTTCTAAGTCGGGTTTGCATGGAAGATAGTTACTATCTGTTTGCTATGGTAGATATTTGTTAAATAAGTCTGGTTTTTATGGGGGAGTGTTTAAGTCTGTTGCTATGGTGATATAGTTAATAAATCTGTTAGCTTGGGAATCTAGTTTTTCAAGTTGTTGCTTTTGGTTTGAAATTTGTTTAAAAAAGTCTGTTACTATGGGGAAAATAGTTACTTTAAATCGTTAGCTTGGGGAATTTTAGTTAAATAAAATTTTTTAGCTTGGTAGATAGTTACTAAATCCCGTTGCTTTTGGGGAGGAATAGTTACTAAATCTGTTTGTATGGTTTGATCTAGTTACAAGGCTGTTAGCATGGGGAGATTTTAAATTTTTCTAAGCTGTTAGTTATGGTAAATTAGTTTTTTTAAGTCCCGTTTAAACTATGGTTAAAATCCCAGTTACTAAGTCTGTTAGCTATGGTTTGATTAGTTATAAAAAGGGCGGGTTTGATGGTAATTATTTACTAAGGGGCTGGTTTGCTATGGTGAAAATGTTACTAAGTCGGGTTCCTATGGTAGATATTACAAGTTGTTTGCTTTTGGTGAATAGTTACTAAGTCTGTTAGCTATGGGGAAAAATTTTCTAATTTGGGTTTTCCCAAAGGGAAAATCAGTTATAATCTGTTAGCTATGGTTTAAAATAGTTAATAAAATCTGTTTGGTATGGAGTAGTTTCTTAATTTGTTAGCTATGGGAAAATTTGTTACTAAGGTTGTTTGCTATTGGGAATATAGTTCAAACTGTTAGCCTTTTAAAAATCTAGTTACAAGTCCCGTTTTGCTATGGGAGATCTATTACTAATTGTTACTAGGGTAGATCTGTTACAAACATTGCATGGAATCTAGTTTTCTAAGCTGTTACTTTTGGTAGATCTAGTACAAGTCTGTTGTAGGGGAGACTAGTTTTCTTTAAATATGTTTTGCTATGGTAGATCTAGTTACTAAATCTGTTTGAAAGGTTTAAACTAGTTACAAATGTTAAACTATGGTAATTTAGTTACTAAGTCGTTAGCTATGGTAAGTAGTTAATAAGTTGGGTTTGCATGGTAAAACTAGTTTACTAAGTCTTTTTAAACTAAAGGTAGATTAGTTCTAAATATGTTAGTTTTGGTAGAAACAGTTTCTAAGTAAAGTTTTTTATGGTTTTGAATAGTTACAAGTCTGTTAAACTATGGTAGATATAGTTACAAGTATGTTAGCATGGGAGATCTATTTCTAATATGTTGCTAAGGTTTAACTAGTTACTAATCTGTTTCGCTATGGAATTATTACTAAATATGTTAGGGTATGGTAATTTTAAAATTTACTAAGTCTGTTAGCTAGGTAAATAGTTTTCTAAGGGTTAAACCATGGTAGATATAAATTACTAATCTGTTAGCTATGGGAGATTTTTTTACTAAGGGAGGGTTTGCTATTTGGTTTTGAAATAGTTACAAGTTTTGTTTGCTATGGTAAAATGGTTACTAAGTCCCTTTAGCAGGTAGGGTCTAGTTTTTCTAAGTTGTTAGCTATGGTTTGATATAGTTACTAAGTATGTTTTGCTATGGTTTTGATATAGTTAAATAATCTTTTTAAGGGGATGGGGGAGATCTATTTCTTTAAATATGTTAGCTATGGAGATTTTAGTTTTCTAAGTATGTTAGCTTTTGGTAGATATATTATTATTATTTTAACTATGGTAGATCTGTTATAAGTTTTTTGCTATGGTAGATCTAGTTACAAGTCTGGTTTGCATGGAGATATATTCTAAGTTGTTAGCTATTTGGGAGATAGTTACTAATCTTTTAGCTATGGGAGATATAGGGTTTCTAAGTCTTTTGCTATGGAGGGTCTAGTTACTAAGATGTTACATGGTTTGAAAATTTGTTCTAAGTTGTTTGCTATTGGGAGATATAGTTACTAAGTCTTTGAGCTATGGTAGATCTAGGTTTCTAAAAATATGTTAGCTATGGTTTAAATGTTACTAATATGTTAGGGTATGGTTTGATTTTTACTAAATTTTTGTTACATGGGTTTGGAAAAGTTCCCAATCTGTTAGCTATGGTAGATCTAGTTACTAAGTCTGTTAGCTATGGTAGATATAGTTACTAAGTATGTTAGCTATGGTAGATCTAGTTACTAATTTTGTTACTATTGGGAAATAGTTAATAAGTAGTTAGCTAGGTTTGATTAGGTTTCTAAGTCTGTTTCTATGGGGGAGGGTCTAGTTACTAAGGCCCGTTTGCTTTGGGGGGGTCTAGTTACTAAGTATGTTCTTTTGGTAGATCTATTTTCTACGTTGTTTGCTATGGTGAAACATTTTCAAGTATGTTAGCTATTTGGGGAAAATATTTAAATAAAGTAAGTTAAACTTTTGGGTAATCTAGTTTACTAAGTTGTTAGCTTTTGGAATCTATTTTCTAAGTATTTAGCTATGGTAGATCTAGTTTTCTAATTTTGTTAGCTATGGAGATTTAGTTACTAAGTTGTTACTATGGTAGACTTTGTTACTAAAATATGTTAAACTATGGTAGATTTTTGTTTAAATAAACTGTTAGCTTGGTAGAACTTTGTTCAAATTGTTAGCTTGGGAGATCTATTTTCTAAATATGTTTGGTTTGGGTTTGATATTTGTTTTCAAGTCTTTTTAGCTATGGTAGATCTAGTTACTAATAGTTACTATGGTAGATCAGTTACTAAGCTGTTTTAAACTTTTGGGGATTATTACTAAGTATGTTTTCTATGGTAGATTTTAGTTTCTAAATCTGTTACCTTTGGGAAAATTAGTTATAAGTAGTTAGCTATGGTTAAAATTTGTTTTAAGTCTGTTAGCTATGGTAGATATAGTTACTATGTTTGTCTATGGTAGATTAGTACTAAGTCTGTTAGCTATGGTAGACTTTGTTACTAAATTTTGTAGCTATGTAATCTAGTTACAAGTCGTTAGCTATGGTAGAATAGTTACTAAGTCTGTTAGTAGGAAGATTTTAGTTACTAAAATCTTTTTGCTTTTTGTAGATCTTTGTTACTAAGTCTTTGTATGGTAGAATTTTATTTTAAGGTTTTTAGCAGGTAGATATAGGTTCTAAATAGGTTTTGCCCATGGTAAATCCGTTACAAGTCTGTTAGCTAGGGAGATCAGTTTTCTAAATAGTTTGCTATTGGGAAAATATGTTTTTCTAAGTATTTAACCCCTTTGGGAGATATAGTTTTAAGGGTGTTAAACTATGGTTGATTTTGTTTTCAATCTGTTTTTGCTATGGTAGATATAGGTTTCTAATTCCCCGTTTTGCTTGGTGATCTAGTTACTAATATGTTAGCTATGGGGATAAAGTTTTCTAAAATCTGTTTTGCTATGGTTTTAAAAAGTTCAAGTATGTTAGCTATGGGATCTAGTTCCAAGAAAAGTTGCTATGGTGATATAGTTAATAAGTTTTTTAAACTTTTGGTAGATCTATTTCTAATTTGTTGCTATGGTTGATTTTAGTTACTAAATAGTTTTGTAGGTTTGTTAGTTTTCTAATTTTTTTAGCTATTGGTTAAAATTTGTTACAAGTTTTTTACTTGGGTTTAAAAACTAATTACTAAATCTGGGTTTGTATGGTAGATCTAGTTACTAAGTCTGTTTTGCTAATTGGGTAATCTATTACTAAATCTGGTTGCTATGGTGATATAGTTTAAAGTCTGTTACTATGGTAGATATAGTTTCTAAGTCTTTTTAAACATGGTAGTTAGGGACCCAAAATTGTTAGCTATGGTAGATCTAGTTTTTTTAAATCTATAGCTAAAGGTAAAATTTTGGTTTCAAGTAGTTAGCTATGGGGAAAAAAGTTATAAGTCTTTTGCTAGGGGAGATCTGGGTTTTTTAAGTATGTTGCTATGGTAATTTTAGGTTTCTTTAAATTGGGTTTGCTATGGGGAGATTAGTTTTACTAAATATGTTAGCTATGGGAATATAGTTTCCCAAATATTTTGTATGGTAGATCTAGTTTACTAATTGTTAGCATGGTAGATATATTACTAAGTAAAGTTAGCTATTTGGTTTTTTGATTAGTTTTACTAAGTCTGTTTCTTGGAATCTTTTTATAAATATGTTAGCTATGGTAGATCTAGTTACTAAGTCTGTTAGCTATGGTAGATATAGTTACTAAGTCTGTTAGCTATGGTAGATATAGTTACTAAGTCTGTTAGCATTGGTTTAAAATAGTACTAAGTCAGTTAGCTATGGGGAGAAACTATTACTAAATTTTGTTATCCTTTGGTAATATGTTACTAAGTCTGTTAACTAGGGGAATTGTTACTAAACTGTTAGCTATGGGGGATCTAGTTCTAAGTCGGGGGGCATGGTTTCATTATTACTAAATCTGTTTGCTATGGTAATTTAGTTTCTAAGTTGTTAGCAGGGAGTCTAGTTCTAAGTTGTTAGCTATGGTAGATCTATTTCTAAGTTGTTTTGCTTTTTGGTTTTGAATAGTTTTCTAAGTCTGTTAGCCTTTTGGTTAAAATAGGTTTTCTAAGTATGTTTTGGGTTGGTAGATCTATTATAATTTTGTTAGCTATGGGAGATCTATTACTAATCTGTTAGTATGGAAAATTAGTTCAAGTCTGGTTTTCATGGTAGATTAGTTACAAAGGGCGGGTTTTATTTTGGTTTGATAAGTTTAATCTGTTTGTATGGTAGATTTGTTTTCTAAGTCTGTTTGCTTGGTTTTGATTTTATAAGTATGTTATTATGGTAAATATAGTTACAAGTCTGTTTAGCTATGGTAATCTAGTTTCTAAGTTTTTAGCTTGGTAGGGTTATTTAAAAAAGGCGGGTTTCTATGGGCATTTAGTTTTCTAAAACTGTTTTCTAGGGGGATCTATTTTCTAAATCTGTTTGCTATGGGAATATAGTTTCCCCAAGTCTGTTTTGCTATGGGAGATTAGTTTCTAAGTATGTTTTCTATGGTAATTAGTTACTAAGTTGTTAGCTATTGGGAGATATAGTTACTAAGTTGTTACTATGGTTTGTTAGTTTTCTAATATGTTAGCTATGGTAAAATTTTATTCTAGCTGTTACTATGGTAGATATAGTTTTCTAAATTGTTAAATATGGTAGATTAGTTACTAAAAATGTTGCTATGGTAGATCTAGTACTAAATCTTTTTAGCTAGGGGAGTTAGTTACTAAATATGAAACATGGGAAAATCTAAATTACAAGTATTTTTAGTATGGGAGATCTTTTTACAACTGGGTTGCTATTGGGAGATCTAGTTTTTCTAAAAAATTGTTACTTGGTAGATATAGTTTCAAGTTTGTTGCTATGGTTTGATTTTAGTTACTAATCTGTTAGCTATGGGAAATTGTTTTAAAAGTTTTGTATGGCCCATCTAGTTTCTAAGTAAAGTTAAACTATGTAATTTTAGTTTCCTTAAATCTGTTAGCTTGGTTTGACTAGTTACTAAGTCGTTTGCATGGTAGATATATTTTCTAGGTCTGTTACTATGGTGATCTAGTTTAAGTTTGTTGCTATGGGAAGATATTTACAAATATGTTTGCTATGGTAGATATAGTTACTAAGTATGTTAGCTATGGGAGAAACTAGTTACTAAGTATTAGCTATTGGGAATCTATTACTAAGTATTTAGCTATGGTAGATCAGTTTAAATTGTTTGTATGGTAGATCTAGTTACTAAGTATGTTAGCTATGGTAGATATAGTTACTAAGTATGTTAGCTATGGTAGATCTAGTTACTAAGTCTGTTAGCTAGGTAATTTAGTTACAATCCCGTTGCTATGGTAGATTAGTTACCCAGGTCTGTTAGCTTTTGGGAATCTAGTTACTAAACCCGTTGCTATGGTAGATATAGTTTTCTAAGTATTTAGCATGGTAATCTATTACTTTAAATCGTTAGCTATGGTAGATCTAGTTACTAAGTATGTTAGCTATGGTAGATCTAGTTACTAAGTCTGTTAGCTATGGTAGATCTAGTTACTAAGTTTGGGGGTTCATGGTGATAATTACAATTTTTAGCTATGGTAGATTAGTTTAAATTTGTTAGATGGTAGAGATTTTACTAAGTTAAAGTTAGCTATGGTAATAATTTTACTAAGTCCCTTTTGTATGGTTAAACAGTTCCCAAGTCTTTTTTAGCTTGGGATCTGTTAAATCTTTTTTGCTATGGTAGATCTAGTTATAAGTAGTTAGTTGGGAGATATAGTACTAAGTATGTTGCTATGGGGATCATTTATAAGTCTTTTAGCTATGGTAGATCTATTACAAGTCCCGTTAGCCATGGGGGAGATCTAGTTACTAAATTTTTTAGCATGGTAGATCTATTTTCTAAATCGGGTTTGCTATGGTTGATTAGTTTTCTAAGTCCCCTTAGCTATGGGAGATTTTTAGTTTTCTAAGTTCCCGTTTGCCCATGGTAGATCTGGTTTTCTAAGTTTTTTAGCTATGGGAGATTAGTTTTTCTAAGTCTGTTTGCATGGGAGATTAGTTAAATTTTTTAAATCTGTTTGCTATGGTGAAATAAATTCCCAAGCATTTTGGTATGGTAGATCTAGTTTTCTTAAATCGTTGTTGGAGATATGTTTTCTAATTGTTAGCTATGGGGAAAATTTGTTACTAATTTTGGGTTTGCTATGGTTAAAACCTAGTTTCTAAGTATGTTGCTTTGTAAATAGTTACTAAGTATGTTAAACTTGGGTAATCTAGTTTAAGTTGTTAGCTATGGTAAAAATTATTACTAAATTTGTTAAACTATGGTAATCTAGTTAAAAATAAAGTTTTAAACTATGGTAGATCTATAAAAAGTCTGGTTTGTAAAGGTGATATGTTATAAGTTTGTTAGCTATGGGAAATCTAATTAAATAAGTCTGTTTTGTATGGTTTGATCTAGTTATAAACCCGTTTTGCTTGGTAGATTAGTTAAAAGCGGGTTTAACTATGGTAATTAGTTTCCCAAGTCTGTTAGCTTTTGGTTTTAAAATTTGTTACCCAAGTCTGTTACTATGGTAGATATAGTTTAAATACTCTGTTAGCTATGGTTTGAATAGTTTTAATTGGGTTTGCTATGGGAGAAACTAGTTACTAAGGGCTGTTAGCTATGGGAGATTTTTTTAAATAAGTCGTTACTTTTTGGGTTTGATATAGTTTCTAAGTCTGTTAAACTATTGGGGAGAAAATATTTTCTATCTGTTGCTAGGGTTTTAAAATATTATAATAAAGTTAGCTATGGAGATATAGGGTTACTAAGGTGTTTAAACCCATTGGGGATTAGTTATAAGTAGTTTTGCTATGGTTTTAAAATAGTTCTAAGTCCCCGTTTAAACTATTGGGAGATATGTTACTAAGTAGTAGCTAGGTTTGATATTTTACTTTAATTTTGTTAGGGTATTTAGATATGTTTTCTAAGTTGTTAGCTATGGTAGATCTAGTTACTAAGTATGTTAGCTATGGTAGATCTAGTTACTAAGTCTGTTTGCTTTTTGGTAATATAGTTACTAAATTTTGTTTTTTTTTTTGGTAGAAATAGTTACTAAGTATGTTAACTATGGGAAATCCGTTTCTAAATGGTTTGCTATGGGGAAATTTTAGTTTTCTAAATATGTTTGCTATGGTAGTATAGTTACTAAGTCCTTTAGCTATGGGGGGGTCTAGTTACTAAGTATGTTGCTAGGTTTGATTTATTTTCTAAGTCGGTTTTCTTTTGGGAGATAAGGGTTTCTAAGTCTGTTGAAAGGTAGATAAGTTACTAAGTTGTTACTATGGGGAATTTTAGTTACTAAGTCTGTTAGCTAGGGAGATATTTTACTAATATGTTAAACTTGGTAGATATTTACTAAGTCTTTTTTAGTATGGGAAAATCTAGTTAAATAAGTCTGTTGCTTTTGGGGAAAAAATGTTAAATAAGTCCCTTTTTTATGGTAAATAGTTACTAAGTCTGTTAGTATGGGAGATCAGTTACTAAGTCGTTAGCTATGGGATCTGTTACAAATCTTTAGCTTGGTACATTAGTTACTAAATCTGTTGCTATGGTTTGATCTAGTTTTCTAAGTCTGTTAGCTATGGTTTGATTTTAGGGTTCCCAAGTCTGTTAGCTATGGTAGATTAGGTTTAAGTTCCCTTTTTAGCTATGGTAGATCTATTACTAAGTTCCCCGTAGCTTTGGGAGTATTACTAATCTGTTAGCTTTTGGTAGATTTTATTACTAAGTCGTTAGCTTTTGGTAAAAATAGTTTTCTAAGTCCCGTTAGCTATGGTAAAATCTAGTTTTCTAAATCTGTTTGCATTGGGAGAGGGTTTTAAATTAAATAAGTTCCCCGTTAGCTATGGGGAATAAAATTTTTAAGTCGGGTTTGTTTTGGGATCTATTTTCTAAGTTTGTTAGCATGGAGATCTGTTACTAAGTTGGGAGCTATGGTAATCTGTTTTCTAAGTCTGTTATCTATGGTAGATCTAGTTACTAAGTCTGTTAGCTATGGGGAGATATAGTTATAAATTTTAACTATTTGGTTTGATTTTTTTACTAAGTATGTTAGCTAGGTAGATCTAGTTTCTAAATCTGGTTGCTATGGACCTAGTTACTAAGTTGTTTCTATGGGAGAAACAGGTTTTCAAGTCTGTTTTGCTATGGGGAGATCTATTTTCTAAGTATGTTAGCTATTGGTTTGATCTAGGTTTCTAAGTCTTTTAGCTATGGTAGATATTTTACTAAGTCGTTTTCTATGGGAAATGTTTTCTAAGGGCTGTTAGCTATGGTTTGTAAAGGTTTTCAAATCTGTTAGTATGGTAAAATTAGTTACTAAGTTTTGTTGCTATTGGTTAACTAGTTACTAAGTCTGTTAGCTATGGTAGATCTAGTTACTTAAGTCTTAGCATGGGAGATTATGTTTTCTAAGTTCCCCGTTAGCTATTGGGAGATCTATTTTAAGTATGTTAGCTATGGGGACTAGTTACTAAATAGGTTTTGCTATGGTAAATTTTAGTTTTCTAAAAGTAGTTTGCTTGGTAATTTTAGTTACTAAATCTGTTTTGCTATGGTAGATATAGTTTTCTAAGTCTGTTAGCTATTGGGAGACTAGTTCTAAGTATTTTTGCTTTAGATATAGGTTTCTAAGTTTTCTATGGTAATCAGTTACTAAGTATGTTACTATGGTAGTATAGTTACTAATTTTGTTAGTATGGGAGATCTAGTTTCTAATTTTTTAGCTTGGTAGATCTGTTTCTAAGTTTTGTTAGCATGGTAATTTTGTTTCTAAGTATGTTAGCTATGGTTTTATCTAGTTACTAAGTTTTTACTATGGTGATATAGGTTTCAAATAAGGGTTTTCTAGGTAAAATTTTAGTTTCAAATTGTTAGCTAGGTAATCTAGTTACTAAGTCGTTACCCAGGGTAAAATCTATTTTCTAAGTCTGTTAGCTATGGTGATCTAGTTACTAAATCTGTTTAGCTAGGGGAGATCAGTTACTAAATCCCGTTAGCTATGGGGAAAATCTAGTTTCTAATCTTTTTTACTATGGGAAAATAGTTTTAAGTTGGGTTTCAGGGTTTAAAATTTTTCTAAGTCGTTTGTATGGGAAACTTTGTTATAAGGGCTGGGTTTGCTTGGTAATTTTATTACTAAGTCTGTTTGGGTTGGTAGATAATAGTTTTTTTAAGTCTTTTGCATGGTAGATTAGTTTTTCTAAATATGTTAGTAGGTTTGATATAGTTACAAATCCCCGTTAGCATTGGTTTGATTTTAAATTACTAAGTTTGTTGCTATGGTAGATTAGTTCTAAGTTGTTAGCTATTGGGGGAAATTTTTTTCTAAGTAAAGTTAGCTTGGTGATATGTTACTAAGATGTTAGCTATGTAATCTTTGTTTTAATAATCCCGTTTGCTATGGTTAATTTTAGTTTTCTAAGTCTGTTAGCTTTTTAAAATTAGGGTTTCTAAGTTTAAACTATGGTGATTATTTTCTAAAAACCCCGTTAGCTATGGTAGATCTGTTACAAGTCCTTTGCATGGTTTTGGGTCTGGTTTTAAAATAAGTATTTAGCTATGGGGAGATTAGTTACTTTAAATCCGTTACTTTGGGGTAGAAAAATTTTCCCCCAATATTATATTAAGATATAGGGCCCCCCTTTTTTAGCCTATTTGGGGAAAATTATTCTGGTTTTTTTCTTTTGTTGATTCTAAGTCTGGTTTTTCCTTTTGGGATATTCTTTTTTTGTTGCCCATGGGATTCCTTTGTTTTAAAGTCTTCTAGGGGTTAGATTTTGTTTCCCAATTTTTTTGCTTTTTTCTTTACTATTGTTCTTGGTTGATTTTTTTACTTTTTTCCCCGTTTTTCCCCATGGGGAAAGCAGTTTTAAATTTTGTAGGATTTTTGTTTTGGTAGGGGAAGGGGGGGAGAAGGGGGAGGAAAGGGAGGGGAAGAGGGGGTGGAGGAAAAAGAGGAGGGGGGGATTTGGGCCAGGGTTTTAAAATTTCAGGCTTTAAGACCTTCTTGTAGTCTAAAAACATTTTTTAACGCCCATTAGAAAAAAACAGGGGTTTTTTTAAAAGAGGGAAAGGGAAAAAAAAAAGGGATTAGGAAAAAAAGGGGAGTTTACGAGGGAAATTTCAAAAACTTTCCCTAAACCCCAAAAGCCAAACCCGACCCCCAAAAGGGAGTTACAGAGGGAACGGGGGCCAAAAAATTTACCAAAAGCAACTCAGACACCCCAGGGGCGTTACAAGGGAACGGCAAAAAAACCAACCCGGGAAACTCAGGCAACCCCAGGGGGTTTACAGAGGGGGAAAGGGCAAAAAAACCCCCAAAAGCCATCTCAACACCCCAGGGGCGTTTTCAGAGGGGAACCCCAAAAACAACCCAAAAGCCCTCTCAACACCCCAGGGATGTTTCCGAGGGGAAAGTTTAACATTTACCAACAGCCATTTCAAAACACCCCCCGGGGGCGTTACAGAGGGAACGGTTTTAAACTCACCCAAAAGCCATTCGACACCACAGGGAAAGTTAAAAGAGGGAAAAGGTAAAAAATCACCAAAAAAGCCATCTCAGACACCAAAGGACTTTTCAGAGGGAACGGTTTTTAAAAAATCACCAAAGCCATCTCAACACCACGGGAGTTTCAGGGGAACGGTCAAACATCAACCCAAAAGCCATTTTTCAGGGCACCCAGGGATTTCCGGGGAAAGGGCAAACCTCCCCAAAAGCCATCTCAGACACCAAAAGGGGCTTAAGAGGGAAAGGTCCAAAAATCCCCAAACAGCCATCTCAACCCCCACAGGGGGTTACCGGGGGGGGAAAACGGGTTTCAAAACCTTCACCAAACAGCCATCTTTAGACACCAAAAAAGGGACGTTAAAGGGAAGGTTTAAACACACCAACAGGGCCCCCCCCCGACACCACAGGGCGTTACAGAGGGAAAAGGTTTTAAACATCACCAAAAGCCTTCAGACACCACAGGGGAATTACAGAGGGGAACGGTCAAAAATTTACCAAAACCCTCTCAGACACCACAGGGATGTTCCCGGGGAACCCGGGCAAAAATCACCAAAACCCCCTCTCAGACACCACAGGGAGGTTTTCAGAAAAGGGGAAAAGGTTTAAACATCCCAACAAACCATCTAGACACCACAGGGGTTTACAGGGGAAAAGGGCAAACATCAAAAAACCCATTTTCAGGGGCCAAACCCCAGGGGGTTACGAGGGGGGGGTCAAAACATCCCAACCCGCCAAACTCAGGGCAAACCCCAGGGAGTTACAGAGGGAAGGTCAAAACTCACCAACAGCCATCTCAGACCCAAAAGGGATGGGGGCCGAGGGAAAGGGGCAAACATCAAACCCAAACCCCTCAGAAAACCACAGGGATTTTTACCCGAGGGAAAAGGGCAAACACACCAACAAAACCACTCAAGGACACCACAAGGGGGTTTCAAAAGGGGAAAGGTTTAAAATCACCCAAAAGCCATCTCAACACCACAGGGATTTTTAAAAGAGGGAAAAGGTCAAAACGTCAACCCAACAAACCATTTTCAGACCAAAACCCCAGGGATGTTACAAAGGCCCCCCCGGAAGGGGTTAAAGGAAAGGGAGAAGGGGTAAAAGAGGGCAGGGTACAGGGGGAGAAAGGGTCAGAGGTAAGGGGGACAGGGGTACAGGTAAAACAGGGGTTTCGAGGTACGGGGTACGGGGACATGAAATCAGTCAAAAGGACCACTGGTTCAAAAGAGGGGGGGTAAAAAGGACCCAAAAAAGGGGGGAACCCCCCCCAAAAACAAACCCCCGATGACTTACGTAGGGCCCCTTTGGCAGGCTCATTTCTCTTTACAGTCTTCGGGGGCATGGGGGGGAGGGGAAGGGGGAGGAAAAAGGGGACACAGAGAAAAGAAAAAGAAAAGGAGCGATAGAGAGGGGTTTTTTGAATTTGAAAGGAGAGGGAGGGAAAACAGAAAAAAAAAATTTGGGAACATGAAAAAGCTTTAGAAAAGCATGCGCCACAAAAAACCGTTTAAAGTTTCTGTTGGGGTTGCTGGGATTTGGAAGGGGAGGGGGCATTCCGACATTTTTGAGGAAAAAAGAAAAAAAGGGGGCTTTTCCCCAAAAGAAAAAAGGCAATTGGGAGTCGCCCACATCTCAAGGGTTTTATTCCCGTCCCAAAACCTTTAGGATAAAAGGGAAACCTTTTGAAAGGGGGGAGAGGGGCAAAAGGGGGAGAGATAAGGCCAAAAAGACGGGAGAGAGAGAGGGGAGAGAGGCAGATAAAGGCAAAGAGAGAGGAGGGGAGGAGAAGAGAGAGAGGGGAAAGGAGACGAGGAGAGAAGAAGATGCAAAGAGGAGGGAGAGAGAAGAGAGGAAGGGGGAAATGAGGGGAGAAGGCAAGGGCCCGGGAACCCCCGGGGAGAGGGAGAGAGGGGGGAGAAAGAAGCAGAGGACAAGAGAGGAAGGAGAGGGGAGAGAAAAGAGAAGAGGACAAAAGGGGGTTTTTTAAAAAGAACTACCAAAAAAAAGAAACTTTTTAAAAAAGATTTTCCAAAACAAAAACCCCTTTAAAACTTTTATACTTTTTTATAGTTTAAAGTTTTCGGCCCCGAAAGGTGGGTTAAAAATCTTTTTTGTTTTTTGCCAAGCTGAAAATTGCTGGGGCCCCCCGAAAAACCCAACGGGGGGCGTCCCCGGGGGGGGGAAAATTTTCATTGAAAATTTGTCCCCCACGGCCCAGCTTTTTCCACAAAAGGGGAATTTTAAACTCTTGGCTAAACTAAAAAAGCTAAGGGGGGCTGGCCCCTCAAATTGGGGGGTTTAATTTAAAGAAAATTTCAAAGGTACCATTTACTTTTGCCATATTAGGGAGGGTAAAATAATGGTGCACCTAAATCTAATTGAAAGTTTGTTGTGTTTTGGTTTTAAAATTTCTACCGGTTGCCCCTTTATTTAAAATTTTTCCCGGTTTTTTTTTATTTAAATTTTTGAAATTTTTTTTGGTTAACCATTATTTTTTTTCCCAAAAAAGAATAATACCTTTCAAATCCTAAATAAATCATTTTAAAATTTGGAAAATTAATTAAAAACCCCTTGGGGGGGCCCCGGGGGGGCCGAAACCAGGGTTAAAAATTTGGTTTTGGGGGGTTTTTGGAAAGGTTTTTTTGTTTTTGTGCTTAATAGGCCCAAAAGGCTTTTAAAAAAATGATAACCCAATTTTTTTCGCTTTAAATTTCCTTGGTTTCCTTTTAAAAAAACCCAAACTTAAAGGGGGGGAGGGAAGGGGCAAGTTTTGGGGGGGTTCAAACCCTTGAAAACCAATAACAAATAAGCAAACGGGCCCCCCAAAACCCCTTGGCCCCCCCCCCCCCCCCCCCACACACAAAACCCCCAAAGGTGAGAGAAGAGGAGAGAAGGAGGGATGGAAGGAGGGAAGAAGGAGGTGGAGGAGGAGAGGAAGAGGAGGTGGAGGAGTGTTAGGGAGCGAGGCTTTGAAGATTTAACAGAACTTTAGACCTTCAATTGTAGTCTAAACACAGTCACCAACAGCCATCTCAGACACCACAGGGATGTTACAGAGGGAACGGTCAAACATCACCAACAGCCATCTCAGACACCACAGGGACGTTACAGAGGGAACGGTCAAACATCACCAACAGCCATCTCAGACACCACAGGGACGTTACAGAGGGAACGGTCAAACATCACCAACAGCCATCTCAGACACCACAGGGACGTTACAGAGGGAACGGTCAAACATCACCAACAGCCATCTCAGACACCACAGGGATGTTACAGAGGGAACGGTCAAACATCACCAACAGCCATCTCAGACACCACAGGGACGTTACAGAGGGAACGGTCAAACATCACCAACAGCCATCTCAGACACCACAGGGATGTTACAGAGGGAACGGTCAAACATCACCAACAGCCATCTCAGACACCACAGGGACGTTACAGAGGGAACGGTCAAACATCACCAACAGCCATCTCAGACACCACAGGGATGTTACAGAGGGAACGGTCAAACAATCACCAACAGCCATCTCAGACACCACAGGGACGTTACAGAGGGAACGGTCAAACATCACCAACAGCCATCTCAGACACCACAGGGACGTTACAGAGGGAACGGTCAAACATCACCAACAGCCATCTCAGACACCACAGGGATGTTACAGCGGGAACGGTCAAACATCACCAACAGCCATCTCAGACACCACAGGGACGTTACAGAGGGAACGGTCAAACATCACCAACAGCCATCTCAGACACCACCAGGGACGTTACAGAGGGAACGGTCAAACATCACCAACAGCCATCTCAGACACCCACAGGGACGTTACAGAGGGAACGGTCAAACATCACCAACAGCCATCTCAGACACCACAGGGACGTTACAGAGGGAACGGTCAAACATCACCAACAGCCATCTCAGACACCACAGGGATGTTACAGAGGGAACGGTCAAACATCACCAACAGCCATCTCAGACACCACAGGGATGTTACAGAGGGAACGGTCAAACATCACCAACAGCCATCTCAGACACCACAGGGACGTTACAGAGGGAACAGTCAAACATCACCAACAGCCATCTCAGACACCACAGGGATGTTACAGAGGGAATGGTCAAACATCACCAACAGCCATCTCAGACACCACAGGGACGTTACAGAGGGAACGGTCAAACATCACCAACAGCCATCTCAGACACCACAGGGATGTTACAGAGGGAATGGTCAAACATCACCAACAGCCATCTCAGACACCACAGGGATGTTACAGAGGGAATGGTCAAACATCACCAACAGCCATCTCAGACACCACAGGGATGTTACAGAGGGAATGGTCAAACATCACCAACAGCCATCTCAGACACCACAGGGATGTTACAGAGGGAATGGTCAAACGTCACCAACAGCCATCTCAGACACCACAGGGATGTTACAGAGGGAATGGTCAAACGTCACCAACAGCCATCTCAGACACCACAGGGATGTTACAGCGGAAGGGGTAGAGGGATACAGAGGTACAGGGGTACAGGGGTAGAGGGATACAGAGGTACAGGGGTACAGGGGTACAGGTATACAGGGGTACAGAGGTACAGGGGTACGGTACATGACTCAGTCAAGGACCACTGGTTCACAGAGGGGTGTAGAAGGACCAACAAAGGGGTGACAACTCCCCCAAAACACCCACGATGACTTACGTAGCACTTCGGCAGGCTCATTCTCTTCACAGTCTTCGGTGAGCAGTGAGAGAGAGAGGAGGAAAGGAGAGCACAGAGAAAGAGAAAGAAGAGGAGCGATAGAGAGGTTGCGTGAATAGAAAGGAGAGGGAGGAAAAACAGAAAAAAGATGGAACATGAAAAAGCTTTAGAAGAGCATGCGCCACAGAAAACCGTTAGATGTTTCTGTGTGTCTGTCTGGGATTTGGAGGTGAGGGGTCATTCAGACATTCTGAGGAAGCAAGAAAAGGAGGCTTTCAAATGAAAACAGGCAATTTGCAGTCGCCCAGCATCTCAGAGCTTCATACTGTCAAAGCATCAGGAGTAAAGTGAGAAGCCTTCTGAAAGGCAGAGAGGGGCAGAGAGAGAGAGAGATAGAGGCAGAGAGAGACGCAGAGAGAGAGAGAGAGAGGCAGATAGAGAGGCAGAGAGAGAGAGAGATAGAGGCAGAGAGAGAGAGAGATAGAGGCAGAGCGAGGCAGAGAGAGAGAGAGAGGCAGAGAGAGTGAGGCAGAGAGAGGCAGCGAGAGAGAGGCAGAGAGAGAGAGGCAGAGAGAGGCAGCGAGAGAGAGGCAGAGAGAGCGAGAGAGAGAGAGAGAGACAGAGAGAGAGAGGGAGAGAGAGAGAGAGAGAGAGAGGACTAATAAAGATCTTTCCATTCACCAGGAACACCACTTATAACCCACTCATACTATTATAGTTAAAGATTATCAATGGACATTAAAGAGATCCTACGGTACTTTTGCATACGTTTTAGCCAGTAGTTCTGAAAGTAGCGCCCACGAGCCAAAGGTGGTCCCCGAAAATGTGCAGTTATGTGCACCACGCCACAGCTGCCACAAATGGCGAGGGGCTGAAGCTCATTGGCTGAAACTCAAGTTGCTAGGGGGCTGGCCCACTAGGGATGGGGGGGGGTTTAAGTAATTGTACTATTCGAATAGTACCATGACATTTTGTCGGATATCCTAGCTAGGCTAATTGTAGCTAGCTAGGCTAATTGTAGCTAGCTAGGCTAATTGTAGCTAGCTAGGCTAACTGTGGCTACATGCTGCCCTTTCTCTCTAATTTTATTCCGTTTTTGTATTGCATTAATGAAATCTCTCTCCATTGGCTACACATTGAGCCTCTTTGCCACTTTGATTGGCCAACGCTAACAGTAAGTGACCGTGCACGTCATAAATACTACATTGAAAAGTTTGTTGTGTTATTAGATTAATAATTTCAAATGACCTGGTATATCCTTGTATGTAACAATGTCACATGGATATTTGTATTTAATTTAGAAAGGCTTTTTTTTTTGTGTGTGTTAATAGGCCTATAATTATTTTTCTTTCCTCAACAAAAATGAATACTCACAACTATTCAAATCCTAACGTCAGTTTGAATATTTGAACAACTGTGCACATCCCTATGGCCCATGTGGGGGTAAACGAAGGGAGAACGGCAACACACAGCTTCCAGAAAACAGTTGCTTTTGGGGATTTTGTGGCTAATTGAGGTTATATTCTGCATGTATGAACTACACATTGACACATCCAGCCCGAAGCGGGAGGCTTAAAACATACTGAGTAGACGCCAAAGTTCCGTAACATGTCTTTAACTAACTAAGGATGGAGAGCATGTGTGATCACGTGGACACCATACAATAAGAACGGCTAACCTGTGCACACACACACACACACACACACACACACACACACACACACACACACACACACACACACTAACAGGCTGTGCTTCTTGTGTGTTCCTTCCCGGCATTGAGATGCAGCAGTATTATCAATCCACTCATCATGACATATAACCTTGGCCTCAAAACACACACACACTCCACGCCTCCCAAATAGCACCCTATTCCCTATGTAGTACGTACACTACGGACACTATAGACTCTGGAAAAAAAAGTAGTGCACTATATAGGGAATATGGTGCCATTTGGGATACAACCACTAGTCTCCATTATTCCCAGTGTAACATGCATTAACCAGTCTGTTCCAGATCTTCTAAACATACTAGTAGTATACATATGCCTGGCCACATCATCCAGACATCATTCTCTATGAATAGAGAGAGGCACCGATCCATCTATCACGGCATGGGAGATATGGAGGGAGAGATAGAGGAGGTAGAGAGAGAAGGGGAGAGAGAGAGAGAGCTGGAGGGGAGGGAAAGAGAGATGGAGGGGACTGAGAGAATAGTGTAGGGGGGAGAGAAAGAGGGGGGAGAGAGAGATATGGAGGGGAGAAAGAGGGGGGGGGAGAGAGATATGGAGGGGAGAAAGAGGGGGGGGGAGAGAGATATGGAGGGGGAGAGAGAGATATGGAGGGGTGGAGAGATGGAGGGGGGAGTGATAATAGACCTTACGAAGCCCAGATAATAGACCTTTACGAAGCCCAGATAATAGACCTTATGAAGCCCAGATGACAGACCTTATGAAGCCCAGATAATAGACCTTTACGAAGCCCAGATAATAGACCTTTACGAAGCCCAGATAATAGACCTTTACGAAGCCCAGATAATAGACCTTTACGAAGCCCAGATAACAGACCTTACGAAGCCCAGATAATAGACCTTATGAAGCCCAGATAACAGACCTTACGAAGCCCAGATAACAGACCTTACAAAGCCCAGATAACAGACCTTACGAAGCCCAGATAATAGACCTTATGAAGCCCAGATAATAGACCTTATGAAGCCCAGATAATAGACCTTTACGAAGCCCAGATAATAGACCTTTACGAAGCCCAGATAACAGACCTTTACGAAGCCCAGATAACATACCTTACGAAGCCCAGATAATAGACCTTATGAAGCCCAGATAACAGACCTTACGAAGCCCAGATAATAGACCTTATGAAGCCCAGATAATAGACCTTACGAAGCCCAGATAATAGACCTTATGAAGCCCAGATAATAGACCTTACGAAGCCCAGATAATAGACCTTATGAAGCCCAGATGACCTTGTCAACAGATGTGATCTGAGGCGTAGGATGTGTACAGTTGCTGTGGATTAATTCATTCATTCATTCATTCATTCATTCATTCATATGTCCACCGTGCGCTTTCTGGTAATGTTCTGTCAGCATGGTGGCCTTGACACTGTGATGCTCATCGTTGTCCTGGGGGACTGAATGATGTGGCACGTTTGTCAGCCCTCTATGACTAACCCCAGCACACACAGTCTCTCTCTCCCCCTTCTCTCTCGTTGTGAAGTGTCAGACACGACAGCTTCCATTATAAGAGGAGAACGTGAAAGAGAACATGTCAGGAAGCAGCCTGACTGTCACAGCTGCCTTTCATGTGGGATAATGCTAACATTATCGAGCTGTTAGGGCCCACCTACACCATTATATACACACACACACACTTGTTTTTACCATCCTTATAGGGACCAACCAATTGATTCCCAATCAAAATCCTATTTCCCCTAACCCTTAACCCCAAAACCATAACCCTAAATTAAAACCTAACCCTAATTGTAACCTTAACCCCTAAGCCAAAAAAATGCTTTTTCCTTGTAGGGACAAGCGAAATGTCCCCACTTGTCCAAATGTTCCTTGTTTTAATATCCTTGTGAGGACTTCTGATCTCCACAAGGATAGTAAAACAAGGATGTAGTTCCTAAATGTACCAGATATCTCTCTGATGGCTGGCTAGTTCCTACATGTACCAGATATATCTCTGATGGCTGGCTAGTTCCTACATGTACCAGATATCTCTCTGATGGCTGGCTAGTTCCTACATGTACCAGATATCTCTCTGATGGCTGGCTAGTTCCTACATGTACCAGATATCTCTCTGATGGCTGGCTAGTTCCTACATGTACCAGATATCTCTCTGATGGCTGGCTAGTTCCTACATGTACCAGATATCTCTCTGATGGCTGGCTAGTTCCTACATGTACCAGATATCTCTCTGATGGCTGGCTAGTTCCTACATGTACCAGATATATCTCTGATGGCTGGCTAGTTCCTACATGTACCAGATATCTCTCTGATGGCTGGCTAGTTCCTACATGTACCAGATATCTCTCTGATGGCTGGCTAGTTCCTACATGTACCAGATATCTCTCTGATGGCTGGCTAGTTCCTACATGTACCAGATATCTCTCTGATGGCTGGCTAGTTCCTCCATGTACCAGATATATCTCTGATGGCTGGCTAGTTCCTATAACGTCACCTGCATGTCAGTTTGGACACACGTCACTGCCACTGGGTGGTTGAGATTCACAGTAGGTTCTATATGTGATTAATTAAGCCTAGGGTTATATAAATGACTCATTCCAAATGACAGCAGTGTTGCATGTTCTTTTGAAAATGTGTTTTCACACTCATTACTTTGCTGAGACTGTGTGTGTGTGTGTGTGTGTGTGTGTGTGTGTTAGTTTGAGTGTGTATCAGTCTGTAAAATCCCTGGCGCGCCAGCAGCACAGTGTGTCTCTCTTCATATCTTGGCCCTCTGATAGGGGGACTAGTCACAAATGGCACCCTACTCCCTATATAGTGCACTATGTTTAACCAGAGCCGTATGGAACCCGATCAAAAGTAGGGCACTATGTAGGGAATAGAGTAGCATTTGGGACTCAGCCAGCCTCTATGATTGGCCCAATAGCCCCCGCTCTGGCTCTTCTTATCTCGACCACTTCCTGCTATCTACCGCCTACACTTCCTGGTAGTGATGGCGGTTGCTGATAGCGCCCGCAGGCCGCTGGCTCTGATTGATGAACCAGCGACCCCTGACCCTCCACGGGAGGTTTTAATTGTGCTGATGCATAATGATCTGATTCCCGCTGTAGGAGAGGTGTTCTGGGGACAGAGAGGATGCAGCTAGCTGATAAACACCTCCACCTGAGCTGACGTACGTACGTACGAGCGTGCGTGTTGGCCAAAACTGTGTGTGTGTGTCCTGGTCCCAATGCTGTCCTCCCTGTCTACTGGTCCACTAAAGGGAGGTTCATTAAATAAACATTGATGGAAGAGCTGTACATGACAGGCCACACCCCTCCCCTTTATACCCCAGACAGGCCACACCCCTCCCCTTTATACCCCAGGCAGGCCACACCCCTCCCCTTTATACCCCAGACAGGCCACACCCCTCCCCTTTATACCCCAGGCAGGCCACACCCCTCCCCTTTATACCCCAGGCAGGCCCACAACCCACCCTCCCCCTTTATACCCCAGGCAGGCCACACCCCTCCCCTTTATTATACCCCAGACAGGCCACACCCCTCCCCTTTATACCCCAGGCAGGCCACACCCCTCCCCTTTATACCCCAGGCAGGCCACACCCCTCCCCTTTATACCCCAGGCAGGCCACACCCCTCCCCTTTATACCCCAGACAGGCCACACCCCTCCCCTTTATACCCCAGGCAGGCCACACCCCTCCCTTTACACCCCAGCAGGCCACACCCCTCCCCTTTATACCCCGGCAGGCCACACCCCTCCCCTTTATACCCCAGGACAGGCCACACCCCTGCCACTTTACCCCAGACAGGTCCACAACCTCCCCTTATTGATCCAAGGCAGCCAACCCCCTATACCAGCAGCACACACCCTCCCTTAACCCCAGAACAGCACACACCTCCCCTTACCACAGAACAGGCCACAACCTCCCTAGTACCCAAGGAGGCCACACCCTCCTTTATACCCAGGCAGGGCCCCTCCCTTTTATCTCAGGCGGCAACCCTCCCCTTTAACCCCAGACAGGCCACCCCTCCTTCTTTTATACCTCAGACAGGCCACACCCCTCCCCTTTATACCCCAGGCAGGCAACACCCCTCCCCTTTATACCCCAGACAGGCAAACCCCTCCCCTTTATACCCCAGACAGGCAACACCCCTCCCCTTTATACCCCAGACAGGCCACACCCCTCCCCTTTATACCCCAGGCAGGCAACACCCCTCCCCTTTATACCCCAGACAGGCCACACCCCTCCCCTTTATACCCCAGGCAGGCCACACCCCCTGCCACTACCCCTGAATGTCCACAGATGTTCATCTGATCAAAGTCTTATACCAGAACACACACACACACACACACACACACACACACACACACACACATCTACACCTACAAGAAACAGGACAATATCAGGTCGACAGAGTCCTAATTTTGGTGTATTTAAGTGTGTCTTCTATGTGAGAGGAGACTTAGTTCTCAGGGGACTGATAAGATTGACACAGAGGCCACAGTGAAGGGGAAACTGAGAGGAGTGTGTGTGTGTGTGTGTGTGTGTGTGTGTGTCCTCCCAGTGTGAGAGTGTGTGAGGAGGGACTCCACTTGCTAAGTGACTGCCCAGTCAAACTCTCTCTCTCCATCCAGTATTTACCAGCTGTATCCTTCACATCCTCTCGTCTCTCAGGGAGATAACTCTCTCTCTCCATCCAGTATTTACCAGCTGTATCCTTCACATCCTCTCCTCTCTCAGGGAGATAACTCTCTCTCTCTCCATCCAGTATTTACCAGCTGTATCCTTCACATCCTCTCCTCTCTAAGGGAGATAACTCTCTCTCTCTCCATCCAGTATTTACCAGCTGTATCCTTCACATCCTCTCGTCTCTCAGGGAGATAACTCTCTCTCTCCATCCAGTATTTACCAGCTGTATCCTTCACATCCTCTCGTCTCTCAGGGAGATAACTCTCTCTCTCTCCATCCAGTATTTAACAGCTGTATCCTTCACATCCTCTCGTCTCTCAGGGAGATAACTCTCTCTCTCCATCCAGTATTTACCAGCTGTATCCTTCACATCCTCTCGTCTCTCAGGGAGATAACTCTCTCTCTCTCCATCCAGTATTGACCAGCTGTATCCTTCACATCCTCTCGTCTCTCAGGGAGATAACTCTCTCTCTCCATCCAGTATTTACCAGCTGTATCCTTCACATCCTCTCCTCTCTCAGGGAGATAACTCTCTCTCTCCATCCAGTATTTACCAGCTGTATCCTTCACATCATCTCCTCTCTAAGGGAGATAACTCTCTCTCTCCATCCAGTATTTACCAGCTGTATCCTTCACATCCTCTCGTCTCTCAGGGAGATAACTCTCTCTCTCTAGTTGACTTTCCTCCTGATGAAACCCTTTTATTTATGGCCTGTTATTCAGATTAAGTCAACTCCCTAGAGATGAGCAAACACACACACACACACACACACACACACACACACACACACACACACACACACACACACACACACACACACAAGGCGGAGGGCAACGGGGTTGAGGCAGAAGCAAAGGCATTTAACCAGTGTGTTGTTTCTAATGGCCAATTAAGGCAGTCATGCAGGTAGGGTCTAAATCATTGTTATTATAGGGGGTATATCAGTAGCTGGGAGAAAACAGCCTGCTATATGAGGAGAGGAGAGGAGAGGAGAGGAGAGGAGAGGAGAGGAGAGGAGAGGAGAGGAGAGGAGAGGAGAGGAGAGGAGAGGAGAGGAGAGGAGAGGAGAGGAGAGGAGGAGGGTGACTGGCTGTACTGACACTAACACTGTGACTAGACAATTGGAGATTCTCAATTGTTTTTTGCTAACTCTTCCGTCCTCTCCCCGTGTCCTGTTGAAAAGGGTCAATGGTTTTGAAACCTGTGCACGCTTTTCTCCTCTGACAAAAAAACAACAGCTGATTCAAATGGGGTGTGGCAGATATCAAAGCTCTTCCATGAATGACTACGGTGGGACACACATGAATATCCTCAGATCATGAGCTGACCAGCTGGCAAGTGTCTTCACTGACACTTTCCAACCTCTCCCTGACCCTGTCTGTTATACCTCCATGTTTCAAGCAGACCACCATAGCCCCCGTGCCCAAGAACGCCAAGGTAATGACTACCACCCTGTAGCACTCGCATATGTAGCCATTAAATGCTTTGAAAGGCTGGTCATGCCTCCTCTCTGTCAAATGCTGCTGCTTCTATCACAACACAGACAGACAGACAGGGACAGCACAGAGGGGGACACACTCTTTCTTCTCTCTCACCCAGAGACACGTCCTCCCCTCACCCCAGACTCCCTTTCATGTCTAAGATAGAGACAACTGATGCACAGCAGGGGGTCTGTCTGTCTACCATTCTTTAATGAATCTGTGTGTCACTCAACTCAGAAGCCTAGTATCCCAGCAGGACCAGGTCCCGTCTCTGCTGGTAGTTACTAGACCAGGTCCCGTCTCAGCTGGTAGTTACTAGACCAGGTCCCGTCTCAGCTGGTAGATACTAGACCAGGTCCTGTCTCAGCTGGTAGTTATAGACCAGGTCCTGTCTCAGCTGGTAGTTACTAGACCAGGTCCTGTCTCAGCTGGTAGTTACTAGACCAGGTCCTGTCTCAGCTGGTAGTTACTAGACCAGATCCCGTCTCAGCTGGTAGTTACTAGACCAGGTCCCGTCTCAGCTGATAGTTACTAGACCAGTCCGTCTCAGTGAGTAGTACCACAGGTACGTCTCGTGGTGTTACTAACCAGTCCTGTGTGGTAGTACCGCAGGTCCGATCTGAGTTGTAGTTGAGACTAGAAACAGGGTCTGTCTCAGCTGGAAACTGACAGGTCCTGTCTGGAAGTTATCACACAGTCCCGTATCAGCTGAGTTACTAACCAGTCCCACTCAGCTGGTATTACCCAACCAGTCCGTCTCAGCTGATACAACCAGGCCGTCTCAGCTGGTACTACACGACCAGCCCTCAGCTGTAGTACAAACCAGGTCACTGTCATCACTGGTAGTTAATAGACAGTCGTCAGTGGTAGTTAATGCCAGTTGTCTCAGCTGGAGTTAAGACAGGTCCTGCTCAGCTGGTAGTACTAGACCAGGTCCTGTTCAGCTGGTAGTATAGACCGGTCCCGTCTAGCTGGTAGTTACCAGGACCAGGTCCTGTCCAGCTGGTAGTACTAGACAGGTCCCGTCTCAGCTGTAGTTACTCAGACCAGTCGTCTCTGCGTATTCCAGACCAGTCTCCTGTCTCAGCTGGTAGTTACTAGACCGGCCTGTCTCAGCTGGTATTATAGACCAGGTCCTCTCAGCTTATACTAGACCAGTCCTGTCTCAGCTGGTAGTTACTAGACCAGGTCCTGTCTCAGCTGGTAGTTACTAGACCAGGTCCCGTCTCAGCTGGTAGTTACCAGACCAGGTCCCGTCTCAGCTGGTAGATACTAGACCAGGTCCTGTCTCAGCTGGTAGTTACTAGACCAGGTCCCGTATCAGCTGGTAGTTACTAGACCAGGTCCCGTCTCAGCTGGTAGATACTAGACCAGGTCCTGTCTCTGCTGGTAGTTACCAGACCAGGTCCTGTCTCAGCTGGTAGTTACTAGACCAGGTCCTGTCTCAGCTGGTAGTTACCAGACCAGGTCCTGTCTCAGCTGGTAGTTACCAGACCAGGTCCTGTCTCAGCTGGTAGTTACCAGACCAGGTCCTGTCTCAGCTGGTAGTTACCAGACCAGGTCCTGTCTCAGCTGGTAGTTACCAGACCAGGTCCTGTCTCAGCTGGTAGTTACTAGACCAGGTCCTGTCTCAGCTGGTAGTTACCAGACCAGGTCCCGTCTCAGCTGGTAGTTACTAGACCAGAACAGTCAGGGGAGAGATCCCACATACTGGTCTGTTCTGTTCTCAACAGTGGCAGTAGATGGATTGATCTGGAGTTTGATATTTGAGATAGATAATAAGGGTTGAACACACTGACGTTCACAGTCATGGAAAGACACACACACACACACACACACACCACACACACACACACACAAACACACAAACACACCACACACAGGCAGTAATTAGACAGAGAGGAAGAGGAATCCATTGTGAGAGTGAGAGAGAGATGAGACAGAAAGAGATAGAGGGATGTGAGGATAATGAAATGTGCGGTGTACCAGGCTAATAGAGCAGGCCTCACCCCCCTCTCCCCTCTCCTCTCCCCCCCTCTCCTCCCCCCCTCTCCTCTCTTTGATTCAGACACAGCTACCCTGGGCCATAGTTAGGCCAGAATGACTGGGACTTTCAAGCCTTTCATTTAGCCAGGACACATTAAACAGCTCTCATCTCATCTGTCTTTCTTCTGTGGTCTGTAATGGTTGATGTTCGAGGGAGGGAACAGAGCAGAGTGTTGTCTGTCTGTGTCCCAAATGACACCATAGTCCCTATATATATAGTGCAGAGCCTTGATCAAAAGTAGTACACTGCACAGCGTATAGGGTTCCATTGGGGACGCTTCCTACGGTTGAAAGAGGGCTTTGTGTAGTTATGATGGTTGATCTAAAGGCTGTAGGTTACTCCTTCTTCTGGAACATCTGGCTGGTCTGGTCTGCGTAAGTGGTCTTGGTCCGAACGCAATTATACATACTCATATTACCGTCTCTCACGCATAAAGGTGTGTGTGTGTGTGTGTGTGTGTGTGTCTGTTTGTGTGTGTGTGTGTGTGTGTGTGTGTCTGTGTCTGTGTGTGTGTGTGTGTGTGTGTGCGTGAGCGTGTGTGTGTCTGTATGTGTGTGTGTGTGTGTGTGTGTGTGTGTCTGTGTGTGTGTGTGTCTGTGTGTGTGTGTGTGTGTGTGTGTGTGTGTGTGTGTCTGTGTGTGTGTGTGTCTGTATGTGTGTGTGTCTGTGTGTGTGTGTGTGTGTATGTGTGTGTTTTTGTGTGTCTGTATGTGTGTGTGTGTGTGTGTGTGTGTGTGTGTGTGTGTGTGTGTGTGTTTGTGTGTGTGTGTGTGTGTGTGTGTGTGTGTGCGTGTGTGTGTGTGTGGTGTGTTCTTCCAGTACTGTAGTCCTTCTCAGTGGGACAGTAGTGACCTCTAAAGGGCCTTCAGGGACACCATCAGATTAAACCCACAGATTCATCATATCAAGTAGCTGCTTTACCTGGCTAGCCAGATCCCAATGCCCATATCTGTGTTTTTTATATATATATACAGTAGATGGTAAGGGGTGGAACGGTTCACCAAACCCACAGTTTGGTACGTATTGCGGTTTTGGAGTCACGGTTCAGTTTCGATACAGCAGGGAAATGAAATGCTAGCAGTTATTGTAGTTCATTTTAGTAATTTTTTTTATAAATAAATGTCTCATCACAACACTTAAAGTGTAATACGTGTTAAATCACTAGGAAACATGGCTCAGACATTCTAAAGGACTATGCTAGAATGTTTTCATACAAACAATATGATTTGACTTTTATTGAATGTAAAAAAATAAAAAAATACAACATTTAAAATTTTGCTACATAAGACCGAATCGAGCCGGTCGGTCACATATGTTTCTATGTCACAGTGGGAATTGTATTTGTGTGTGTCAGAGGAGGCTGGTGGGAGGAGCTATAGGAGGACCGGCTCATTGTAATGGCTGGAATGGTATATGCAGTATGGAACGGTAACAAACATATGGAAACCAACGTTTGACTCCATTCCATTTATTCTATTCCAGCCGTTACAATGAGCCGGTCCTCCTATAGCTCCTCCCACCAGCCTCCTCTGGTGTGTGTCCTTACTCCTGGAGAAACACTATTTTCCCATCTAGCAATTCCTCTGATCACTGTAAAGAATAGGGTTCCTAAAGTAGTGAGAGTTTCTCTCTCCCTCTCTCCCTCCCTCCCTCCCTCCCTCCCTCACTCCCTCCCTCCCTCACTCAGACAGCTGGTCTACCCATCCTCACATCTCCCAGGATGCCATTCATCCAGGCTTGATGATAAAAGCCAGACCTGTAATCATCCATCACTCCTTCCTGTCATCTCCTCCTCCCTCTTTCTTTCTCTCCTGCTGTCATTACGGAGGACGGAGGGAAACATGTCTCTTATCAATTCATCCAAAAGAGCAGGAAGGATGAACAGAGGAAAAGAGCAGGAAGGATGAACAGAGGAAAAGAGCAGGAAGGATGAACAGAGGAAAAGAGCAGGAAGGATGAACAGAGGAAGAGAGCAGGAAGGATGAACAGAGGAAGAGAGCAGGAGGATGAACAGAGGAAGAGAGCAGGAAGGATGAACAGAGGAAGAGCAGGTGGATGAACAGAGGAAGAGAGCAGAAGGATGAAACAGAGGAGAGAGAGCAGAAGGATGAAAGAGGAAAGAGCAGGAAGGATGACAGAGGAAAGAGCAGGAAGGATGAACAGAGGAAGAGAGCAGGAAGGATGAACAGAGGAAAGAGCAGGAAGGATGAACAGAGGAAAAGAGCAGGAAGGATGAACAGAGGAAAAGAGCAGGAAGGATGAACAGAGGAAAAGAGCAGGAAGGATGAACAGAGGAAGAGAGCAGGGTGGAAGAACAGAGGAAAAGAGCAGGAAGGATGAACAGAGGAAAAGAGCAGGAAGGATGAACAGAGGAAAGAGCAGGAAGGATGAACGAGGAGGAAAGAGCAGGAAGGATGAACGAGGAAGAGAGCAGGAAGGAATAACAGAGGAAAGGCAGGAAGATGAACAGAGGAAAGAGCAGGAAGGATGAACAGAGGAAGAGAGCAGGAAGGATGAACAGAGGAAAAGAGCAGGAAGGATGAACAGAGGAAGAGAGCAGGAAGGATGAACAGAGGAAAAGAGCAGGAAGGATGAACAGAGGAAAAGAGCAGGAAGGATGAACAGAGGAAAAGAGCAGGGTGGATGAACAGAGGAAAATAGCAGGCATGGATGAAAAATCACCTTTGTAAAATAAAGTCGCGGAAGCAAATGTATTTTAAACGATGCAGCCCATTACTTTATTGATATAAGAGCCTGCTAGGACAAATTGTAAATAAATTGAGGTGCTGATGTTATGAAGTGAGAGAGAGAGAGAGAGAGAGAGAGAGAGAGAGAGCGAGAGAGAGAGAGGAAGAGAGATAGGAGAGAGAGAGAGAGAAGAGAGATAGGGTTAGAGAGAGGGTGTATATGGTGGAGACGAGAGGGTGTCTCGTAGGGGTATAGGGTGGGAGAGTCGCGCGCTGCTCTGTGCGATCGTGCTCGTGCTCTCGCCATGCTAGGTGCGCTCGCTCTGCTCTGTTTCGCTCTCGAGTGATGGGGGAGAGAGAGCGAGAGAAGCAGCGAGAAAGAGGCAGAGGGATTCAGTGTTGTGATAGTTGATTGCCTCTGGTCCAGTGCATTAATATCCCATTCATCTGTCCCCATGTCAGTATCAGATTACCCAGCAGGCTGTTAATGACTCTCTCTCCCCCAGTCACTCATCTCCTTCTGGGGGAGAGATCAACACAACATACCACACCCCTGATGGCACGGGGCTGTTAATGACTCTCTCTCCCCCAGTCACTCATCTCCTTCTGGGGGAGAGATCAACACAACATACCACACCCCTGATGGCACGGGGCTGTTAATGACTCTCTCTCCCCCAGTCACTCATCTCCTTCTGGGGGAGAGATCAACACAACATACCACACCCCT